>CM040630.1:43619873-44219873 GCA_022818045.1 Neotoxoptera formosana | reverse complement strand
CACGCATTCGTTGTCAAATACATACTGGAACTACAAGTAGCCCATATTTCAGGGGGGAAATCAGAATCATCATCAATATAAGTGTTTACTAAATAATCACAAAAAGTTTGTATTTTACTATTTTAGCCGTTAAGGTTGTATAGAAGCTAAATCTATGGCAAAACATTCACCTACCATTTCAGGTTCTAAAAATAGTAATCCAAATATATATGTTAAAAACTCGCTTATTTCACTATCTTTGTCTATATAATCAGTACTTAACCCTAAAGATTGTATTTTTCTCCACCACTATTGACCTAGATGGAACCTACAACCTTTTATAGTAGCCAATGGCCAAGTTAAACGAATTGACTTGTGTATAGATGTTTCAAAATCTACGATTATTACAATTTAAATTAAAATTAAAATTAAATGTATTACATTGTTGTATTATTCCATTAAATGCATTTTGATAGCTTTCAAATTTTTTGTCTGCTAATAATATATATGCAATAAGATAATAATGACCATTATTCAATGCATGGACAGTAAATAATTGACAAAAATATTTAGTACAGCATCGGAATGTCCCATCGATATAAATTTGAGAAATTGATGATAAATTTCGTAAGTTACTTACACAAGAAAATAGAATAAAATTCTTAATACTATCGTTGATAAGTAAAAATTGTTCGCCTTCGTTTGTTTTGATATCAATAGACCTTAAAACGTCATGTACTTCTTGTATATTGGTTGGTTTAGCTGGAAGGATTTTTCTACAGGCCTCATAAATTCCTTTTCGAAAACAATTCACATCTGTAGTGTTAATATTCTCAACTTCTATTAATATAATCGAAAAGAAAAATGTTGTAACTAATAATACGTATGTATTATAAAATATTAATTATGGACTTACCACTTTCTTTTAAACCACCATGGATTAGTTTTGACGGTCGCTCACAAATATTTTCAGTTGTTTTTCTTTTAATACTATTACCTACGTATTTGTTGACGTTTCAAAATCTGTTGAGTATTGGCTTCATGATTGTGATCAGTAACGTCAAATTTACTTTGGCTAATTGAAATTTCTTTATTGTATCGTTTGACAAAACTTTTACAACTTTTATTTGTACAACACCATTTTTCTATTTCATATGCTAATAACTTATGAAATCGAAATTTATATTTAAATATTACTAATACTGGTTTATCTTTTTCGCTAAGCATTTCGTAAACTTTCATCATTTAAACATTATAAAACGAAGAATCAAATGACATTAACAGCACAATATACAACTATGTTCCACTAGCAACTTTGCAATCTTACAGTTTATCTGCTTTTTTTTATCTTTAATGGACTGGAAATCATCACGCCGAATATTGGTGATCTTACGGTAGTTATATATTTATATCAAAATACGTATCGGACGCAATCGGGATATTTATTTCGTTTTGATAACCACTGAAAATCGTATTTCCTACCTACTATATACGGGCCGCAATCGAGATATGTGAAAAGGTGAAAAGGTTACTTTGGGCCGCAATCGGGTGACGCCCGGTCGCAACATCTTATGAAGCTCTAACTCACAGAGATCTTGAAATTGTTTGAATTGTGATATTCATTTGCAGCTTGCTTTTAAATAATCACAGTCCAGGTCTCCACAGTCTCTAGGAAGGTTAGGTCGCCCTACCGACGAGATGTAGACTATGGCAAATACATTTTTGTAGAAAGATTCCTAAGAAAATACAAAAACTATTGTATACAATTTGTGATAAGACTAAATTAAAGTATATAAATTACCTGGATATTGTTCTTTTAATTTTGACAAAACTGAATTATTCTGTCCAAACATGGTATTACAACCATCTGACGCAAAATCTAAACCCAACAAATTTAAATTAAATTAATACAGCTAGTTTGTAATAAAAAGGAATAATAACATTTAGAACAAAATACTCAGTTGGTTAGTCAGTAGTTGGCTATTTAAAAAAACTGAAATTTGCACTATCTATCACTCAATGGTAATTAACAATTAATTAATTAACTTCTTTTAACTGTGTTAAGTTAATATTGTTTTCCATATTAATTTTATACTTTTAGAGTTTACTATGAACTTAAAGCTTAACGTTTTTAATATTGACTGAAGTTAATTTTTTTAATTAACTTGCCATATTTAATATTTACAAATATAGTCATAAACAATTATTTGTTTTGTATTTAATGGGTAGTTATCAATTATATTATCCAATGAAATTTTATTTTCAATAAAAAAATTTGATAGTGTGTTGTATTTAATAGCTTATATTTCTTTAATTAAACCTACCTAATTGACAAGGAGACCAAAGAGTTGAATTATAATCTAAACAGGAACGAACTAGTGAGCAGTATAATGATTTAAGAGCAAAAGGATTAGTAAAGTTGTTGTTTGTGTTTTAAGTGTTGTAAGTGTTTGTTATTCAACATGGGCAATGAAGTAACACCCCCAAAAATAAATCGGAGTGGAAAGATAAACATATTCATGTATAAGATAAAATATAAATAACATAATACAAATTAACACAAGTTAAATCCAATTGTTTAATATGATTTTTAAAAACAATTAAACTATTAAAATTACTCATGAATATTAAGAGCTTAACATATTTTCAGACCCATATAGAATACACTTTTTTGTCCATAAACTTTTACACAATTTGGTAAACTTATATAAATATTTTATTTAAATCTACTATTGTGTTCATGATCAAAAATTGGAATTAAGTGTTTATGTTTATATAGCTCAGCGTTTCCCAAACTGTGGTCCGCGGATCCCTAGGGGTCCGCAAGTATACCGGAGGGGGTCCGCGAACGTAAATAATTAAATTAAATATTATTATTTATTATTGTTTTTAATTTTAATTTTTATTAAGGGGTTCGCAGTCATTTTTATTATCTCGAAGGGGTCCGGCAGAGAAAAAGTCTGGGAAATGCTGATATAGCTGGATTAAAACAGAGTAATTATGAATAAATTTCTAATTTTTCACATTAAGTTCTTTAAATATTATTGTTGTACTTCTTAAATTAGGTAGATTTAATACAAATTGTATAATATAATTTATACTTTATAGTAACATTAAGTTTATTTAAATGATTATTAAAAGTTCCTCCTCAAAGAAATATACCATAAGAATATAAAGATTGAACTAAAGTTAAATATACAATTATTTTATAGGAATTATTATATATTTATCTAGATTCTTTGAAAATATAGAAAAATTTACGTAATTTATTGTTTATTGAATATATATGTTTATCCCATTTTAATTTATAATCTAAAACTAATCCAAGATATTTTATTTCTTGTATTTCTTTAATATTAATACAATTTGAAAGGCATAAACAATTAAAATTAGGTACACATTTCAAAGAATGGATGGTTAAATTATAATTTATAAGAATATATGATGAATTTATTTCCAAACGAATAAATTTAGATTTAGATAGATTCAATTTTAATTAATTTTTACAGAACCAAGAATACACAATGTTTAGAACTTTATTTGACTCATTGAATAAGTTATCAATTGATTTGTCAGTTACTAATATAGCAGTGTCATCCGCAAAACTGAATAATTCAATATTAGTATTATTTTGTATTTTTAAGAAATCATCTATAAAGATAATGAATAAAAGAGGACCTAGTACTTACTGTGCCTTAGGGAACACCACAAGTTATATTAGGTGATTCACTTTGGTTATCTTCTATTTTTACTCTTTGAGTTCTTTCATTTAAAAATGATTTTATAAGACTATTTGGTACCTATTCCTGTAATGCCAGACTGTTCTAATTTATTTAATAATATCTTATGAACTACATTAGGGGACTTGAATTCGCGGCTCACTGTGTCTTTATTTGTGGTCCGCAGACACATTATAAGTATAGCGTATATTTTTTTCTATGGATTGATGAGTATTTTATTTTTTGATTATTACAGTATAAATTAACTGTGTATGGCCCTCGAGATTTAAAAATAATAATAGGCCTTAAAAGGTTGAAGACCTCTGGCCTAAATGTTTAACATTTCTAAAAACCGATAAGGCATGTGATTTTATTTATAAATTTAGGACCGGTTTTTACTCAGAAATATTGATTTTAATCGATTTCAGGAATGTAGGGTAAATTTCAAAATTATCGCATTGAGTACGATTGCCATCCTTTACATTGGCGCCCCTCGGCATTCCATATCGGGGACCAATATTATCGTATCTCCCCAACCAGGGTCGTACCATAAATAAATATCAGGTAGCTTGTACTTCATTACTTGATTTGCCTGGTTTAAGTATAGCTAAAATATTAGTTTTCTTTAAATACCTTGGGAGTTTGTTGCTACCTATGATGTCTGAGTAGAATTTTGAGAGTCATAGTCAAACTTTAGGACCAGTATGTTTAACGAATTCTGGATAGATGTCGTCAAAGCCAGCTGCTTTTCCAGATTTCATGCATTTGGTTGCATTTGGTTGTTTCAAGTTGTTATTTCGGTGTCATTAAAATCCCTCTCAGATAGATTTTGGTGCAACATTGCTCTTGCTTTTCCTCAGTTCAGTTTTAACATTTGTTCCATACTTGTTATCTATTTTTGCTCCGGAGAGTTCGATTATTCGGTTAGCAAATGCATTTGGCTAAATTTCGGTATTATGTTTTTTCCGTTTATTATTGGGATCGATTTTCCTGAGCAGGTTCCGTGCTTTTCTGCTAGAATATTTAAAGTCGATTTCTTCAACTGTTTTAATCCATCGTGTTTTCTGTGATATGGAGATTGGAGAGTGAATCTGGTGTCTCTGGGTTATTGCTTTTATGATATTTATTATATAGATCGTCACTCTCTTTGCTCCATCCCAGAATGTACTCTTTTCTATAACCCCTTGGAATGCATTTCTTTGCTGTTTGGATGATCATCTTGACAAAGTGATCACGAATTATTATTTGTTGATTGTAACACATTGGAATCATTATGTATGATAATTTAATGAATCAACTCATAAACTGTTCTATATTTACTTCTCTAAGTCTTTTACATTATATTTATATACAATCTATTATTAAGTAATAATAACTAATTTATTGTATTATGTTTGTGTTTTCTAAAGGCAATATTTGTAATATTATGTTTTAAGACTCACGTTCGTATATATTGAATAAATAAGTAAATCAACATATTTTTTTGGAATAGAATATTAAAATGTCAGTATTGAATAAAACGAATGTTTGTATTTGAATACAACTATTTAATGTATACACATATTTTAATACATTAATATATTTATTTAATATTTATTAATGGGTTGAGCCCTATGCAATAGTTTCAACCATAATACAATATATAATTTAAATAATTAATACAAATAACACAAATAAGTTTATATAGGGTAATAATTTCAGTAACAATACAAATATAATAATGATAGTACATATACATACGTATATAGTAGCACCCAGTACTTAAATTGGAAAAAAATTAGAAGGGGGATTCAAACGAGTAAAAAAAAATGTACGTACCTGATCATTTAAATGCCTTATTGATTAGAATATAATTAGAAGGGGTACGCATAAATATTTTCTAAAAAGAAGAGGGACTCCACCAACTTTAAATATCTGAAAATTATATTAGAAAACTATTTTTTTTTGTGAGGTAACACTGTTAACTAAATGATAATTATTATTATAACTATTTATATTTTTTTTCATCTTTACCACGACTCCTAAGTGCAATCGAATTTTTTTTAGTCCTTTGACATCTGTAAATCAGTTTCTATCCCATAAACAAAGAAGGAAATTCTGGAATTCTAGTAGAATGGGGGACCTAGAAGATGATTTCTCAACACCGAAAATAAGAAAACAAAATGTTATGATGGTCAAAACAACTGTATCCAATCAAAAAAATCGTAGACTGCAAAAGAAAATTGAAAGCTTGAATGAAATGATTTGTGTTTTAATAAAAAATGTATGATTTCTGATAATGCAGCAATAAACCTAAAGGTATTTCTACTCCACACAGTACCTCCACAGTGTACAATAATAGTTTGTGTTGTTACCAGTCTTGCTAAGTATTTTGTATGTATACAGTCACTGTCATGGGGTATTAGGTACTTTAATTAGTTTAGTTTTTAGTAATAGTTTTTTTATTTGTACATTTTATACCACAAACTAAACAATGAATACAGTTCGAAACAACAAGCTAAGAGAAATAAAATCATCCACCCTCCCTTGGTTGCCTGACACATCACTTCCACGCAGACACCAAGTCATACTCACCAGTCTTCGAATTGGCCACACATTGTACACTCACGAACATCTAATGAGCATGAAAGAACCACCTATATGCACCTCATGCAACACCGCGATGACTGTGAAGCACCTTCTGACTGAATGCCTCCTCACACAAGATGCCAGAAACAAATTTATGCTCCCCAACAACCTATGTGAAATACTTGCTTCAAACACGGAGAGAACATCGTCTCTCCTCAAAATTCTCAAAGAAACGAACCTGCTGAAAAAATTATAACACTACCACTAAATTTATCACAGACATTGTTCGCCAAACAGGCTCCTACCGGGGAGGTTGGCCTGAGTGACTCGCGTCCAGCTCGAGAAGAAATTATTGGATAGGGTAATTACAATAATATCAATAAATAATACGATAGTGATATAATAAAGGTTGGCAAAACATGCGCCGAACAATAAATATAATATGAAAAACAAACAATAATAATAATAATAATAATCGCAATAATAATAATTAATAATAATAATAATAAAACGACGAAAGCAACGTTACGGGATTTGCGGTGGTGACTTGCGCTTCCCTGGTCCGAATTATGCTGCGGCCTCTCACCACGGTGAGGTGCGGTGTCAGGTGCCGGTGAGTGTTCTGGGGCAACGCCACGGGAGTGCTGCACGGGGCAGATTACCGGCCTCCAGAACACTGAAGCTGCAATGCACACTATGTATATACCGGCGGTACGGATGCCACGACAAAATGTTTGACACGCACAAAAACCAAAAAGGCACCGCGAGACGGTCGCAAAAGTCACGGCCGACGTGACTTGACGAAATGTCCGACGCAGAAAAAAAGTAGCGACAAAAACCCCAGGTCCAGGCAGTCTCTATAGTTGGAGAGGGGATTATCGTGTCGACCGACGAAGATTCTAGATTCTTCTCGTAATCGATACGATAATCTTATCGGCGACGCGCGATAGCGGACCGACCTTGCGAGTATCGAACAGACATTGTATATTTTCAGAAAACTTATTGTACCTATCAGATTATTTGTTTTATATACATTCTGTTGTTTTTTGTTTTTTTCTTTTTTTTCTTTTTACATACTCTATTATTCTTATGCAAAATTTAACTAATCTGTAATTTGTATTTTGAAACGCCAATAACCCCGGTAGTTGAGGCGTATTTATAAATAAAAAAAAAAAAAAAATAAATAAACAATGAATAAATGTTTAATAAAAGTAATGGTAAATGCTACCTTAAGGGTTATTGTAAGCTCAAATATAGTGGAAAAAACTATAATTTACATAGGTACTTAATATTATTTAAATGCATCTTTTGAAATTTTTTGTTTACTAGTATTATATTTGTTTATTATTTATTTACATGCATTTTGTTCACTAAAAATTAGTTTTATAAATGAAAAAAATATAATTTCTTTTCAACAACATTTCTATTTAACAATTTTTTTTTAAAGGAACCTTGATACTATGATTTTTTTTTTTGTAATCAACTAATACCAGTAGCAATATTGCTGAAAATGTATCTATTAATTTTGTACTAATAATTTGAGTAAATTAATATATAAATTAATTTTGTTCATACTATTTTTGTATGTTTGAATGATTATTGGAATTTAAATGTTTATTTAATATTTTAATATTGCTTTGATGCTCCCTCATTTCTTAAATTGGTCAATTTCAAGGTCCCTTCTCGCATTATTCGACACCATGTCCCATTCCTAGTTTCTAAGCACACTACCAATTATGACAGTAATAATCCTATTGATCGCATGATGCGGCTGGTCAATGAGAGTACCATTTATCATAATATATTTTAATATTGAAAATTTTTATTTATCTATTTTTTTTTTTTTTTTGTGTTCAATTTTACTATTATTATTTTATATTATTAGTTATTATTATTATTACTATTATTGAATTATTATCATGTCTAAACTTATATTGTATCTTAATGTTATGGTTCTGTTGGTTTATTGTTGTAAAGGGCTTTGCCCGTAAAAATATATAAATAAATAAATAAATAAATTTCCCATCTATGTGTAGAAGACGAAAAAAACCCGCACAAGTTTTCAAGTAGAAAAAAAAAATGATTGTCCACTTTCATTACATTGAGCAGCATTAGCTCCTACTAAATTTAACGAGTGAGCTGAGCATGGTATGAATTCAGCATACTTAGCAACTTGACGAATCATAGCTTGCATTCCTGAATATACACCGGACATATTTTTGGCGTTATCATAAGATTGCCCTCTCAATGTTTATCTCTAATTGTTTAAATTCATTGATTACGGCTTGCTGTAAATCTGCACCTTTATGGCGGACAGACGGCAAAAATTTAAGAAAACGTTCAAAAGGCGTATCATTTGGAAGAATATACCGAACAATCAGTGTTAATTGATCTATTTTGGATACATCCGGAGTAGAATCAACGATTATCGAGTAATACTTGGATATTTCTGAGAAATAAAAAGTTGGATAGTTTATTTCCTAATACTAAAATTTCATTAAGATTGTATTATACTCTACCCATATTTAACAGTTCCGGCGAAAGATCGTTTTCGGCCTTAAAAAGGGTCAAGAGCTATTTGCGATCTACTCTTTCAAAAGAAAAATTAAATTCATTTGCTATTCTTCACATTGAAAATGTTTTACTTGAATTTATGTCATGGGATGAATGTATTGACCAATTCGCTAAAAAGAAATCAGAGAAAAGCGTTTTTATAAAAATATTATAAATAACAAAAATAAAATAATTTACTTACATGTTTATAAAAAATTAGTTCTTAATTTTAGGTAGGTTTGCTCCGGGGAGCAAAATATCTTAGTCCGGCCCTGTAGTAAGTATCAGTATTATTTATAAGTTCTATTGCTGTTTGTAAAAGATTACTTCTTTCTTGTCCAGTTAGGCCATCTATTAAAAAATAACCAATAGGTAACTTCCAGTATCTATTCATACACACTACCATGAATACCACTGCATTTTTAGCAACTGGAATCTCGTCATTATCATAATTACATTCGGTTCCTAGGTTTATATGTCCATACATATTTTGTTGTGTATCAATCTCAATATGCCTTTTTACACACATTTCATCAACTGTCAAATTGCAGTATACTTTGCTATCAGAGACTTTGTTCTTAATTGTTTCAAATACTTTTTTTGTGAAACCTGGCTAACCGGCTACAACCATGTACCGTCGTCTTAAAGTACGTGGATGAGGTAACACAATAAGTTTATTACTTATAACCTAGTATTAGCAAATGTTTTTCTTACATATGAGTATGCGCGTGGAGAATAATATTGTAGAGTAACTGCCAATTCTCTAATCTCTTTATCAAAAACATGTTTTTTTTCCTATCAATGATTCTTTTACTATTTTTCCAACACATCTGAACCCATACCCTAAAAGTAATTAAAATTCCTATGTCGAAAATATCAGGTATTTATTATACTTAATTTAAATATGAATAAATACATAGTTTATTAGAATTTTTGTATTACACACATACGAGTAGTCCCAAATCAATCAAACATAAATTTACCTAACCTTTATACACAAAATCCATTCTTCTTTCTTCTATTTTAACAAATTCATCAATAACTTTTTGGTTAAAACTATTATCTTCGTTAATCAAACAACCTTCTATACTTAGTCAAAGCGTTGAGTCTTTCTTCGCACATGGTACTTCTCAAACATGTTTTAATCCTTTTCAACGTGGAGAAACTTCTTTCGGCTTCTGAAGATGTCATAGGAATGACTACTAAGGGTTTTAGCAACTTAAAAATGTCTTTAAATGTATCCTCCATATTATTATTTATTAGGTAATTTAAAGTAGAAATTACACCACATAAAGCACGAAAATCATCATGAGAATACATTACCTCCAACTTAGTCTTTAAATGCTTTTGAACAAAGAATGGATAACATTCAACAGTAATATTGAGAGTCGTGAGTGGAAATTTATTTTTATAAACTTCGTATTTATCATTTTGAAAAAGTTTAGCTGCTGTTAAATGTTTGTTAAAAGCAAAACGACTTTGAGCTTGAATAGATATACGTCACATACTTCCAATGCAGCTAAATTTTCGAAGACTAAACGTGATCTATAGCCTGTCAATGTCCACCTATTATTATTATTTTTTATTGTTTCGTTAACGTATTTGTTCTAGTCATGTCGTTAATTGCGTGCATTTAGATTTACTGGTTTCCTATAAGCATCGTTCACATGGTGTGCGATAACGTGTGTACAGTGTACAGATATGACTCTAGATCAGTGGTCGGCAACTGGAGGACCATGGGCAGCATGCAACCCGCGTGGCTATAGAATACGGCCTGCTGTAAATTCTAGAACAACGAAATTGAATTGAATATCATATTGTATGAATATAATTGGACGTTACGTTTTTGGTACGGGTATTTTATCAGTCGTATTTTATAATGGTATGTAAACCTTGACAGTTACCGATTAGATAAAGTACGTGTGTATTTAACTTATAATCTTAATTTTCTAGTCTGTTCAGAAACGTTGAGTATTTTGTACGGGTATGTAATTTTTGCGTCATAATATGTAGTTTTTATAGTACTGCAATTTATATTTTATTTTTATAGTAATTGTTTATTTGGCTGTTAATTTCAATTTTTAATAATAATGAACGTTAGTAAAAAAAGGAAAATAGATTCTAGTTTTTCAAAATAAATGGATCAATCAATACTTTGTTATTGAAAATAATGGAAGTCATGTGTCTTATTTGTCATGAATTCATTTCTGTGTTGAAAGAATACAATATTAAACGGCATTATGAATCCAAACATAAAGTCAAATATGACTCCTTATACAATATACTGACAGTTTAAGGAAATTTAGTTAAAAAACTACAAAAAGCACTAACCGGAGAACAAACGGTTTTTTCAAAAGTAACTGTTCAAAATAAAGCCATTATTTCTGAATCGTCTATGAAACATTCCAAAACTTCAGTTGAATCTAAGAAAAGTAAGCCAAAAGTACGACTCAACCATTTTTCTACTTCTGAAAATGTGTCCTGGTAGGCAGTGGATAGCCCTAATTTTTTAATTTGACGATACCACGCTTGGGTGAGGTTAAACCTACAACCGATAATTTGGGTTTGTGGCCAAATTTCATGTATGGCATTTATTACGGATATCTGTAGTTATATACTGCGGTAATAATTGCACACCTAGTGTAGAACATTTGTCAACAATTAACTGAAATGTATATGTATATATTTCTGAAGTTTTAGAAGGCAGTAAACAAAATATTAATGGAATATAGTGTCCATTTTTGAGCCCATGAATCGTGAACACTGAACAGTTATAAAAAACCGTGCAGAATACTTAAATGTTCAGTCCATGTATAATGTGTCAACTTCTTTTAGGAATAAAATATTCGTATGACATGAAAAAATAACAATATTTTTTTGTTGATCATTAATTAATAAAAAATCTTCACCTTGCTTTTTTTTAAATCTATTGTTTCTAAAAACTCGTGGACTTCTTGTAAATTTGTTGGTTTGGCAGGTAACACTTTTCGTCGAGCTTCATAAATATTTTTCCTCAGCCTTTTGATGTACGTCGTAGTAAATTTAGAAGCTTTTACATTTTCTCCAATCTTTTTTAGTATAATTTTGTTTGGTTTATTACTGGTATCATCCACTGCTTTTCTCTTACAGACATTGTTTACAATTTGCCTAGATATTATTGGCCGAGTATAAAGCTCATGTATGTGAATTAAATGTTCACAATCATCATGTACCAGAGCATTATTTTCCGTACACACTTTTGCTTTGCAATATTTCGTAATACATCGCCAACGAGTTGAACCAGTGGATTTGTTTACTGCTCCAATACAAAATTTTTAATTATTTAAAACTAATAATGGTTTTCCACGTTTACTTCAACGAATTCAATGATGTCAGCCATTCTGTTACTGTGTGTGTTTTATAGATGGTTCAAAATCAAAAATGTAGTTTTTATTGACAAAATCAAAAATTTAACTAACGAAATACACTAAAATGTTATTTTATGAATATTATATATTATAAATATATATTTTTTTTTTTTTTTTTTTTTTATTTCATGGTAAAGCTTCAACTGCTAAGGTTATTAGCTTACAAAAAATATTAGTTATAGGTACAAAATTTTGTGTTATTAGACAGAGGTTCTTAAGATTAGTTTATACAAGCCGATTTATAATTGATTGCACTGTAGAATGAGATGGGTCCTTAAATTAGGTTGTACATATTGGTTAGTTTGAGGAATGCGATTACTTGGTTGGTGTTGTCCTGGGTTGGGCTGAGGGCTTCGTACAGGTTATCGAAATATATATTATATATATTATAATATTATATATAATATTAAATTTTACTGTTGACAACGCGAATTGGTTCAAAAGAAGTAATAAATTCAATAGTAAGGTATACTTTATCGAGAACGGTTAGAAAGTGACTAGGCTGCGTACTATTATACAATAACGGTTGGTTTCGTATGTATCGTACAACTGTCAACTGTAACAATATAACTGATACAACAAGCAAGATTAGCAATATAAATCGATAGCGTTTGGGAAATACTCCCGATAATCAATGATAAATTTATCATTAGGTTGAAATTACGGTACGTTTTAAATATCATTAAAGTACAAACTTTTTAATAATAGTAAACTGTTATTATGAATCCTGTATTTAAAAAAAAAATATTATAAGACTGACATGTATATGAAATAAAAATAAAATAATAATTTATAATATATTAAAATATGACTGACATGCATATTGTATATATAATATTTAAATTCTAGACTAACTTTTTCGATTTGGCGGAAAAGTGAATTGGGGGAAAAGGGAAAGGTACACTTTTGGCGGAAACGGGTAACTCCCTGCATAAGATGTCCTCGTCTTCGGCGATTGTAAACTGCGCCCAAAATACAAGTAAACACAAAATCACACATGTAAACTGCGCCCGAGTTTTTATCAAGTTTAAAAAGGTGACATGTAAACTGCGCCCGGGTAAAATTACAGGTAAAATACTTAATTCGTTACAGACATATAATATTATGAATAATTAAAAATAAAATATAATTTAAAAAGCAAAATAAATACAAATATTACAAATAATAACATCATATTGTTACAACATATTAGGAATTAAAAAAAAATATAATTTAAAAAATTAAAATACATAAGTACATCGCCACTTAACCTCACCCGAACTTAGAGGCCGATTAATTTTACAAAACTTAAAATTAGAAATAATTTTCAAGCATTTTTCGCTTTGCGACATGAATTGTTCGGCCATCGTGACTTATATAGATATTCGATAACGTGTTGGTATTTCTTGACGAAAATAAAATTTTTGTGATAAACTTGAAAAAGTACACAATCGTCAAACATAGAGACTTTAATAAGTCAACATTTAATAAGTTAATAAGTCGGGCGCAGTATACACTATACCTTTTTAACATCGATAAAATTTCGGGCGCACTTTACAAAAAAAAGATCATTTGGGCGCAGTTTACGTATGCCCCTCGTCTTATTTTTAAGGAGTTTGATACTTTGACGTAGGTAATTTAAATTACATTTTAAAATATTTTATGGATAGTCACTTTGTTGCATATTTTATTTCCATTATTGACCGTTGAGTAACAAGGAAATTATAAACAAAATTCATTAAAACGTGTTGACAAATGAGTAATGATGAGTGATGACACGATAACTTATTAACCGGGGCACATAGAAAATTGCCTATATTGAACTCCTTAAAAACAGTTAGTAACAAAAACATATTATATTTACACACACATAATATTATATAATTATTAATTTTATATATTTATAATTAAATATATTGTAAATATTATTATTATTATAAATATATAATATTATATATATTTCATGAAACAATAGACAATGTAATTTATTATAAACAATATTAAGTTATAATAATTATGTAATTATAATATAAACATTAGAGATAGTAAAATTACTTTAAATATTATATTTTATTATAATATATAATAGTATATATTAGGATAAACTATAAATGTACTATAGGATATAGTACCATAATACTGCATTATTTAAATAAATTATATTATTAAGTGTAATGTACCTTGGCAAATACTTGGAATTCCTATGGTAAATTTCTAAAACTGTACAAATACAAATAATAATGTATGCATATTATATTTATTGTTCAATTGTATATTGTATTATCTGCAGATTACGATAGAGTGTTGATTATAATATTTTATTATTTATATTTTTATTATTAATAATATATTATAATCAATGGATAGAGGCATAGAGCGAAAGAGTTCTTGTGTGTAATAATATTATATTGTAATTACATATATATTTGTTAATAATCATTCGCGTAGTGAAAATATAATTTTACAATACGATTACGAAAAAATGCGTCCTATGCATTTTATTAAATTAACAAAAATATAGATTTTTACGATTAAATATTATAGGACAATTGACGATTTAGAAATATTTTGAAATTTATAATACATTAATATTGTACAAATTATATTTATTTTCAATATTTTTGTTGCCCATGTCATAATATATTAGGCATAATTCTATATTGGCGCTTTTGTCCTACTAATTTTGGTACGATTGCGCAAATGATGTTTTTTTTTTTTTTTTTATCTTTGGCTCTCGTCTCACATCTTTTTTAAATGTTGGTGCAAATTGATTACACCCATTTTTCCATTTGCAGGATAAATTTACAATAATTGTAGACACTAACAATAGTGTCACTAAACACAAGTGCCTGCCGAACATGCAGTTTAATGTTATATATAACATAGGTATGCATGTCAGGCCCGTATTTAGGGTGCACGGTAGGCAATTGCCCACCCCCTGGCAGCAATCTTAGACATTTTTATAAATTTATTTTTTGTGTTCGGCCAACTTGTTAAACTTTGTTCTTCGATTTTCCACTTTATAACTTATAATATATTATACTGTTATTATACTGTTACTGTTACTGTTATGATTATTAATAATTAATAAAAATAAATGTGTTGAATTGTTACTGTTTATTTTGATATCTATATGTATAATTCTAGACTCTTTATTTGATACATTAAATATAAAACATTTATTTATATAATATTTATAATATTATGTACCAAATACAAGTAGGTATTTAGTATATTAGGTAGGTAAGTAAAGATATTCAAGTACATTTAGAATTGGTATAAATGTAAACGAATGTGCGATACCAATCAACCATTGTTATATTATATTATATTATTCATATGAAATACAAGTTAGGTTTTATAATTTTCATATTTTTAACACTGCACATCCACCCCCCTCCCCCACTCTTATGTTCCAAAAAAAGGGGTGGCATTTTATAATTGCCCCGGGGCGCCTAAATTCTAAATACGGCCCCGACGAAATAGTGTACAAACCTTGAAAACTAGGTAGGTAATAACCGATGTTTGGCCGGTAAATATTATTTCGGATTTCAATCCGGCGGCGTGTTCGTACACGTACTTAGGTACCTATATATACATGAATATTATGTATATTATTAAACTCGCCGAGGACGGATGTTTGTTACGAAATAATATAGCTTAGGAGGGGCTCCTGTGTTATATATATATATAATATACACACACACACACACACACTGCAGCGCTGTCAGGTAGTTCATTATTATTATTTTGGATGTGACAACAATCAGTTGCCACTCGTTTATTGTGTGTGTGTGCGCGAGCGCGTTCGCTTGTGTGTGTGCGTTAGGGTTAGGAGAAGAGAGGTGTCCCGACAAAATTGAAATTCGACACCGAAGCAGAGGAAAAAAAAATAGTAATAATGATAATACACAAACGCACACACGTTTTTCGCACTGTTCGACGTAAGGGACGAATGCCCGTCTGTCTGTCTGTCTGTCTGTCCATTGTTCGTCAAGCCACCGATTGTGTGAGATCGTTCCAATATAATATAATATAATATAATATGTACATGACGTATATACATACGAATACACACGCATGTAAACGTTGTTACATCGTCGAGTAGGGCTCGACTGTAGTTGCCCAGAGAGAGAGAGAGAGAGAGATTATTATTATTATTATTCCAAGTCCCGGTGAATTAAAATAGAACCCATTATAGATTCGGGCACACGTAGTCGCAGGACAAAAATTTAAAAAAATATATCAACGTCATAACATAGAGATGGCCCCAAAAACGTACTTACGCATTGTATACAAATTATAATATATTATATTTGCTAAAGGGCGGTGAAGGGCTAAATGATTTTAACTCTCGCTATATTAAGTACAGTTACTTTATACTTATTGTTATTACTATTACTTATAATATCTAATATACCTATACGAACATATAAAATCACGTTTCATGTAATTAATATAATTTTTTTTTGGGGGGGGGGGGGACTCAATCTGCAATATTGTACTGTATTACACATTTGCACTGAAGTAATGGATGAGCTAAAATCGAATTTATTGACAAACATTGTCTACAAAAATCAATACTAAGCGGAGACAGCGTGTCAAAATCTATATTTCTATTTCACAATAAATTATATTTTTCTATAAGTTGTTCGTTTTTATTTTAGTATACCTATAGAAAATACAGAAAGGTTAAACTATTTTTCAAAAATATATTCGCGTGTGTTCTATAAAATAATTGATAATTATATCATTATCATTCATAATTAATATTGCTATTAACTTTTAGCAGGATGCATATTCTACGTGGCACGTGCCTTAAAATGGCGTTAATTGGTTCGTGGTGAAATTTTTTTAAATTAAAACAAAATTACTTAAATCGTTATTTTTTGTTCAAATATTCAATTCTGTCAACAAATGTCTATAATAAAGAATTGTGCCTATACACGTATAGACTATATAATATGGGGTAGCCAGTAGACACCTTTTATATTACATGTGTTTACCCAAGTAATGAAATTTTTATCAACGTATTTTAAAAAAACTAAAAAAAAGATTTAAAATTATGTATACAAAAACTCCGGATATTTAAATTTAATAAATAAAGTATAAATACTTACCTACTTTAAAAAAAAAGTATTTTTGTAAGGTGCCAAATTATAACTAATTATACTATTATAATACTATTACTATTATTTTATACTACCTACAAGGGCATTGAAATAAAATTATAATGTATTAAGTTAATTATTAAAATCACAATAAATAAGACTATATATGGTGAATACTGAATATTTATATGTTATCCTCCATTATAAACTATAAGTAGTAGGAATAGGTAGCAGTTTACCATATCAAATGTATATGAATATTTTTCTTTGAAATTTAAAGTGGTATTCATTTATTTACAAATTATTCTTTTCAGTGGCGTCATTTGGGGGGGGGGGCAACTTGGGCATTTGCCCCAGTCTAACATTTACAACAACCTTAAGTCGGCACATTCAAAAATTATAAGAAGTCTTATTTTTAACTCGTTAAGGCCATTGTAAATTGTAATAAATCATAATATTGATATTTTGAAAAATAAACAAACTTATAATTATTTCATTATTGATAAGGATAACCGAACAGCCGCCGTTTCCAATAATAAATTAAACTGGCAAGTTTTTTGTAAGCTTACATTATAGCACACATTCAACTGATTTTTTGACTGACATACCTATGTACCACGTACAAAATTCGACTCTGTCGCAACAAATACACGCACGCATTCTACTATGTCGCGAAAAAACCTCGCATGCAATTCGACCTAAGTAATGATTTTCGCACGCAACTCGGAAACACCGATTTAATCGTATGTCATATTACTAGTGTATAATATTATATAATATACAGAGTAAGTACTGATAATGCAACGGTGACAAATTTTAAAATATTAAAAAATAAAAACCATACATGGGTAACTATTATTGTTATATTATATTGTTCAAGCAATAAGCAAATGTAGCATTTAAGCAGTGTAGTAGTTTTGTGATTTCAATGAGAAATGCGTTTAATTCATTTTACGGTACTTGACGTGTTCAATATCAAGGAGGGAAACGTTCATTCGAGTAAAAGCGATTTATGCAGCGGTACCTCTATAAAACAGTTGCACTCGATGAAATGAATGATGATATTACTATAGATACCTTTGTTAAATAACTTCCTACCGTGGACATAAATAGGGGCCTCTCAACTTTCAAACCTTCCTTAAGGTATTTTACATTCATAATAGATACAACTATTTAATTTAGTTATTTCTTATTAGTTATTAGAGTAAAGGGCAAACTATAATGCACCACAAAAGTTTGATATAAGCTCTATAAAATGTAAAAATACGCTTTATAATACCTACGTAATTATATGCTTATAAAATATCGAAATGTGTGCAAAAAAATTCAAAATTTCAAAACATGAACTAAAAAAACAAAAATATGCTTTAAAAGAAAAATTCCCAAAATGTTTGTAATTTTATTTTTTAAATTTGTAACCAGGTTTTTAGAATTTATTCCCTCAGATTTTTCAAGCAACGTGTAATTTCTTAATGTAACCATTTAATAACTATTATTTTTGTTATATACCAGCCGTTTATAATTATTTTTATTGTGGTATTTTTACATTTCTGTTTATTAAATTATTTATTATTTATTTATTTAAAAAAAAAATACATTCATCGCTCCGCTCAGAATCTAAAACATATGACTACCTATTAGTTGCACCTGTTTTTGGTCTAACCTATAAATAAATGAAAAAATAATGATATTTTCACGTAATATACTCAAATAATAAACCTAAATTCGTCAATATCACTTTTAAAGTAGGTATATTATTTTATGTTATACCTAATGCCTAATACACACCATATTCAAATGTAAAGTATTCCGCAAACATTAATTCAACCTACTGTACTGTTAATACTTTAAGTACAATTAATTACTTATAATATCAATAATATCATCAAATATACTTATATAGTGATATATCGGCTGACTGACAGAATCACTCAGGATTGTCTCAGTGGTATACCTACAATGATTTTATATCATTGAATTCAAATTTAACACATTCATTACAGTGACCCACTTGACACATGCTGTACAGAAGATTTTTTTAAGGACGTGTGTCGTGTGTGTAGTCTCCCCTTCAACCACTTAATCAGTTTTTTGTCAAACCTTCGACATAATTTTTAAAAATTTGAAAACCAGTTATCAGGATTTGAAAATTTATTTTTGCATGGATATTTGAGTTTCTTAATTGTATACCGTATGATGGTGCATGAATAAAATAAACCATTTTTAAACATCTGAATACGACATCACAACGTTTGTATTCTTAATAGTTTATAAGCAATTATAAATTTCCATTGCTTAATGATTCTACTTTTAAAACAACTCCTGTACGGGTGGCCTCCTGTGCTCCGTTTAAGTGGATGGGAGGTTCGTAACCATATTACGGAGAAAATAATTTCCCCGAAACCACAAAAATAAAGCATAATTGGATTGTACACACAAAACGGTAATTTATGGACAAAAACTTAAATATATTTTTTAATAATAATTATTATTATCGGTTTACATTATTTGGTAGTGAAATATTTCATTAAATTAAATAGTTACAAATTGAGTACCTATTTAGAGTTTTAGACGATTTGATTGAGTTACTGAATAGCGAATTTCGCTCATCATCACGTGGTTTGTATACTGAACACGCGTAATGGCATTATTGCACGCGTTATTAACCGATTTTTCCACCCAGTTACACAACGAATAGTTTGTGAAAGGATCCCTTGCAGCAGAGTCCCTGTGTAATATTTGGACCCTTCGCGGTTCTGTCGTTTGTACTCTATATATTGTGCTTGATCCCGATGTTTTGAATACATTAGCAACAGGGATAACGCGCTTAATGCATTTTGATTTAATCGTAACAAAATCAATTTACCGCACGACAGTTGTACACAAATAGTACAATATGAATTACGAGTAGTAAATACTCAAATTGAATATTATATAGGCACGAACGCCCGTGTCAGTAGACAATCACTATTGTGCAAAAATAATCCTCAGATAGTAGCTGATGTAAATGGGTGATCGTATGACGTATGATATTATTTACACGCTCTATAAAATAACTATTACCGATTGACTTGCATCCAAATCAACCGAAACTCGTAACAACCCTAAAAACCCTCAAAAATCACGCAACGCCTGAAACCCATACGGCCCAAATTATTTTTATTCCAAATTACCGAATTTACCAAAACTCTAATAACCAAAAAATATCAAATGTTAACTTAAAACCCGAAGAAATGTGAAAAATTCCAAGCACATTTCATGATAAATTGTAAAACCTAAAATAAAATAATGGAAACGGAAATTTAACGCAAACCAAGTTTTAAAGGTAGTCGATTTTGTTTTTAGTTGTGGTTCAAAAATTAATAGGTGTAGACTTGAAATTTTCACCAAACATTCTGCTTAACATTTTCTAGACGTGATATAAATTTTAAAATGTTTCAGATTTTTGTATAAACATTTTTTTAAAAATATGTTTATAATGGGCATTAAATGCCCACTCATATATCTATATATTTCACACCTAGGTATAGAGGGATTTTCCCGATTTTATTATTTTACAAGTTTCGTGTGATATGTATATATTTTTTTATCCGGTTAGTTTGATTTTGTAATTGGTTGCTTGGTAATATAATTAATGACACGAATAATTTTACAATAAAGTACCTATTATAATTATTAAATATTTTTCTTTATCAATAAACAATTTAACATTAATTATGCATTATGCGTATCGTTTCATCCATTCATTCATAATATATCAGTTTAATATTTTAAATATTATTCTAGGGAATATCTTATAATCTAAAAAATTAGATACCTACATAGTTTTCAAATTAAGTATAATTTAACCTACTTGCCTGCTTATACCACCCGTATGTTAACCCGAATAATAATGGTTAGGTAGCTAAATACATTTTGAATAACTTTTGAAAACCTTTTTTAATTCGTCTTCATTTATAACACTAGCATTCGTTTGTTCAATAAAATAATTAAAATATTAAAATATGAATTTTGTGAACATCAACGAAATATTCTTCTGAAGGGTTAGTAGAAATATTATGACGATTAGTTTGAGTAGTTTGACGCTCCTACTTTCACAAATTCTTGGAATTGAGACAGGACAATTTTGGAAATTAATATGGGTATACCTACAACGATTTTTAAGCCGTATCCTTGATGTAGGGATGGTCCGTACCCGAAATCTCCCCCCCCCTTGGCGCACGCCTCTGATTTATATTATAAAAATATAGGCAGGTATTGTACCCACGAAGCTCAGGTACATACTAACCGGATATATACATATTATACATGGAGCTTAATATTATATTATATTATATTGTAAGGTACCTATAAAATATGATTTAGGATATTTTTTATGCTTAATAACTTAGGATTTACTATACATTTTAACAATGTTAGTACCTACAAACACTATTTAATTATTAGTATACATAATATAACCGTACCATACTCGTTGATGCACAAAGCCTGACATATTATACATGTACATTTTATTATATTACATATTATTATATATCAAGCTTAATATTATGTGTAATATATTACCTATATATTATATAATAATATGACGCAGGATATTTTTTATGCTACATAATATGAAATTTATTATACATTTTAATAATTTAGTAATTTAGTTTGTTTGTTGTCATAAGTAGATATTAATTGATACGGCCACCTACGTGTACACAGAGTTAAAATAGATATCTTCATAATAATATGTATAATAATTTAAATAAAGTCAACACTAAACGTTCATGCGTAACTATACATATTATTACTTAAACTTTGTTTATTTCAAAGGAACAAATAACAATAGTGGACAATATTTAAATAGGTAGGTATAGGTACAATAATTAATATTTAACTTGTTATGGTTTTACTTATTGTTAACCTGGTTCAAGAGATAGTGAGCAGAAACTTTTAAGTTAACATCTTATACCTGCGTTTTTTAAGTTGCAGATAGGACATTTTAAATATCAATTCAAAATCTCAGTTTTTTTGCTATACGCTTTGTATTAAAAAAAACAATACCGGATGCCTTCAAGCATCTATTATCTTTAATTTTCATAACAGGTGTCTTACGTGTACCTGCAGTAGTTGTTAAGATCAGCAGCCATGTACATGAACTCCATGTAACGTTTTTATTTAAATCAACAATTATTACCCATATATACCTCCTAACCGTATACCAGACGCGCTGACGGTACACATCTGCAGGCCGCTTATGTGTATATAATAATAATAATAAGTCATATTATATGATGCGAGATATGTTGTATATACACGCGGCGGACATCGTTTGCCCGAAATCGGGAAAGATTTATGACACAATATATTCGGGGACGGCAATATACGTTTAAGATATTTTTTTAAGTAGACGGACGGACGTTTTTTTTTTTTGCACGGCAGACGTATAATTCAGCCGCGATGGCATTTAAATAAGAGATGATGGCTCGCGGGTGCAGCAAATGGCGCGTGGAAAGGAAAACGTCGTCTATGCCGCCGCAGCCCTATTATAATATTTATTTTAATTTACCGTCCAAATGGGGTTAATGTAGCGATGCGTCAATGTCCGCGGCGGCGTCCCGTATTATTTTAATATATATATATAATAGCATACGGGGTAAACAAAATGTTTACGTGTCGGGAGGGCGATAAATTTCGAGTTCGTTAAAAACGTGGCGGTGCCGGTAAACCGTGCAACGTGTACGCGTCGGCGACGATAAATTTTAATTTGTGCGAGTAAAGAAAAATCCAGAACGCTCCTTTAATTGCGAAAACGCCGCGCGCCGTGACCGCGTGTAAAAAGTGACCTGAGATGAAACGAAATATGTCTGAGAAAAATTAAATGGGCTGGTCGACTTCTGAAAAAAATGTTAAGGCGCCCGGTGCCAATGCGATTTTGTACACAAAAATACGCTCTACGGGAATAGGGATCCTGTGCTGTAGAATCAACCAAATTTGATAATTTTTTTTTTAACTAATAGAGGGTAATATTTTACAGGCCGCATCGATCTCCGTTTTTCAATATTTTGATCTCAAACTTTTAAAAAAGTCTTTAAATAAGAGACATTTTAAGAGCTTTTTTTACAATTTTTTTTTTATCATTTTTTAAAATAAAGTAAAAAATCTGAGCTCGATGCGGCCTGTAGAATATTGTTGTGTATCAATTAAGAAAAAAATTATCTGAAAATATTCAATCGACAATGAGTTATCCATATTCCCGTTAAGTCATTTACGTCAGTCGAAATGGGCAACTAATCTGTGACATGTGACTGCGAGTGCGTTCGCGTCTTTCATATGCGGGTAGTAAAGGGTTCTCTCACACTAATAACCATTTACACTACAACCCATTGACAAGATCGTGCGACGCCGAAATAATATGTGAATAAGGTTGCCAATAATTTGCTCCTTAATAAATAGCCGGCACCGGGGGCCTTAAGACACGACGACTATATACTGTTACTGGCAGTATCTCGCAAGTGTGAAATGTTTTGTTGTGATTTACTGACACCGTATAAGTTTGTGACGGGATCACGATAGTACGTGTTATATATTATAATATAGTAATTCATTATAATAATTTAATATTATGTTTCGTTGTTTTTTTTTTCCACTCCAAATACAACATTTTTTATTTTACATAATATCATACGCAAATACTAAAATACAGTTACCTATACACAAATAACAATAATAATTTATAATAAACAATGGTTATCATTGTTACGATTCAACACTTTGTAATATTATGTATCTCCGTGAATATGAACCCTTTTTGTTTGTCCAGCATTTTTTCAATTAATACTTTTTTAACTAAATTACCGACCTGTTTCATTTTGGAGGACATCTTAGTTCGATTTTTTCTCCTCTGAGACAGACACGTGTGATCTAGCTTTAATTATTTTATAGTATGATGAGCACTACTTGCTGGCCTTAGCATGTCTGTATTGTTGAGATTGTCTGGTTAATAACTGTGTCGCGATACCTCTTCGTGGGTGAGTTTTATGTAGGTTTTTAATATTATAGTAGTTTACTGGGTTTATGTTTTGAATGTTTTTAAATTATCAAACTGATCAGTATTAATGTTTAACAAACTTCATAAATCAATACCGGTATACAGAACACTTTTTTGTCCAAAAACATTATGACAATTAAGTAAACGTAAAATTAAGCTAACATAATGTTTATAATATCTTGTATTATGTTCATATTTCCAGCATTAAATGTTTATGTTTATATAACTCGTTTATAAAAAAAAAACTATAAGGATTACATAATTCGCAATATGTAACAGTTAGAGAAAACTATTAATGATTACGGGATAAATTCCAAGTGAACAAATACATTATAACATTTATAAGTATAACATTACATATTATTATAGATTTCTATTTTTTTTTTTTTATAAATACAACGCATAGTAATTTACCAGTTTTTTTCTGCTTAGTCATGTAAAAATACATACATAAAAATAAAGTAGTTAATTTGAACTACGATGTTAAATATCTATTAGTTAAATCAACTTTATAGTCATTTATACCAATCACAATAAAACGTTAACTCGAGTGAACGAGAAATATTATAGTATTCATAATAACACCCAAAATGAGTTGATTTAGGAAATTTTAGATAGGTATTAAATATAATATAATACCGGTAGTCAAATTGACAAAATATAGAATGTTATTTTAAAACAAGAGATCAATTCATTTAGAACTAATTTTGTTGTTGTTTTTACTCCAAAATAGTGTTAAAATTACCCCTTCGAAGTTTTATTTTTAGAAAGTATTTCTTTGTCATATTTTATGAAAAATTATAATGTACCTAACCTTGTAATTAAAATGTAATTTGTTTTTCATAAGAACGTAAAACAAGTAGGTATTCTTAAATAATTAAGTTTACATACTTACCTATATTTGTATAGTGAAACGTCCAATAATTCTGAAAAAATACAAAATATAATATTTATTGTGTATAATACCTACCTAATTTTCCAATTAGTATGCTGTTCTTTCGTATTGCATGATTATATTACGTAGGTATATTGCAATATTGCCCACTTTTGCTCATTATTCATGTGTATTATATACATGAAGTTATGTTATAACTTTATAACATCTTAAATCGAATGACGATGCATACAGTTTCTACAATTTTCGAAGTAATTTATGTTGCATGAAAAAAATGTATAAGTATAATCATTGATTTTATAATATACATATAGTTTATTATAAAATCAATGGTGTAATATTGTTCTAATTACTTTTTAACCAAGCAATATATTATATTATATTGGTTCGGTATTTTCTGATAAATTAGTTGGGTTAGTTTCTTTACATACGGTCACAAATTGATTCTGTTTACATTCTTTACTCATAAGGTAGGACTGTAGGAGTGAGTCAGATGGGATTATAACCCCAGTGTTAATTACTTTATTTCTAACAGTACCTACTAATTAAAATATATTATTTAAACAATTTTCAGAACTTCATATTTATTAGAAATCTGTAAATTTGGGAAAAAGTGATGTGTATAATGTATTTTACACATTTGTACGATATTTTAAACGTGTTTAATATGTTGTAATACTTAAAAAAATCTATCTACGTTCGTCAAATATCATAACAATTAATAACGATATATGATTCAGGTCTACCTTATAATTAGGACTTCCTCTCTGTGACTTTAATACGTTTTAATTATCCTTTGACATCGTTTTTTTCGTATAACTATATCATTACTATATTATAGTTCTTGTTTACTGTGAAAAACCTATCAAGTGTTTATTATATGGTTGTTTTTTATTTCTTTGCACGCATAAATCATCACGTATTTCTACGAATATGAGAACTTCCTGCAAAAATGATATTTTTTTAACTTCGGAAACGTTTTTTTTTTTTTTGGTAGGCAAAAGGTTAGCTCTTTATGACAATAATCATAATAATAATAATAATTGTCAGACGACACTTCTTGTAAATTATCTATAGGCTGCATGTGTTTACATCCGAAAACGTATTTATAGGTACAGGTTTCACGTTTCCAACTGGAAATTGCATTTCGTTGTATGTCTCAATACTGAAATGGGTCGAAAGTTAATTTATAAATCGGGCATCGGTGTATACATTTGAAAACGTTAGGGTTTCAAGTTTAAAATCACATGGTAAGTACATAATTACATTTTGATTGTCCCTTCAGGTTAAAACCTCATATACAGGTACATGAATTAAAATTAGATATTCCGATTGTCCCCACATTAGAACAAATTGTATTGATCGCACAAACAGGAAATAATTATACACAGCCCGTGCTACGGTCGTAAGTATATTGATACTAGCTGACATGTGGTTTGTATCATTTGTTCAAGTCACTGTATTAATTTGCCAGTACAACCCAATTTAAAAACAACTTAAATCATCGCAGTATAGAAGTTGATGACATATTTTATTAATGATTAGTTCTATTTATGTTCACCCCTTCACAAAAGGTTCGGTGAGATACCGCAGGAGTGTTCCGCTATTAGTAAAATAATATACTTTGTAGTTTTAATATCTTACGGAGAAAGTTCCGCCTAATATAGTCTAATAGGTGTGACAAAGTTTTGGCATTTCGAGATCACATTTTGGGTTCCAATTGTATAAAATCATTATAAGTTAAAATTAAGTCTTTTTTTGTTGGTTTTTATCATAAGTAATAATAATATATATAATTTAAATAAAGTCAACACCAAACACTATGCGTTTATGCATAACTATGCATAATAGTAGATACTTATACTTCATAGAAACAAGTGGGCAATTGAAGTACAATTCATGTTTAATTTGTTGTGGTTTTGCTTGTTGTTAACTATTGACATGATAGATGAGTATAAAATTATATATAGTGAGTTCATTTTGAATCGAATCCCATAGTCGAGTTGTATTATTAATTATATACAATTATTAGCAGCTGTTATCATTGACTAACTTCATTTGAAAATTTCAATAAACTTTTTATTTTAATTAACCTTTTACCGTCTTATTAAATTGTTTTTTTTTTTTTTTTTTGAAAACTCATAATAATACCGTCTTACCGTCGTTTTTTAAGCAAATAATAATTAGAAATGTTAACAAATTAAAAAAAAATATGTAATTTCAACATGAAAATTCTAAGTTGGAGGAGGGGTGGACCACATCATCACTGTGTTTGATTGTTGTGTTATTACAAGGTTTTATGGAAAACGTATAAACATTTTTCATACATTTTCCCATGGTTGGTTATTATACTGTTTCTGTTGCGGCCTTAGAGCTAAGAAACTTTTAAATATCAGTTTGTCGCTTTGTTGTAGTGAAAAAACAATATCGGATGCCTTTCAAAATATTATCGTATTTAATTTTCATAACAGGTGTGTTTTACCTGTGTATAGTTCAATAGTTGTTCTAAGCCGTATGTAACAATTTTTGAATACCAACAATATTGGCAAGAGCCGAGTTGGAATCGTCCATCATCGTCTTAAATCTGAAGAATATGTTTCTACCGTGATGGGATTTGTGAGGATGTCGTCCGCTAAAATAATAATAGTGATAAATAAAGATAGGATGTTGATGACTTTTGATATTTTTTTCCTTTGATCCTTTAAAATGCTATCTTAGCTAAAAATTCGTTTCATGTTCCACTGATTCAGATTATATTAATTTTATTTTGAATTTTTTTGGTTTTTAACGACATTTTGTTATAATTTTACATCATTTTTTTCATATTAAAGGACATTTTTTTGTAAAATTGAAAATTAAATGTTTACTTATGTCTATTATTTTACAATTCATATTTTAAATTATTCTGATACCCATTATCACAGTCCATATTCCCATATCTCTAATAATAATAATAATAATTTTTAAATTACATTTTTTCATTTATTAAAGTAGATTTTTTGGTCATTTTTTAAGTTCATTTCCGGTCTTTTTAGTACATTTTTGTGTGTTATTTAGGTAATCAATATCCTATCTCTATAGTAATAAATAATAAGTCACGATGCGACCGCGACGCCTCCGCGGCTGCGGGTCGCGCTGCCGTGTAGGTACAATAAAAATATATAATAATATTATCACCCTTGGCCGTCTACAGCCCCGCGGACGATGACAAAATATAATATATATACTAATAATAATATTATATTTACCGGCTATTTAATATGATGTTTAATAGGCGGCGTCCGGAGATGTCGATAACGTCATTGGCCGTATGGGTATGCACGCGCACATCGCTATTATTACCGACGCGTTCTATAGAAACACGAAGAAAAAGAGAAGAGAGGATAATAGGGAAAAAATCTACCATCTACCCCGGGGATCATCCCCTATAGTCCTGTCGCGCAGGGATTAGAGATCGAACCAATGGGCCGT
The DNA here is from genome assembly GCA_022818045.1 of Neotoxoptera formosana. Classification (NCBI taxonomy): domain Eukaryota; kingdom Metazoa; phylum Arthropoda; class Insecta; order Hemiptera; family Aphididae; genus Neotoxoptera; species Neotoxoptera formosana. The sequence continues at coordinate 44,191,152 of CM040630.1, read as the reverse complement.
ATACACTAAATAGGTATGCAGCGTGTGTGAAAAGGACGCTTTATCACATCACGCAATCGTCATCGTCGTAACGTGTATTATTGTTATAATAACACGTATATAACCTTTATAACACCTACCTATATAATATTATTGTGCTCACATATAATAATAGTATGTGCCATGTGTGTCCATCGTGTGCAACAGTCTCTGGCGAGTGACGACGACGACAACAACGAATTACTATATTATATTATTTTTATGTCATTATATTGTGTTACACGACTATACCTACCACTACTATATATCGTCGTTTTGCACCCCTGTCCACCCCCTCCCCCAACTGTTATAGGCATAATCCGCTTATAATATGTGTGTGTGTGTGACGTCGCGAGGGTATGAGCACTGAGCTGGTCTTTGAGCGCCCGTCCGTGCATCCAGCGCTGACAGGTTAGGCCGATTTTCGTTTTTCCTGCACACTTGACCTATATAATATTCCGCCGCCGCTATGTACACAGCACACAATGTGGTGCTCCAAGGGCGACACACCCTCGACGGATCACCCCTTCGCTATACGTCAAAACTTAAATACCGATCCAAGTTTTTATACATGATCCGACGTCAGTCTTCCAGGAATTATAGGTTTTAGCCTAAAAAATCTGCAGTGCAGGTAAACGAACGGCTGTAAAAAATGCATGTCACCCGAGTATTTTATATTACATTGCACTTCGATCGTTATTGTGGGCATTCGGATCATATCCTCAAAGCCTGTTTGGACCAAACATTTTTCTATAGGAAAATGATCGCTTTCTAAATATATTGTTCTAGCTATATAACTCGACTTCACCCTGGAAAAAATGAACAAAATATAAAATACGGCACTAATATATTATGTTTGATATGTCTTGGTTTTAGTGTACCTAGTTGGGAGTTTTTAATTTGCACCACTCCAGATAGTCAAAATGTAATTTTCACCAAAACGAGAATTATGTATTCGATTATTTCGTCGGTATTCTCGTTGACGTAGAAACGGTGTGAATATAGATTCAGGGGACTGCACATGACTTGTTTTTTGCTCAAAAACACGCCATGTAGGAAAATCTCTCACTCCTCGTAAAATGATCCAATTTCGATCATTTTTTTTTCTTGAAAGAGAAACACTACCCACTTACATAGCGCATTGGACTTGGGTTTTCAAAACCATATAATACGATTTTTAATATGAGCCATTTTCACAAAGTTTTGTTTTTTGTTATTATTTTTATTTTAAACTACGAAATTAAAAATAAAAGTCCTATGCGCCCTATAAAAAATGTTTTCTTGAAATCAAAAAAAAAAATGAATTCAATCAGACCACTTTACGAGGCGTGGGAGTTTTTTCTGTAAAGCTTGTTTTGAGTAAAAAATAATGAGTTTCATTTTAGGTCGGCGTAGTGGTATAAAAGACAATCTTAGCAGGTCAAAATTACCGTTTTTAAACCCAAAAAACATGGTTTTTTTTTCAATTATTTATCTTTACAATATTATGTGTGGCTAAATATAGAATTACGAGTGAATTAATTTATACTCGTCTTATAGAGCTGTTTCTATAAAACAACTAAATTATTTGATTGATCTTTTCAAAATTGTATACATTTTTATATTATTTTATTTTCTCACTTAAAACGATATTTTTTTTTTTTTATACAGATGTTGAATTTTTAAACAAAATCTATTTTAATAATATAAAATTGAAATATTTATTACTTTACTGGTAGGATAAGTGTTATCCTTTTGTGTAGGTATTATGTATTTATGTAAATATTTGATTTGTAGGTACTAAATAACTATATAAGAATTCAAAATACCAACTATTGAACAGTATGGATGTATATTATTTATATTAACTATATTTTATAATATGTATAGGCTCTCCTCACGTGAGTCGCCACTCACCATATTATAATAGAAATTAAATACCATACACATTTAAAACATTTTACCGATTAAAATAGAAAAAAAAAATTATTGAAATGAGAAAAAAACGCACAAATAATTAATGAAACCATGCCCTGTTATAATCTGTCATAGATATTATGCTAAAACGCGTTCAAAATAAGATTTCGTATTTGACTTGTCAAACACAACACAAAACTAATATCATGTTAAGTTTTCTTATACGATATTGGAAAAAAAAACCGCTCAAATGCATTGAGTTAATGAGTTCACGGCACTTATATAATTCGTAAATATTGCACATTTGCGTGCCGCCGCGGCGACAGCGTTCGTCCTGGTCCGTCTCGGGGTTGCGTCTTTTCGATGGCTCACACCGTTATAATAATTTAATATGACAAACATAATATATAACGGCAGTCTGCGTGTACGGTTGTGCCGGCACGTCTTCGTCAAACGGATAAACAGTGTCGTTTAACAACACACACACGCGCGCGCACGAGGAACACATCATATTATTATTATCAGTGTTCTAATTAAACAGACTCGTGTGTGGAAAAACGAATAAATCATAACTACTGCGAGATATTGTACTCCTCGCACGTAATTACCATAATATCGTAGTTGGTTCGTGTTCTACAACATATGTGCGCGGCGTACGCCCACAACGAGTGTGTATATATATACCTAGCAGGTCGGATTTGTGAGGCGATGAACAGTCCTGCTGGCTGGGCGAATATTGCTACGTAACGAATATGTAAGAGGACGCTCGATTATGACGTCGAATAATAATATTATTTTTTTTGAGTGCAGCTGTTATGACGTCCACATGGGTCGAGGCGTCCGCGTGTTTATAAAGAAATGCGAAAAAAAATATTTGCTTTATATGAGCTTACGATGAACGGTTGACGCCACATGGCCGTGTATAGCTATTATAGCTATAGTGATTCGACACGAGGAATAGTTCGGACACCCCTTCCTTCACCCCTTTTTCCACGCCGAACCGTCATAAAATAAAAAGAAAGATATTAAATGTAATTATAAATCATACCTGATGTTCTGAGTGAATATTTCTGTTGGAATATCATTTGGCCTGTATTCATTCTTATTGTTTTCAGACAAGTGATCAGTTCCGATGAGGATATGGTTGTTTAGTTTTCTGTTCGTACCAGATGAATTGTTCTTGCATATTTTACATTTATCAGTCTGTATGGTGTCTGTTTATTTGATTATTAAATCATTATATATTTCGTCAAGTCATTATTATTTCCAAACGATTTCAAAAATCCCATAGTGTTGTTAAATTGTTTTTTTCCATCGCAATTTGCACGGAATTTAGTTTGAACACTACTTGGCATGGTCATCAAATTCATTACTCATATCAAAATCAAACAAATAATTAAATCTTTTTTCAAGACTACGAACAATTGATTATGCTAATGACTTACAATAAATTAAATGTGTGGATTAAATTAATTTTAATCTCAAAGCAGTTAAAGTGGGTGCAACATACGCTCTAGAAAACATATTTTTTTCATCTTGTAACTGAACAAGTGATGTTGCTAAAGGCTCCATAACAACATAAGATTGTTAAAAGTTTATTATCAAGTTATCTCTTTGATATGATTTTTTTTTATTGATCTTGAAATTTAAATTTCTGCTTTGACAGCTGAGGCCATCAGCGTTACATTGAACATAAAAAAGGTACATATATATATAATTTTACAATAATGGTATTTTATCTTAAAGTAAATTTACTACCTAGTTAATTGCTGCTCGGGTACTTTGTTTTGACATAAATGGCCACTCCTCCACTAGCTCTTGTGCTATCTAATCTGTTTTTATTATAACCGTCATAATTGGTTAGGTTTGTAAAGTTGTTGTTTTTAAAATTTGTTTCTTAGATGCATATGATGTCTGGGTTGTGAATTTGTGCGATCTTGTATTAATAAAGTGATTTCTTCGTATTTTTTATTGAACCCGTTCAAGTTCCATTGTAGTATATTTATATTATTGTTATAATTATTTTTATTATTACTATTGAGGTTCATTTGAGTTTTTATTAAAAAAAAATTTTTTTTTAATTTTTAAGTATTTAATATATGCTTGAGTTTGTGGAATAAGAACATGTTTTATTTTTTAGTAAGTGTCCGATGAATCACTTTCATTTTCCGTTTTGTTTGATTTTTATTTGTTGGATCAGAAGAGAGAGAACAATTCTATATATAATAAAATATAATAAATATTATAGATTATATGTAACGAATCCGGAACAAATAAAAAAATTATTTGAACAAAAAAATGTATGTATTTTACCAAAATATCTGAATTTGATATAAATTACTTTTCAACAAACCACAGTTAATAGTTTATTAATCAAGTTATCCCTTTGATATAATTGTTATATGATAGATCAGAACATAGAGAATAATTTTGTATATAATACATTTTAATATTTTATGTAATGAATCTGGAACCAATCAAAAAATTATTTGAACAAAAAAATGTATGTGCTTGTGGTGGTGACTCGTATGTTGATTTCGGGGAATATTAAATATTATTATTTATTATATGTTATATATAAATTGTTAAAAATATAATTTTTAGCCTGTCTATTGAGGTCCGATAACAGCGCCGATGATCGTGGTGATGACGAATCCTCGTCAATGGACTAATACTCTTCAAATTTATCCATTGACAAGCGATTCGTTCATTGATGGTTCCTCGTCGTTCGACGACAAATCAGGCAAACACCTTCGTGGGAATGTAATTCTTTTTTTCTACAAAAAATAAATTTATGAAATGTACATTTATTTGGTAAATTTTAAGCATAGTAATGTACCATGCCATTTGCTTTTTTATGACGTTAACTTCAGGTGCCCCATCGGCCGGGTTAATTGATTCTGTAAAAACATCTTTTATTTCTCGTTTTGTAATGTTCGATGGTTCAAATGTTTTTTTGAAATTGTTCAACTTGACTCATTTAGTAAATTGTATCCTATAGTCAGGGTACTGAAAATTTGCACCTAACCCCTTTTTTTTGGGGGGGGGGGCGCACAGTGGTTCACAAATTAAAATTAGGCGGTCTTTATTGCCCAATTTTAAAATGATAAAAATTGGATTTTTTTTTTATATAATATTATGTTTACATCCTGCCGAGTTCAATGTATATTTGGAAATTCATAAATATTTTTGGGGCCGGAGTGGCGCAGTGGTCACACAGTTGACTGCGACTCACACAGTCATCGGTTCGATTCATAGCAAGTGCAAAAAATTTGTGTGATTCTACGCAATCACCATTTCCCCGTGCTGTCGTCCGATTGCATCATCCGGTTTCCAACTAGGTCCCACTCCACTGGGAGTGAAGACCACATATGTCTCCTCTTGGAGAAGGAGGGTAGTATCATGCATATAGTGATATATACATAGATAAATAGATCACATGATCTCCCTACTATCCACTTGTGATAAGCATTGACGAAGACCTTGAGGTCGTTTCAATGAACATTAGAAAAAAAAAAAAATAAATAAATATTTTTATAACTCGAGTTATATAGCTATTTTAATGAGACATTTTTCGATGTATCTGTTATTTTATTTTAATTTTGCTCATTAATTGATTATTTATTTATGTCACATTGTAACCAAAAAAATTAAAAAATTATACTTTTTCAAATACCTAACATCATCTCTGTTCAATAAATAGATATAATATTACGAAATTTATATATTTTAACACATTTATAATGAAGTTAACTCAAAACTTTTCGTTTTTTTTCTTTTTTCAAAGTCTGCAGATAAAATTTACCCAATTTTACACTATATCCAATACATCGATCTTATAGAGAAACTTCTCAGCTATACAATGATGTACATTTCGTTTGCGGCCGTTTGCAACTGTTACGTACACAAATTATTATCACTTTAAAATTACAGATTACTCTAAAAATTAGGTTTTACTCAAATTTAGTTTTCATAATATCATATTACTACCTACACCAAACTGCAAACATTTTTATTTATTGTATTATAAACCTAAATATATTTGTAAAATGTACAAAAAAAAAAATTTAACATATATAATCATTTATAAATTTATTAAAACAACATTTTAATTTAGGATTTTGAGCAGAATTGAAAATATATAGAATAATAATAATAATAATTATACTAATTTAAATATATTAGATGTCCATTTCAGAAAATGAATCATTCAAGTCACTTTCCACGCTGTCTAAACTATCGTCTATTAATAATAGCGATCTGACTTCGTCTGAGATGTCTTGGTTAGACTTATTTAGTATTATTCTAATCGAGGAGATGTATGGGTCGGATGAAACCAGTAGCATATTTAATAAATCCTCATTGGTGTGTTGTCTAGTATCCGTTCTAGTATGGTGTTCCCTAATTGTTTTGTAATCTTTGTTTCTTGATTCTTGCGCATCTTCAGAAAGTTTACCTTACATTTTGTTTCAATGAATATCACTTTTCTTAAACATCGAAATAGAATCGCAAAACGTATTACATCAGCACTATGTATTAAAATTTTGTGGACGCTTGCAGGCATGTAGTACCACGGGTAAAGATCAACAAATAAATTTGCAGTGTCCAATGCATATGAATTAAATGCCTCTGCATTTATTTCATGTCCACATGAAATTGCAGTCAATATATTTTTGAAACGTTTGATTAATTGTAAATTAATACCCGTTATTTCACTACTTATTTCTAGATTAGAGAAAAATCTTCTAGCAGTATTACCATCGTTCGTGTTCCCTTTCCCTGTAATTAAAATTATATTTTTTCACTTAAATTTTAAAATTAAATACATTTTAGTCACACTATTATTTACCTTGCAAAACAACATCGACTAATAGACCTAATTCTGCACAAAATCTGTCTTAAACATATTTTTTTTTTTTTTGCTAAATTGAAGTTTGTGAACTGCTAATCTTACCTATACGTAAATAAAATTTTAAATATATTTAGATTATTTATCATTATGATTTATCCTATTTCTAGCAAACATACCGCCCATATTTTTATTTCTAATCGATACGAAACTTGCAGCAAGTGTTCAAAAAATCGTATCCACGCATGGAGTGTGGACAATCCAAATCTTAAAGACTCGTGGTTGATATTAAACGAAATTACATTTTTAATATTATTCATTTCTTTCGGAGATGACCCACAAATGAAACATTTTTGACTCGATGTATTAGTCATATAATTGCAGACCTATATTACAATTTAAATGTAAGCAGAGATATTAGTAGAATATTTAATTTATATTACATACCTATAGATATCAAGTTTAAATTAAAATTATTTTACCTTTCCATCAGCTATAGTAAACATTATTGTATGTTTTACTAATATTCGGTTTCCATTGAACAAAATTACTGTAAGAGCTAACTGTTTTATTTGATCCTCAACTGAATTTACTTCATTTAAAGAAGTTTCTACCTTTTCTTTTTCAAACTTATATTTTATTGGACGGCAAAATCGAGTCGAAGAAGTTCGATTATTCGTCCAAATAATATGTTTATTATTTTGTTCCTCAAAACTATTTAATTGAAGAGGAACAATCGAAAAAAGAAATAGATCTTTATCTGAGCTTGAATTATTATTGTCACTATATTTTTGTTTGTACTGTGATTGCCCATTACTGCCATCACAGCCTCATTTGTATAAAATTTCGAAATTTTCTAAAAAAAATTCATTTATTTGAATGTCAGGAATTAGAAATATTCGTGTAGAAGTATGATCTAGTAGATCCTGCAGTTTGATTTCACAATAAGTTTCAGATATAATACAATTTTTAGGATAGCATTGTTTTTTTGCAGTAATTATTGAATTATATGGCGGAAAAATGTTTGCATTTCTTTTTTTTGCGGACAATCTAATATTAACATATTGTTGTTTTGTTAAATTATTCTCAATAAAAAAAGCTAATGCTTCGTTTGGAATATAAGGTATAGGTTTTAAAGTTTCGGAATTTTTAAGTATTTTTAAATTTTTTTAGCACGTTTTGGTGTTGCCGTAGTTGTATTAAAAATCTGGACTACACTTCTCTGTCCAGATTTGTTAATTTTGTGTTTAGCGGCACAAATAATTTCTGGAGACGTTAATTCGGTGTTAGAGTTTAATAATATATTAATTTTCCACCTTTTAGTCCGTTCTGTGCATTTGTCAAATTGCTTAGATCGCCTACTTGCAACTGTTGATGCGGAATTAATAATTACTTCATTTTTTGCCATTTTAAATGTAGCATTAAGATACTCAGAATTATTTTTTTTTAATTTAGTAGTATTTCGATATGATTTACGCCATTTTTTTGACAACCCTAAAGAAAATTTAAAATTTGTCGTTTTACTAAATTAGTATAAGAAGTGGACCACATAATGCCATTTAATTTATGATGTACAAAATCAAAAAATAGAACTAGCAGCAGTTGCGGATTGCAAAAATAAGTTCTGTCTTCCAACATCAAGAAGATCACCATTCTTCAAATATTTAGTTATATCAACTGAAAAATCAAAATCAAAATTAATTAATAATATAAGGATTTTGAAAATAATATGTCTTTAATAGAGGTTTATAATTTAGTTTGATAGTTATGAATATTATATGTATGTATATTGTATACATATATATCTTACCTTCCATATGATTACCCATGTTCCAAATAAAATAACTTCAATGAGTTGATAAAAATAACAAAAAACAACTATAATATACTAGAACAAAATTAATATTTAATATTATATAGTAGCTGCCACAGGAAAGATTGTCGCAATACTATACTGAAAATGTGTGTGCTGGAAGAACATCCACTATTACCTTATCTTTATGTTATTATAATCTATAATCATAAATGATAAAAATACCAGCTTTCTTAAATTATATCGCTAAAAATAATACATTTGAGTAAAACCTAATTTTTAGAGTACCTAATCTGTTATTTTGAAGTGATAATAATTTGTGTACGTAATAGTTGCAAACGGCCGCAAACAAAATGTACATCATTGTATAGCAGAGAAGTTTATCTATAAGATCGATGTATTGGATAATATAGTGTAAATTTGGGTAAATTTTATCTGCAGACTTTGAAAAAAGAAAAAAAGTTTTGAGTTAACTTCATTATAAATGTGTTAAAATATATATATTTCGTAATATTATATCTATTTATTGAACAGAGATGATATTATTTGAAAAAGTATAATTTTTTAAATTTTTTTGGTTACAATGTGACATAAATAAATAATCAATTAATGAGCAAAATTAAAATAAAATAACAGATACATCGAAAAATGACTCATTAAAATAGCTATAACTCGAGTTATAAAAATATTTATTAATTTCCAAATATACATTTGGACTCGACAGGATGTAGACATAATATTATATAAAAAAAAAAATCCAATTTTTATCATTTTAAAATTTAGCAATAAAGACCGCCTATAATTTTAATTTGTGGACCACTGGGGGGCGGTTCCGTGCATCGGTAAATACAACCTTTAAATAACATTTGAATATTTAATACAAAATATAATGTAGGTATACAATAATTAAAAATAATATAACTTTTTTGACTGTCTTTGGGTGGCGTAACCAATTGTCAATCGTACTTTTAATTTGTTTTCCTGGTATACATATAACCGAATATTATATCACAAATGCAATTTGCTAAGTCTTTTTTTTCCACACGTTCCATGAAAGTGTCAATATTTTTTTCCGTCAGAGATCTAACAGATACTTTTTCATAACTTTTTCTTATCAACAACTTCAACTTCAGCACTCGTATCATCAACCTCGTCATCAGTATCACTTTTTTCGGTACTTGATGATTCATCACTTGTACCATTAAACCAATTACTATTAGTCAGTGGCTTATTTTCAAATTTTTTGTGGGGGGGGGGGTCTAAATATTAAGTATAAGTTTATAATATTATTAAAAAAATACATACGAGTTATGATTTAATAATTATATTATTTATATTACATTATATTTCACTATTATTATGAATACAAATATCAAATTAATAGTTTTGACGAAACGTAAAACATTTTGCTTCATTTACTCTTGAAACTATTTTGTTCAATACTAGTTTGTTACAAGAATCGATTATTTCGTTTTGACTAGTAGAAATTGTGTACTAAATGGTACCAGAATTTTCAAGATATGATCTCATATCACTATCACCTTGGGTACTATAGCAAAGAATTGCCCTAAAATTACCGTCATTATTTTGTTTGTCATCTGAACATGCTTTGAAAATATTCCCAGAGTCACGATGTCTTCTTAGTGCCATATTTTGTCGACCACACAAAATAATTGCCTCAACAACAGGAATGATATTTTTACGATTTTGTATTATTTATTTTTTCCTTCCAATATCAATTTATTTGTCTACTGATAAAGTTCGAATTTTTATAATATTTAAAAAGTTTTCTGAATCTAATATACATTTTTATGGTATTCTAGTTGCGAGTGATTTTTGAAATATTCTAATGCATGTCTCAAGTTGTCATATTTTTTATTGTAACTAATGATCCTAATGTTTGATTATTAATTCCAGCATAATTTGTTGAAAAAGCGGTATTCGTTTAGTTTGTGACCTACCAAACGCATGACCTACCGTATAGGGTATTCGTTTAGTATGCATGACCTACCAGACCGAAAATAATTTAAAAACAGTCAAATTAAAAATCATAAAATTAGGTTATTTTATTATTATAGTTTACGATTTACATTCAAAATCAGTCTACAAATTATCAGTAAAAAAAAATGTTATAAAATTATTTTATTATACATTATGTTTGGCAAATACACTTTTTGTATATCACTTAAAAATTTAAAAAAAATTGTATCTTGCTTGTTAATAGATCGGTACCATGCCTCAATTAAATAACGTGGCAACATTTTTGTCGATGTTTCATGCATTTTTCGTAGGATTTTAGTTTTTAATATTCCCCCCCATGAACATTCGATTGCTTGTGTGTGAGCCCCAGTAGTTGGATCAACAACATTTTTGGAATGGTTTACTGTTCTATGATCATAGCCTCTATTTTTTAAACAAGAATATGCTCTCCATTCGTCTGATATAATAATAGAACCTGGTACGGTAATATTTCATTTTCAATAATCGGAATTAATGTTTCTCTGTCACGTTTTTCTACAACGAAAAACCTTCGTTCCAAATTATCTCCAATTTTGCTACATAACCCAAATACCCATGGTCCTTCTAGTCTGCGACCATAATTTCTGTTTGATGTAGGCGAATTAATTTAATTTATTTGATTTTCTTGACCACTGTCAGAATTGGAGTCTCGACGAGTTGTCTTGTACTTTTTCATGACGCCGATCACCTAGCAGCAGTCTTCCTCGGTTATACTTTCTTTTCCCTCTCAGTAATGATTCATCAATTTATACCTCTATATTTTGTCCTCCCATTTTTTGACGTTTTTCAAAAAATGAACAACACACGTCCCTACACAAATTAAACCAGTCGACAACGGTTGCATTTGAACGACCCGTTAAATCAGAAACAGTTTTAATGGGTAAATCTTGTGACCAATAATAAATGAGTTCTAGTATTTGACCCAAACTGAGATTTGAATTGCATCGTGCATTCAAATCAGTGTAAGTAAAAAATCCATTTGTTGAACGTATTGATTTATATGTCTGACATCCTTTTTTAATACATCGTATAGTGCTGATTTCTCGAATTTCACCCGTAGCTGATCGTTTTTTTCTTATGTATATCTTTGTTTCACTGTGACATTTGTGGCATAAATTAGTTTCATTACTTTGTGGCAATAGTTTATTTTTTTGTAAAAATTCTTACACGGTTTTTTTCAGAAGAAATAATCGCATACAATTCGACTGCTAACATTTTAAAATATTAAACACACGCGATTTAGGATTAACGCCTTAACACGTACTAACTGACAATATTGTTGATAAAATAGATAAAATGACAAAATATCTATTGGTAAAAACCACTTAAATAGTTACCTATATATAATATTAATATAATACAATAAAAAAGATAAGCAAGCATAGCTGGTTGTCCGTACCCCATACAATAATCAGTGGCTATTTTTGTGTGTACCTACTACGACGCACTTTGTGCACTACGAAATTACAAATGTGCACTATGAAAAATAAAAATGTACACAAATTTAAATAGGTATGTGCACTACAGAAAATCAAAAAAAATTGCCACTGCCAATAATAGTATAAATAATTGTTTTGGTAGATCACATACTAAACCCGGTAATGCAGGTAGGTCACATACTAAACTCGATATTCGCTCGGTAGCCGGTAGGTCACATACTAAACGAATACCGAAAAAGCTTCACAAAATTTACAATACTCTTCATTGTCTATATCAGAATACACTATAACCAAGGGAAACTAGCAAACCATTTATATTGAAACTTCAAGTGCCTAGCAGTTTTATCTTTTCCAACAATAAATAAGGAAAACTATAATTTACATCGGGCATCCAAATTGCATCTAATATATCATGTATATCATTTTGAGTCAATACTCTTTTAGTCTTTTAACGTAATTGAAAATATCGTGTCTATATATATGCGGAACGTGGACGACGTAGGGATATCAGTATCTGATACTGAAACTACTGAACCTGTTTTATTTTGTTTATTATCAACTTTTTCTTGTGTAGGTAAAACATTTATAGTAGATTTGAAAAAAGACTGAATATTGGGTTGCTTTTTAGAAGTCATAATTGTGATCTGTTTATAATAATATACCTAATATTAATATTATTATTATTATTATTAATATTATTAATATTATGTATACCTAGTGTATACAATCATTGTAAATTTGTAAGTATTACAAGTATTAGTAAGATCATTTTAATATTTTCATTTTACACGTTACATTAAACAATAATATTTGTAAATTAGATCAATTACAAATTAGAAATTAGCAATTACCTTACGTCTTTACTTTCTTGTTAAGTGTTCATGTATTCGTGTAACAATCACAATATTATGTCGATGCCGTCAATAACAAACTGCAAATTATTACGGCCGAACAAACGCAGACTGCCTACTATAATAGACGGCGTACTAATATAATTATTATAAATATATATAATATTATTACGTCGTTGCTGTCGTGAGACGGCGATGACGTGACAAAAAATAACCTTCCTCACTCATAACTTTTGTGTCGGGAAGTAGAGCAGAATCTGTTATTCCAGCTAGGTCCATGGTAAGTCTTCTGAATGATGGTTTTTGGCAGGTAATGAGTGGTCTCTTATTTTGTACTATGTAGCCAAAGACTTGGTTACTAATCTAAAACCAAAAATTAATTAAAATATAACTATATAAGCAATCAATATAAACATGTGTTTCATTGGAACGTGTTTGAAATTGAGCTGTTAGTATATTCCCATCAACTTGTAAAACTTTATAAAACTCTCCATCAAATAAGTAGTGTTTTGAAAATAATACATCAGTCTTATTTTTTGTTTGATCAATCTCGTTAATATCGGTAGTTGTAGGCGTTGTAGCTGATGTAGGATCGTAAATAATCTCGTTATTTGGTACAACAGAGGCACTCGAACTTGATAGATCATCATTTTTCTTAATTTAATAATTCACTGAACTTGTTAGAAATACCTTCATAATTGTAACGCACGATAAACAGACAGTGTAAATAAATACTTGAAATAATAATAATTTATAATATTTTAAACTTAAAATACACAAAGACAAAGTGTCAATAATATTGTCGACTATCTCGAGGTCGGACTCTAGCTGCTTCGTCTGGATGTCGACTGCGCTTAAATTATTATAATTGAGTATCTTTGGGGTTAGGTATAGTGTTATTTACTTTTACGTTATACATATATTTTCCACTCTTATCAATTTTTTAAATAACAACAATATTTTACTATTTATAGATATTTGTATCCCACCTGTTGTAGATAATTTTGATAAATGACAAAATGTGCTGAATTCCGGGCAAACGATATAGGTACACTGTTACAAGCTTAACAATAAAATGTTATTACTTATTAGTTATTAGTTTATTACTGATAAATAATAACACAATTAAATAGGCGGTATATATAGCTCTGACTGAGTAGCTCACTCTCCCTAAAAATAACTTACAATCATTTTTCCATTAATTTACAGTTGACAAGTTACCAACACATAACAATGAAATGTATGTAATACTCTATATTTGAGCACCGGGTCCGGCCCCTTACAAAAATATTAATAATAAATAATACCTAATGTATAATATTATTATGAATATGCGATTTTTTTACTGAGATGACTTGACGATTCAAATTTAAAATATTAATTATCAAAAAAATAAATTGACAATAAAAATGTGTATTTCCTTTTTTTGTATAGAGACAAATGTATCAAGATGGATGATTTTTTTATCTTAGATAATTATTATTTAGATAAAATGCAACTATTTATCTAAATAAGATAAAAGATAACTAAATAATTTTGTATACCTATATGTCTTAACACTGCTCCTATTGTTATAATAATAAATTATAATGCTATTCAAGTATTTATTATTTTATTTTTTAATGTAAACAGGGTGATTCACCAAGTATGTCCCCCATTTTTTCTTTTATTCAAATTCAGATTTTCGGAGTTTTTAAATATACTTTAAGAAAATTTTTTCAGATTCTTAAGATTTTTTGTACTACTTGGAGTGTCTTGTGGTGATACAAATGTATGTTTTTCAAATGAAAACCCCTCTTTTTTGCAGAGTAGTAGTACATATAATAACTCCATCACGTTATGTTAATATTTCAACCTAGTTTCTAAATTGGGTATTTTCACTGATGGGTAATATCCAATCATTTCTATTAGAAAAAAACAGGAAAATATAAAAGAATCATATTTCTTGAGACAGAACATTTCAAATTATCTAGTGATAATTAAATTGGTAAATAAACCTTTACCATCGGATACTATAAATTTAACAATATGATCTTGTCGGCTCTATGTTAACAAGTTTCTTGTCAATTTAATCTATGCACAGTGAACACTATGATAGGTAGTGGTTTTTAGTTGAGTCGTTGAGTGATATATTGCCATAAAGACATAAAGTGCAGATTCAATCCAAAAAAATCCTTTCAAAAAACTGAGTGTTTCCTAAATCAAGGAATCACTCCATCGTGTGAATATTTAATTTAATAAATTTGGGGGATTATTTATCCATTGTAAATAGTTCCAGCCGTAGTTAATCATAATATATGTAGTGACGACTCCAATCGAGTACGAAGAGAAGTACATGAGGTACTTCCAATTATAGTCGTGGTTAGACGCATTAGCTACGATGGCCCGATACCTCCGAGCCGACAAATAGTCCATATATTTCTTGAACAGGTTCCTTGTTTTCATATTTTTTTTTAGAAACCTATCGAATTTCTTAAACTTCTTAAATTTAAACTCTTTAGATGGGGAATCTAAATTCAGTGTTTTTCCTAAAAATAAGATAACAGGTTAAGTTTGATTAATTATTGAAACACGTCATCTTTCGACGATGTGACGCACTCGTAAATGTTTGGGGCGGTTGACCATCGGTTGAGGATATCTCGAACGACTGTTGCTGGAATAATGAACACTTGATCGGGGTAGAAACAATGCCATTGTAGTCGCACGAATTCGTTTCGTCTGTATTTTGCATATCAACTACATTATAGAAAACAAACGTTCATCAATGAATTTAGTGAATTCTCGATTCACTGTGCTATTGCTACTTTTACTGGAAAACTATACCATCATAATATAGAAAGAGATAAGTCATTTTCGTTAATTACAATTTTAAATGTTTGTACCCAATCAACCAGACCAACCATCACTTATTTTCAAGCTTAAGCTATATACAAATTGAACATTTTATATATTTGTAACTACAAAATAATTTGACATTTCCCTGATTTTAAAAATGTTTTGTAAGATAGAATAGTTGTAGGGTTTTAAAGATAAATTTGCTTATACTATACATTATATGTCGTATAATATAATGTTTTACCTATACTGTAAAAATATTCAATAATAAATCATATTTGAAACATGTATACCAGTGATAGTCATTATATTAACTACTTTCATTCGAACGCTCGCGATATTATAATATTATTATATGAAGCCATGTACTTACATGTATAGTTCTGTGGAACTGTTTGCACAGCGACGTCTTTTATAGAAGTCATATATTTGGTAACTGCCTTTTCATGGGTACATTGATGATCCAGCCATGCAGGTTCTGGAGTCAAGGGGACCAATAATCGCGTTTTTGTCATCTCAGACACATTACGACGGGGCACCTACAGTTGTACATATTTTGTATAATATTTAAAATCTAACAGCAGATACAGTGGCAATATCTATCCAGGTAAATAATAATTTATATTTAATATTACGATATAAATAGTTGTAAAAAAATAAAAAACAATTTATAACGTACTACGTACTAACCTAACTTATTTGATATATATTTTCATATGTACATATACCTATATTTTAATAGGTATTCATAAATCATAATTATATCATTATCATTATTAGACATGCGACTTTACAAAGATTATCAAATTAAAAATACTATAATAGTATATTATATAGTCTATGAATAACAACGTTTACAATCGGCTTTAATGCTTTATCAGTTTATCACGAAAATAACGATTGTGAGTTCGATAGAAACATGTAGAATTGTACTCCTGTCAAATTTTCCAAATGTTAGTTAAATCATTACCTACTCATTAATATAACGAGTCAACGACACATACGACATAGGTACATACAACAATATTCCAATAGATGGTACTAAACTACAATGGTAGGCATTATACAATATATATATAATATATGTTAAGGTGAATGACGAAATTTGGTGAATGTTGACATTCACTGCTGTTTTTGGTGAATGTCAACATTTTGAATGAATATTAAAAATTTACCTACAGTCACCGGTGAATGTCAACATTCACAACGATTATCAGTGAATGTTGACATTCACAATATTGAGTTTTGATGAATGTTAGAAATGTTTAGTTAAAATTGGAGTATAGACGTTATCGTTTTATACTTAAAGATTGTGAATGTTTATAGATATGATATTGTTCACACAATAGCTGAAGGGAAAATTATGTTTGAGTAGAAACGTACAGGACATATTGGCAGTTGTCGTAGCTGTCGATAATAAATTTTACACACTAAGCACAAAAGAGGGTGTAATAAATCAATTATACACCCGTAATCAATTTTCTGTATGTAAAGAACAACCATTATCTCCTGAATAAGTTGCTACTGACCAATCCGTGTCCTTAAGGAAAGCTTCCACTTCAATTTCTCAAACAGGTGGACAGGGGTATTTGAGATACAATATTGTAAGACAGAGTGTGTATCGAAGAAGTGTAGTTGTAGATCCTCAGGCATTTTATGTAATTCAAAATGTCATAATATAGTTTATCATGTTGCAACAAATAATTTTTGTAATATAAAAATAATTTATGGTTAATTATTAACCTTTGAGTGCCGAATTCATTTGTAAAAATTATTTCATCACTAGGAATACCTATTCATCTTTTTTTACAAAATGTTAACATTCATTAAAAACTGATAGTGCATAGACCAGTGAATGTCTACATCAAAGAAGAAATTGACATTCGCCTTAACATATATATAAACTAGAGCAGGGATGGCCAACACGTGGCCCGCTTTGAAAAGTTTTGCGGCCAGCAAGATTTATCAATCATTTACAAAAAAAAAATATTACAATTACTTATTGTATTATTTGTATACAGATTGTAATTTTTTTCTATTTAAAAAAAAAAAAAAAAATGAGTGTCCCGTGGGATGGTAATGTATTTCCCAAGTGACCCACGAGATAATTTGGGTTGGCCACCCCTGAGTCCCCTCAGCCCCCACTAGTGTCCAGAGTGATTCATAATCAACGGTGAGCTGAACCTATTAGAGCTATCGAGTATCGATTTTAAATTTTGATGGTAGATTAATATTATAATTTCACCGAGCACAAAGAAAGGATTTTCCAAAATTAGCATTTTAAAGAGGTGCTCATCAAGGATTTTGTGATTCACGATGGAAATCAAAAATTATTGTTGTTTATTAATGGTACAACACCATTGGTTACAACTTAGAGATTATAATAGTAATAATAGAAATAAATCATAGAAATTTGTATTTTCCTTTGTATATAAAATATAATTGCCATTGGTTAATCAGGCAGATGTGGTAAACGCGTGCATCAAATTGTCACGTTTACGGACTCAAAATATTAAGTAATATATCTCAAATAATTATATCATATGAGAGTTGAATATACATTGTTATTTTTTTTACGGACAAAGTAAGATTGCCATTGATTAAAGTTAATACATCTACATAATATATATTATATACTAGCTGTCTCACCCAGCGTTGCCCGAGTCAAAGATGAAATAAGTAAGTGATATCTGAATATTAGGCACACAAAAAACATCGCAATGGTGGCCTGTGCCAAAGATTTGTTTTTTTTTATAAATTTATTTGTAAAAATATGTATATGCCATATTACTACTAATTTTAATAGTTATAAGATATGTAACCATTGACAACCCTATAAATAAACAGAGATTATTCATATTATATATCTCATCAAACTTTCAGTTTTTCCAGAATTTTTAGCGTAAATATGTACGTAGGAAAAACTGTTACTGTAACTGATAACTAATAATTGTAACCAATAGCAACCATTTATAAGCAAAATACAAATTTTCTATTTTCATCATGAATTTTAAAACACTTGTGTGAGCACCTCTTTAAATTTTACTCAAATATACTTTTTTGCGATAGGAACCTTCTCCGTGAGATACATATTTTTACAAATAAATGTATAAAAAAAACATATCTTTGTCATAGGCCACCGTTGCTATGTTTTTCATGTGTCTCGTATTCTGATTTCACTTAGGTACTTAGGTAAACTCGCTGGGTCCTCAATCCACTTTAGGTGGATTGTCTACCTGGTAATATACTGCTCTAATATATTTTGCGATCTGACGCAGTAATATATTATATCACTTTCAAGTAGTTTTAACATAATATAATATATTATATATATTTTTAACCTAGTATAACCTATTCTTTAATCCTATTTATTTAAAATATATTTATTTTTTCGATACTACCGGAGTGTATATTTACGCAGCTGAGTTATGAGACTAGCCTATCGGATATTCGGATCGGGTCATCAGAATCAAAAGGATAAATAGTGAGAACAATATTGAGATTTATAAAAAAATTCTTACTGCTGCAACACTCATCACCATCGGCACTTTTTTTATTTGCCTGTCATTGACATTCACTCTGCTTTTCTTCTTTATTATTGGCTTTGACATTTTGCGTTCCAAATTTTTGGAAAGTCTCTCGACGCTTGCTAGCATGTCGGTCATAGACATCTTTTTGATCTAAAAAAAACCATAGCCTATAAATCAATTTAAAAAAAACTAAATATCATAATATTTTATGCACTATGGTCTATGTTAACAAAAAATTAGAGTTTTAAGATTTTTTACTACATAATAAGCCTACAAATAGCCGCATCTGAATTGTATGCCTGATTTTTAAATTAGATATATTAGGATATTAATTTATCCGTATATTTGTTTCACTGATTGGTCTCCAAAAAATAACTAAGTAGGTACTGATCGGCGACCGGCATTGTAATCTGCAGATTACGCAGTTACCTTTTTTGTTTGATTTTTTACCACAGGTGCAGTGGGTCCGTCTTTATTATTTGACGTTTTCGACTGCTGCTTTTGAATCTGCCGTATACATACGTTTCTGTAAAGATATAATAATTAGTTGAACAAGAAATCGTACGAGCTACGATGTAGGTACATTCGTACCCATTCATCGGTGCGAGCGACGTTTTAAATTATAAAATCGACATACGCCGGGAGCTCAACATTTACACCCACAGACAAACAGTTCGTTTCCAATGAGGAACTTCCACAGTTATCTATCCGATTCGAAATCCGACCTTTGCTAACGGACTGTTTCTGCAATTTAATTTTTGGACTTCCCCACATATCTACTTATTTACTTAGTTGGAAAAAATAGATACAAAAGTTATGAATTTATAAGCCGCTGTATTATTCGAATAACAATATATTATTATTATTGTTGCGGGACAACAGGATACATAATATGTATATTGTATAATATGTTATATAAATATTTATAATTTATAAATATATTAAGCCATACTGTTGCAGCGTGAACTGCAGTACTGAACACCGAACACCATATATATATTATCAATAAGACTTGTACTTTATCGATCTTTACTAGTACGATGTGATAGTAGCTCAACATAGTAATAATAATATAAGATACTATTAATATATCTATAAACCTGTTATACCTATAGTTTTTAGTAATCACGTGCTTATACGTACAACGACCAACAATACGATACATAGTGAATAATCGCATCCTTTTTAAATGATAATGGTGGAATAAAATTAATCGCTCCTCTCAAAGTAAAATTGTTTCAATCTAAATATAATCTTTGTGGGATTTTGGAAAGGGTCAGAGAAATATCGAAGTTCTTATTCAACTGCATGCAGTTGCCGCTCGGAAGATGGGGCAAAAAGTTCGATAAATATTTGTTTTCCAAATAAATAATATTATTATTATTATTATTATAATGTAGGTATATTTATCACAACTGTCCTATTTTTTGTATTCATCTGAGTACATATTATTCAAAACGCCGAGAAAAAAAGTCAAGTCCCCTGTAGGTGAATTAACAACAATCATCTTCTTTTTCTTGGCTTTTCTTCCTTGCAGTTTAAACCTGTCAGTGGCGTGCTCAGCTTTTTTGAAAGGGGGGGATATTCATTTTATTCAAATAATTTTCCAATTGAAAATACATTATATACAAGTTTAATATATTAATTTAAATATTATACAATACATTAATTAGTTTTTAACGAAATGAGAATATCTAGCTTTACTTACTCTTTTATTATGAAACAATGAGTGTACAAGTACAAAAAGTATGGTACTAGTAAAAGTAAACGATTAATGAAAATTATAATCGGCCAATGAACGCAATTGCGCACACGAAGATAAAAAATTATTCGAATATTTTTTTTCACTCAAATAATGTTTGAAAATTATTCGAATAATTTCTTACTCGAATATTAATGTTTGAATATTATTCGATTTTTTACTCAAATAATAAAGCTAAGACTATGTACTATGTAGTACTAAAACAGGACTATTTACTAGGTACCATAAGTAACGTCTTCAATATTGATAAATAGACAATCGTTACTACTGAGGTACATACTATATACATATTATAGAGTGTAGACATACTAGAAGAACTATAATCATTCTATAAAAGGTACATATTTTATTCTAGTATAGAATAAATTTTTATTCAAATAATAATATTTTAAAATTATTCGAATAATTTTTTAATCGAATACATAGGTATTTATTTGATTAATTATCTAGATAAAATGTTACCCATGGTCGCTCTGCTTTATTATTATTTTTATAATTATACATGCATTCGAGTATTCGACTATAATATATCATGCTATAAACATGTATATCATTGTAGAACCTATTAATATATTTGCTTATAATTTATAAATAATATTTTAATTGAAAACGTCTATATTTAATTTAGTATAATTTATTAGACGATTATTGCATTAATTTATTATGCAATTAATGCAATATAAATATGCTATAAATACTAATAGTAATAAAATCAGCTCCGTCTCTACATTTCGGGAAAAATTGAAATTACAATTAACAGGACGTTTATTTTTAGAACATCATATTGATACGTGCCGTCTTAAGAGTTATGCTGAGTGCGGAGACAATAAACAAGACGCACGTGAATATCGAATTTATAATACAGGAACGCGATCTAATCTACGACCAAAATCTTGAATTTTAAATCTAAATTTTTATTTTCATGTTGATAATAAATCATTACAAAAAAATCCAATGGGGGGGGATATGACACCCTGATCCCCCCCCCCCGTGAGCACGCCACTGAAACCTGTTACCTGTTTTATTTTCGTAATATGAATCATAGTTCTAAAAAATATTTTGAACTATAAAATCGTCTGTACAGGAACATTCTAAATGGAAATGCCCTTTTGGATATTCTACTGGTGGATTAAAGATCTCAATTTCATCGCTCGTCTCCTGTTACTGTGTACATTAATTCCATCTCTTATCCACGAGAAATAAGCTCAAAAAGTTTAAACTCGATATTCGCTACAATAAATTCAAAATAATATAAGCTGTCTGCATACGATGTGAATAAAATCTGTATTAAACTATCAAATGAGCAATAATTAGTAAGCTTATATTGTTTATTATTAATTGTTAATTATTATACTTTATAGTTCAGGACTATTAGTTATTACCATTCCTAATTGTACCAATGACGGGTGACTATATTTTTGCTATTATCGTTGCAAAATAAAATATTCCTGCGTCCACATCTAAATAATTACCTTTTAGATTCTGAGCGAAGCTATAAATGTATTGATTCTACAATGATGTGTGCTTTTTTGTCTCTGTCACCACTTTTAAGGGCAGTAAAAGTGTTCCAATTTTCTTCTTCGGCATCTTTTCTGATAGGAAAGTGAAAAAAATGGGACATTTTACGCAAAGCCAATTTTGGATAAAATTGATTTTTAATTTTGGAGTAACAGAAGAAATAATGACCGTAAATACATGACATTTTCACAAAATGTTTATATAAGCAATTCCTATACGCAATAAAATTTTCAATATGTTTTGACTTTTTTTGAGCTATTTATAGACATAGTTAATTTTCGATTTTTGTTTTTTTTTTTTATTATTATTATTCCCGATAGAAAATTTTTTAGTCAGTCAAAAAACTTGAAAATGCAATACGCAATGTTCTTCATAACTTGCTATACGAGAAAATTAAAAAAAAGTTGAGCGTATGTCTTTAATAGTTTTTTATAAGCGTCTAAAGTTAAAATGTCGACAAATACGTAAAAATCACGAAATTATGCAGTTTTCTGATTTACTTCAACTATTATGTACTTCTGTCTTCTAATGAATATTAAAACTTGAAAATTTCATTAGCAAGAATAATGGCACCAAAACTATTATCTGCAGATGTGGAAAGGTTAATACGCGCTAGTAACAAACTTAAAACATCGGAAAGAGCAAGAATGCTAGTCTCAACAGAAAACTATTATTTATATATTCACTGCAATATGCCAGCATTAGTTGATTGGGGTGTAAGAAAAGCAATTATACATATTTTATGATAATGAAGGAAAGAAGGAACACTATTAGACCAAGAGGAAAGTCGCAGAACTATTTTAAGGCATATTCCAAGAAGCAGATCCAGTGACTTCTGAGTCTATGCAGCCAGTGGATTAATAAAAATAAAATAAAAATTGTTAATATTATTTAATGTAAAAGTTTAACACAAAAATTAAAAAGACGTAACCTAGTCAATTGATTGTTTTTATTTTTATAAACAATTATTATTACTAATTATCTATTACGAGTACATATTACTTAGTAAATATTATAACATATATTTACAAACAATATTTCAAAATTATTATTTATTTGCAGGTATATCATAGGTAGAGTCCGGATTAATATGTTTTTACGCATCGTTTCTGAGTTTATGTAGTCTTATGAAAGTAAAAACTGTAGGTAGTAGGTACAGTATACAGTAGACAGTAGTATAGCCAACACAGTTCAACGGGTAAGTGATAACTGATAACAGTCCGAAAGTTTACGAACGGATCTTCGCAGAAAAAAACTCCGGATCCATGACGTCATAATTTTTAGTTTTTGTTATCAATATTGTTCTTATCCAATTTAAAATAAATACTAATCGGAATTCTATAGTTGTTGTTCCCAACCTTAGCTAATAGCTGTTACATAATATATTGAACAAT
Organism: Neotoxoptera formosana; assembly: GCA_022818045.1. Taxonomy (NCBI): domain Eukaryota; kingdom Metazoa; phylum Arthropoda; class Insecta; order Hemiptera; family Aphididae; genus Neotoxoptera; species Neotoxoptera formosana. The sequence goes on along the minus strand of CM040630.1, from coordinate 44,167,228 downwards.
AATATGCATAGATCTAAGTTTTGTTAATTATTAAGTAATGGACGTCTGGACTACATACTCCACAAGTAATTAGAATTGCAATTTAGAAGAACATTGGTAATTACAAAATAATATTAAATCAATTAGAATATGGTTTTAAAATTAATCTTTAGAAACAAAATTGTCAATATACTTTATATAACTATGCGTCTATGCACATTGTATAAAATTACTAAATACAGTAAATTATAATTATTAAAAATATTAAATCACAAATTATTTAGTATAATTAGTGACATTGTAGTGAAATAAATTTAATAAATGTTAAATAATCGATTAATATAAATATAATATAAACATAAAAGTAATCTTCTTTCCTTAATAAAAAGATTAAAAATTTTATTTATTTAAATATACCAGTTGATTACCCATACAAATCTTTTGGTCAATCTTTCGTCAACTATTTAGGACCTGTGTTTTTTAACTCTATGCCATGTCAGTATAAAAAAAATATTCTGCTGTCAAAAAATAATGCTAAAAAGTTAGTGTATAATTGGTTGTTCTCTCTAATAATTTAAAATATTTTAAAATCTACTGCTGTATTTAATTTGATTAGGTACTATTTGTATATACTTGTTTCCTTTTGTTTGTTTTTTAATTTGGTATATACTTATATGTTTATAATTATTATCTAAGACTGTATTACTCTCTATCTCTAACACAAGCTTTTAGCTTAAAAGAGATAGATAATCATGAATAATTTTTATAATTAAATTTTTGTAAGTTATGATGATTTCAAATAAAAAAAAAATAAATTAAAAAAAAATGTAAGAGTGGTAAGAATTTATTTTTTGTCAATTTGTTGGGAAAATATAAAATACCAGTTTTGCAACAATTCTTTATTTATATTTTTCATGTACCTTCTATAGTAGGTTATTGGTTACATATTTTAAAGGTAACTATTATAATTAGTAGGAATATGACAGATACATATTTTTACAAATAAATGTATAAAAAAAAACATATCTTTGTCATAGGCCACCGTTGCTATGTTTTTCATGTGTCTCGTATTCTGATTTCACTTAGATACTTAGGTAAACTCGCTGGGTCCTCAATCCACTTTAGGTGGATTGTCTACCTGGTAATATACTGCTCTCATATTTTCTGCGATCTGACGCAGTAATATATTATATCACTTTCAAGTAGTTTTAACATAATATAATATATTATATATATTTTTAACCTAGTATAACCTATTCTTTAATCCTATTTATTTAAAATATATTTATTTTTTCGATACTACCGGAGTGTATATTTACGCAGCTGAGTTATGAGACTAGCCTATCGGATATTCGGATCGGGTCATCAGAATCAAAAGGATAAATAGTGAGAACAATATTGAGATTTAAAAAAAAATTCTTACTGCCGCAACACTCATCACCATCGCCACTTTTTTTTTTTGCCTGTCATTGACATTCACTTTGCTTTTCTTCTTTATTATTGGCTTTGACATTTTGCGTTCCAAATTTTTGGAAAGTCTCTCGACGCTTGCTAGCATGTCGGTCATAGACATCTTTTTGATCTAAAAAAAACCATAGCCTATAAATCAATTTAAAAAAAACTAAATATCATAATATTTTATGCAGTTATACATTTTATGATACTGAAGGAAAGAAGGAACACTATTAGATCAAGAGGAAAGTCGCAGAATACTATTTTAATTCATATTCCAAGAAGCAGATCCAGTGACTTCTGAGTCTACACAGCCAGTGGATGAATAAAAAAAAAAAAAATTTTAAATTAAAAATTGTTAATATTATTTAATGTAAAAGTTTAACACAAAAATTAAAAAGATGTAACCTAGTCAATTGATTGTTTTTATTTTTATAAACAATTATTATTTTTTGTCAATTTGTTGGGAAAATATAAAGTTCCAGTTTTGCAACAATTCTTTATTTAAATTTTTCATGTACCTTCTATAGTACTACATTTATTGTATAATAGTACTATACTATAATAAGATAACATATTTAACAGCTTAAGAAAACTACATAGTGCATATTATGTCATGTCATTAATCATCTAGTATTACCTATCTAATATCTTCATATCATCAATGTCAAGGTGGTACATAATAGATGATTTTTTCTTTTAAAATACGCACGTTTTTTTGCTTTTTATTAATTTCTTTAACAAAAATTAGATAGGAAAACAGTTAAAAAAATGTATAAGCGTTTAAAGTTTAAATTGTTACAAAATCAAGAAAATATAAAACTATTTTTATAGTGAAAAATGTATAATATTTTGAGAATTTATATCTAAGGTTTAAAAATTAATATAACGTTCCACATACAAAATTGTTAATTGTTTTTCCAAAAGAAAGATGATCAAGTGATCACTGAAATAAAAGCTTTAATGTATGAAGCAAACAAAATAGTAAAATATAAAATTAAGTTATTTTATTCTTAATATTATAATCAAGGATGATTACTTATTTTTATTATTATTATTATTATTATTTGATATGTTGTTAGGTAACTGTCATGATAATTATTAATTGCTTTGTTATAGGTTCTTAATTTACCATTTAAAAAAACATCCCAAAAGAAATTAATAAGAAGCAAAAAAAACGTATTTTAAAAAAGAAAAAATCTTAACTCCTTTTAAAAGTTCATTTTTTTCAAATAAATATACAAATTATTAAAAAAAAATTTTAAAAAATGATTAATCGGTCCAACCTTTCATTGTATGGTACCCAATTAGTTTGATATTTTTATTACAATACAATGTAGGTGCAATAACATATATTGTGTACCACCTTGACATTGATGATATTAAGATAATACTAGAGAATTAATGACATTACATAATATGCACTATGTATTTTCCTTAAGCTGTTAAATATGTTATCTTATTATAGCATAGTACTTTAATACAATAAATGTAGTACTACAGTAGGTACATGAAAAATATAAATAAAGAATTGTTGCAAAACTGGTATTTGATATTTTCCCAACAAATTGACAAAAAATAAATTCTTACCACTCTTACATTTAAATAAATAAAATTTTTAATCTTTTTATTAAGGAAAGAAGATTACTTTTATGTTTATATTATATTTATATTAATTGATTATTTAACATTCATTAAATTTATTTCACTACAATGTCACTAATTATAGTCATCTGAAAATCTAAGTTTATATTTTACTATTTTGTTTGCTTCATACATTAAAGCTTTTATTTCAGTGACTACTTGATCATCTTTCTTTTTGGAAAACAATTAAAATTTTGTATGTGGAACCTTGTAGTAAATTTTTAAACCTTAGATATAAATTCTCAAAATATTATACAGTTTTCACTATAAAAATAGTTTGTATATTTTCTTGATTTTGTAAGAATTTAAACTTTAAACGCTTATACATTTTTTTAACTGTTTTCCTATCCAATTTTTGTTATGGTTGTCGTAAGAAAAGTAAGTAAGTGGTTCTGATGCATTGACTTTATACTAAGTATACCAAGTATACTTTAGTATAAAGTCAATGTTCTGATGCTACATAAAAGATAAAATATCACTTTGCTGATATGTTATCGTTTTTGAAACCAAATTAACATAGAAGAAGACAAATTTAACATAATTTATTATAATACATATGTATATCGTACACAGAATGTAACAGAAAGACTTGACAAATAAAATTACTTCTATTCTAATCAATATTTTCTACATAAATATTATTTGTTGACTCTTGCGCTACACAGATTATTAGTTTAAAAAATACAAATACCTATTATTCATTCAACCTACTGCCTACCGTATTAATAATAACAGTATAAATATAATATAAAATATCCTAAGCTGACAAACTGTCTCTGCTCAGAATCGTTTTTGCTTTTTCGTAGTCAATGGTATAATATCATTGAATTCAAATTTAACACCATCCATTACAGTGACTACTTTAACCTACTGTACGTTAAAAGAAATAATAGAATAATATACATCATTGTAAAATCAGTACATTAATCTAAAATGTTACATCATATGTTTTGCGTAACGGTCAATAAATTATATAAAAATAATTAAAAAATATTGATTAAAACAAGTTATTTATTTTGTCAGTCTTTCTGTTAAACTACACAGGTGATTCTTTTAGCATGCCCCCAGTTTTCCCTTTAACAGTACATTTATTACAATTCTGATACGTATCTGCTTTTTCCTTTTAACCCTTTAATAATAAATTTCTTCGACTTACCTTATAAACACTGTCAGTATACCCTCTGTCCTTAAAGGATTACGCATATTAGTTATTTCTTTAGTAAAATGTTGACGAAGCTTTGCTAAATGTTCTTCTAATGATTTGAATGACATTCGATAATACTCAAAAAACTTTGGAATGTTGTTTGGAACATTCGGAATGTTTAAGGATATTTTCGTAAAATTCTGAAATTTTTTTATTTATTTCTCGGTCAGAATTTAATGGGTGTACCCAATATCTTCGTTTTGAAGGAGTAGGTTCATCCAATTCTCCAGTAGCTTCTGCCGCACACAAAACTTTCAAAAATGCTTTATTAGACATAGTGTTTGTTCGACCTTACGAATTTTTGATTTTACAATGATGTGTGTGTTTTTTTTGAACAATTTGTTTAGAAACCGATTTTTTGATAGAGTGGAATTGTTGTGACTGTTAAAAAAAATAACGATTTAGTTATATTATTAAATGTATTAAGTAGAAAAAACGTACGGCTTCCATCAGACGATTCATATATATTTATCTGGTTCGATTTTATAATGTCAATAAATTGTCATATAATGTCATCATGGTTTTTCATTTGAAAATTATTATTGCTTTTTTTATGAACTGATGCTTTTTATGAATTACGGTAGGCATTTGAAAATTTCACCAAATGTTCAGATGACCAATTCCTATACACCAAAAAAATATGTTGATCATTTTTAAGCTAATTAAAAGCCAAAGAAATTTTTGATTTTTTCAAATCTTTTTTCTTTAAATATCGATAAAATTTTTTTGAAAATGACATGTAATACAATTGTCTTCATAACTTGTTGTACGTAAAAATTGAAAAAAATTTCGTTGGGTCAAATTGCTTAAAAATGTAATACGAGATTCCTCATAAGTTGTTAAAATTGCAGATAAAAATTAATAAAAATACATTGGGTCAGTTTTTTTTTTATAAGCATTTATACTTCAAACTTTGGCCGAAATTCATCATCGAACATTTGCAAATTGTTTTGTAGTTAACAATTTATTAAATGTTCAATTCAATATCAAATTTATATAGGTGGGTATATAATATATATTTCAAACTATATGTGTGAAAAAATATGAAACAAACTATTTGAACTTTGTTTTGGTTTGAAATATTTAAATATTATTTTTGTATCAGTTGTTGACATAATTATATTAAATAATAAGTTTTTTTTTTAATATACTACCTACCTATTTGGTTTTAATAATCTCCTTATTAAATATTTACAATTTTTCTTTTATTTGAATAGTACATCAAGCAATTTTATAAATGACACACAATAGTATTAGAAGACAATTTTGTGAAACAGATGAACAAGCTGAAGAGCACACAATACACTATTGGAACAAGAACACCCACCGCAGCAACTAGATACATCCATAAACGCACAAAACACCCTCGCCAAGTACTTAAAAAAAAAAAATCCAAAAATGACACTTTTTCAGAGTAAACTTCTAAATCACTTGGAAAGACAAGAATCAACTGGTGTGGATGAACTTTTTTAAAAGTCTTTAATCACAAAAATAAAACAATTAAGTGATAGTAAAAAATTAGAATTTAAAATGTACGTACTTACATTTTTCCAAAATGAATCTCGTCTACATAATAATTATTCCTATGAAACCCCAGTATTTAATCCATATAATAATGCTCCGTATTTTCATCCTGGGTATTTAAATGCGTTTCATTCGTTTTCTCCAATCTCATACCAAGATCAACAAGCGTGTACCTTACAAAGTTCTATAGATACAGTAAACCATAACATATATTCTGAACCTGCAATTCAAAATCAATATTCACAACCGCTTTCTTCTGAAAACATATCGCCTTATCAACCAAAGTAACATTTTTCTCCACATAATCCTCAAGAAGGTAACCAACAACAAATTTAAATTATTCTTATTTTAAGAAGTTTATAAAGGTTAGTTATTTATTTTTTATTATTATAATATGTGAACGAGTATTATTTTATATTTTATATACAGTTAACAGTTTATAATTTGTTTTTGTTTTTTAAAAACAGTTACATCATCCTTTAGTAACGTATCTACATTCTACATACTTGTCTTATTTATATTTAAAAAAAGTTACAAATAGATTTACAAAGTTCACTAATCGTGTTTATAATAATCCTACGATTATGCGATTTAGTCCAAATAAAAATACATAAAAGATTTTTTTTAAAGTAGGTATATCATATAATATATATATCATTTGTATTTTATACAACTAGGTAGGTACCTACTTATTTTTATTACGTCATTAATAATGACTCATTATATTAATATGATATATTATATTTATAAAATGTTCAGTTTTTATAACTAAAGATTGAAAATTTAAAACAAGGTTTTACGTAAGTATTTTATAGTGTAACCAAAAAATCAAAAAGATATATTATAAATTTTTTATAGGCAATTTTAATTAAAACTTAAGTTAAAATTTAGTCATCAGAATATCGAACATTTGCAAATTGTTTTGTGGTTAAAAATTCATAAAAAATTTTCTATTTATATTTAAAGTTTGAAAATTCAACACTAGATTCTAAATAAGCTTTTCTTACAACAACTGTAAAAAAAAATCGATAGGAAAACACTTAAAAAAATTTATAAGCGTTTTAAGTTAAAATTCTTACGAAGTCCGTCAAAATCAAGAAAATATACAAACTAATTTGTATTGAAAAATGTATAACATACCTAAGGCTTAAAAATTATACAAGGTTCCTCATAAGCTATTATGTAAGTGGTAGTTAAAAAAAAGTTAAGAGTAAGTCTAATAGTTTTTTATAAGCATCTAAAGTTAAAATTTCGAAAAAATACGTAAAAATCACTACATTTTGCAATTTTTTTTGATTAGTAAATTAGTAAAATTTTCCAAATCATTAAACATGGCTTTTCCTACTCTTCTCCAACTGACATGTTTTTCTACACAGTCATGATACAGTTTTGATTCTATGAAATAATTAATATTTAAAATATACAAGAATCCTATTATGCGTATAATTTTATCATGTTTTATTATTGTTTTAATATGTAAATATGTAATACAAACTTACTTATGTTCCAAATACTTTCTTCTTTATTAATTTCTATTATAAAGAGTTCTGTATCAAACATTTTGACTAATATAGGTATATTTATTGATTAAAAAAAAAGGAATAATTGTAACTGAAAAATATGCTCAATATGCGTAGAGTTATGATTCATTGACAAATGGAATACGCGATTATACGAATAAACTGAAACGCTGCAAAACGTGACGTTGTAAACGCTCAGTCCTCAGTGTGAATGATAACATGGAAAACACAATGTTTAATTTCGGATATTGCCTCGTCAAAACGGCTCAAAATGAAACCAGAGCTTTTCGATGCGTTCGGTTATTTCCCTGGTGTGAATATGGTGGCCATATGAGGATGCACGTTTAATTTTGGGAGTTCGAACGCGTCTGAAACGATTAACCGGCTTTGATATTTTAGTATAAATATTTTTAAACCATACTTTCTAATTAAATATTGTTTTTCGGTAAATTTGAATACATCATTAAATTTAATTCACTTATATAACAATATATTAAATATATGTAATCGAAAAATAATATCTACTTCTAAGGGTGGTCCCAGGGCCCCCACATTCCTAAATCCGGCCCTGAATATAGGTAGGTACCAATAATTTATATGACTTTTAACTAGTATCATAAAAATATTATTTTTGTAATGCATATAAGTATAACTCAAATACTTAAAAAAAAACTAATATTTGTTAACCATAAACAAACTTTTAAAACATGTATAAGTACAGGTATTGAGGTATATAGGTACTATATAGGTATATAAAACAGGAAGGGTAACATACTAGCATCAATGGCGCAATTAGAGTAGACATTTGAGGGGAGATGTTTCGGCCGAGTTCCAAATGATTTGGATGATTTTTGGGGGAGATTTGCATGGTTTTGAAGGGATCTAAGCCCCCTTCTATTTGTGGTTGTACTTCACATACCTAATTTACACGGTAAAAATGGCTTAATACATTGCTATAGTCTTTGATTCATGGATGATTTTGTTCTACTCTATGGTAAATGTAATGTCAAATTTATAAATAAACTATGCAATAAAATAACACGAAACTTGCCTATATTCCATATGCTTTCCTCGTAGGAAACTTCCATGATGAACGCTTCGTTGTCAAACATACGTTGACAGGTACGCATTGATGAAATGTCAAATCACAAATGATGAATAAACTCGTAAAATATGAAATAAACGCGACGTTTCGGCGGGGGTAAAACGCCCAGTGTGTGAATAATAACATTGGAAATACATGGTTTAATCGACCGCGCGATCAATCGCCCAAAATTAAACCGGCGCGTTTCAGCGCGACAGAACGCGCGCGGTTTTTTGTCAATGTGAATAGAGCCATTTAATTACGGCTGTTTGTTTTTCAGCGTAAAGTCAAATCGCTGTAAGAACGCGGACGCGCGCGTTCGAATCGCCTAGTGTGTGACCCGACGGGAGGTTAGGCTCTCTTCTTGAGCGAGAGATCAGTACACATGTAACAGGAACGCAGAAATTGACACAGAGTAGCGACTTGGCCGTGCGACCCTGGTACACTGACTCGGTAACGTACGGTATATCCCGGGCGGTTTGGTGTCGGGCCACACGATGCGGTTTCGCCGCACGCGGTTGAAAATGAATTACGATTAATATTATAATATAGCCACCGGCGCGGTGGCGCAGAACTATAAAAAAAATAGTACTTTTGCCTTCATTATCGTACGTACAAAAAGTGGGGGGCTACGCTTTCAAACTATCAATTTTTATTTTACAACGAACACCATTCACACATTTTTTTTTTGTAAACACAGTGCCAGATTATGTCAGTACAAATAAAAATTAAATAATAATATATAATGTAACAAATGGATAATAATAATGAGCAGAAATCCCGTGCAGTGCATATTACGCATCATTGCATTAACATAAACAAAAAACATCATAATAATATATTATTAATTTAAAAAAAAAAGCTGTTAAATTATTTTTTTATACATAATAGATGTTTAAGGACAGTACTATAAGTTGTAAGGGTTATTAAAACCGCGGATAGCTTGTACTATTACAAAAGTAATAAAATGTATAATATGGCAGACAGTTGGTACTATTTCAGGTAGAAAAAAATGTATACATATCACATAATTATTAATATAACTTAAACAATAGATAGTACAAAGTGTCTGCTTACCTGTTATTAAATAACAAAATTATTTTGTATATTTTTTTCACATGACATAAGCTTAAGTGGTTGAAATCTATCTTCTCCTATCAGTGGATATTTTAACTTTTAGACGAAATTGTCGAGCAATGAAATATTTTGGTGAGTAGTATCATTGAGTATACCATCTATACTCAATGGTAGTACCTATTTTTAACAACTGAGTGACATTTTAATTTTTATATATTAGAATGCCTAAAGCCACCTCAATCATAACATAACGTATTATACTAGGAGGAATACAACTAAAATGAGTTTGTCTATCTAATTAAGTACAGAAATATTATATTCGACTACTATTATTTATCTAAAATGTCTCCACTAGGAATCGCTGTTCATCGAATACCTATATCGAATGTCCTACATTCATTTATCGTTAAATTCAAATTAAATCAGGGCTTGCAAATGTTATAATAACGTTATGATTATAAATTTACAACGCTTTATATTATGACAAAAACGATTGAAATTTGTAAAGGTAATTAAAACAAAAAAACAGTAAACAAAAATAATTAAATATCACAAAACAAAATATATTATATATTATATTATTAAGCAAATATATCGTTAATAGCGTATTAGCCACTGTAGTAACAATAACACAGTCTACCTGTGCATCATAAACAATAAATAATTTGTAAGGATTGTAAAAAACTAAACCGTTTTATTATGCATCATCTGCGATTAAAGTCTTCGCACGTCTAAATGCAGGGCCGAAATGCGTAGGCATTGGGCACTGTGCTACGAACATTTTAAGGCCTATAAAAATGTTTGGTCTACTTTATTTATTTTTTATTTTTATGATAAGTTAATATCGATTTGTACTCGTTAAGCACAACAAGAGACCTACGATAGTGTCAATCCGAGCTTGCGCTTATGGTGTATATGTGCCTATAGTAAAATTTACCTGAATTTATTTATATTTTGTATCATTTATTTATACACTTGAATATGGTTTTTGATACCGATAAATTATATTATATCATGTATTCAGAGCAACCGGTATATTTTGGAAATGGGTAGTAGAGAATAAATGTATAGATTTAACAAAAAAGTTGGCTCAATATCGGAGAATACATATTATGTATCCAGATTCCAGATTGGGCACAACTAACAGAATTCGAAAAAGAAAATAAAGGTAAGCAGAATATTGTTATACTATAGTTAAAAAATATTTTTAATGTGAGTAAAAAAAAAAAAATCAAAAAATGATTTTATGCACTAAAAAATTTAAATAATGCACATATTATATAAAATGTCATTATTTTAGTTTCTGAGCGGAACGAAGAATGTATTGATTTTACAATATTGTGGGTTTCACTTTCCTATATCAGAAAAGATGCTAAAAAAAAATCAAAGCATTTTTACACAACCAAAAATTGATGACAAACAAAAAAATTTTTTTTAAAAACACTCAACATTGTAAAATTAATACTAAATCAAAACCTAAAATTAAGGAAAAACGGGCATTTTTACGTAAAGCCTAACCCTAAAAATATGACATTTTCACCAAATGTTAATATTAGCATTATTTATATACCATAATACATTTCAATATATTATAATAGGCATAAGAAATTGTCAGTTGAATTTTTTTTCTATATCGATTATAAATTTTTTGTTGGGTCAAATTGCTTGAAAATTGAATACAAGATTCCTCATAAGTTGTTATAATTTCAGTTGAAAATTATTAAAGATACATTGTCACACGGTTTTTTTTATATAAGCATTTAAAGTGCTAAGTAAAATGAATTTCTTTGACAGCAATAATATCATAAAATATAATTAGTAATGATGTTGTCTTTGCTCAGAATCGTTTTTCGTACATTATAATGATTTTATATCATTGAAATCAAATTTAAAACGTCCATTAAAGTGATACTTACTGTACAGCGGAGCAGTACTCACTTGCCGCGACCTTTTAAATTTCTATTATGTACAAATAATAAAATAATAATATGAAAAATATCTTTTTAAATAAATACTTTATAATACTTTATTCTGAAAATGTTGTCACCGGGACCCATACAATTTTCGGCAAATTAATCCCTCATTTCAATGCCTTATCTGAAAGGAGGTTTCCGTTACACGAGCTTCTATGTCATTCGGACTTTTATGCGTTTCAGCTTCTTCAAAATGAATTGCGTCTCTTTTGTAAACAAATAAAAATGTAACATACAGGGTTTAATGATATCGTTCAGGTTCCACTTGTATGGGACTCAATGGGTGTATGCAATTCACGCCATTTATTTGCGAGCATTCCGACTGCACAGTCTTGCTTAATCGATAACTAAATACACGTTGAGTGTCAGTAAGGTTAAGTCCTGGAAATGGCCTATATAAATTTGTATGTAGGGCGAAAGGTCCGTTCCCAATAAAAACGAATGGCTGTGGGTTGGTTTTTGTGTTTAAAAGTTTTGTTTCCGGCAGATTAAGTTTTTTTGCATATTACATTACACCGAATGTGAATTCCTTAAAACATATACGTACGTATAATTTATATTTATATCATTACAGCCTGCTTAACACGTTCAATGCCACGGTCGACACGTAGTCGACAACTGTCACGCGGTCTCGGGGACCACGGTATATATCGACAAAATATGTATATCTTTATGTATAATATCTTATGGCTTATGCAGTTATGCATATCTTTCTGGGCGTATTATTTGATTGGTTATAGACGCACCGTTTCAATATTTATATGTGGTTATTCAGTGGGATCTCGTGATTTCAATGGTATATTTGGATTTTCCGTATCTATTTTTAGCGAGTTTTAATTATATTTCCCCGAACGACGACGACCGCGACGCCGACTTTGACGGCGCCTTCGAGTACGCGGCTGTGCTATTTCCGATAATATTTTCGTTGTTACTATAATATCGTTCTGACGAAATTGTATTAGTTTATTTTAATAATGTACAGGTGTACCATCTTGCTCGGATGTATAATAACAATAATAAGTGTATATTTATGTTCGCAGACTATGGTACACTCTATATTCATATTTTTACATACTGTTTGTTACATATTATTTATTTTGATACCCATTTGTCTACGACAAAATTATTATTTCTCGGTACTACCGATTATAAGTAAAACACATCAATATTCCAAGAACGTAAGTAATGAACGGCAAATAATGATTTTAATAATATTTAAATAACAATTTCACGGAACCGGTGGCGACACGTAGTCGCGCCGTCGCGGCTCAGTTTTGGCGCGGATACAATATACTATATGCGCATCATAAGACATACTGTGGCACTCGACGTGTTAATCTCCCGATCAATGGCTGCAGAAAACAATAGATTTTTTCACTTTTTATACAGTCTTACCCATAGGGTACCCCTTGGGTGATTCTAATATATCGCAGACGTAGGTACCCGTATTTTTAATTTTAAACGGACCTCAAACTACATGATATAGATCAGTGTTTAATTTAATTGAATAAGTTATCAGTTCCAAACGGTATAGTTGTATAAGGTTAGGCTTATACTCAAAACGTTATTTACCGATACATTTCTGGATGAGTGTGAAAATCAAATGCTTTATGTGATGATAATATGCGATGTGTGAATAAATTATTATTTTTAACTTGCTTCCTGTGTAAAATGAGGTGCGATAACAATAACGCGCACACACACAAATTTTGAAGCACTAAAAATAGCTCTATAAGAATGCATTGGAAATTGTCCTGAAACGTAAGAAATGGCCTTCTAATAATGAAAGAAAATTCCGAGAAAAATTGTAGTAAAAAACAAACGATCATATAGGTCAAAACATAAATAATAGAATACTACAATCGCATTAGAACGGAATCAAATCACTGCAAGTCTGCAGTCACTACAGGTATTATGTAGGTACTTATCTATTTGCCACTATATACTAATGAAACTAGTGTTGGTCAACGATATCATTTTTAATATCTATATCGTTTTGTTTTTATCGCGATTCCAAAATATCGATGTTTTTCGGTATAACAATATTTTGAAATATTCATATTTTGTACACCTTGATGTGTAATATTAAATTACCTAATTCATAAATAAAAATGTTAACTGTTTGGTTTATTAGCTGCTAATTTAGTACATCTTATAAAATAAATAATAAAAAATAGAAATAATTAATGAACAAAATTGAATTAGCAATTAGTAATTACATATTTTATTATCATTATCTATGATATTTTATATTTTTTCTTTGTTTATTTGTCTTTGCTATATATCGATAATATTTAATTCGATATCGATATCGAAAACATAAAAAATAAGCTACGATATCGATATCGTATCGAAGTATCAATATCGTTGGCCAACACCATAGGACTAATAAGTAATATAAGAAGTCAACAATCAAATGCTGTAATGACATTTTTTTTAAAAGTATTAATTTTTACATTTATAATTATATGTAGGTACCTATCTTATTTCTATGAAAAATACTATTGTTTCCGTATGGTGTTTAATGTTTATTGCAAAAAGAGGATACGTCATCATATATTTATAGGCAACGTTAGCTCATCGTCGATGTCACTTATTTTTCACACACGACCGATATTCAGCACTTAGGAAATTCTATTTTTTAAATTGCGGCCAATAAGTATGAACAATAAACAGCGAAGTCGCTCTGTTGTTCTTCTGTATAATGTATAAGACATAATAGCAGATTTCGAGTGTACTTATCGTCATCATTGACTCAATCACTTCGCTCAGAATCTAAAATATCAAAATGGCAGTAATTAATTGAAAATCACCAAAAATATGGTTAACTTAAATAACGAATAAAATATGGCCAGATGAACATTTTCTCAGGTGACCCTGACACTATAAAAATTATTTTATTATTTTTTTTTTGTGTTCACTATTAACGTTTTTCAAATATGCATTGCTTAGGTACTTCGTACTTACTTGCAAAAAATGTCAAAATAAGCAACAATGTGTGTTTCAGTTAAGTAGTCATACCGTAGACTATACCTATGATTCAAATATGTAGGTATAACTATAATATGATAACTTTAATATGGTTATATATTATGAAGTTATCTGCGATGTAATCAGAAAACGGATTTTAATTTAAATAAATATTTTTTGCGGTTTGAATTTTGAATACTGTAAAATATTTAACTGATGACCCACCCAATAAGTCATGTCAAGTTATTCAGTAGTCAGAGCACAATGCCACAATACCAATAAACATAAAAATAATCAATAGAGATAATTAATGTCTATAATCACTTATCAGCTACTTTATTAGTTGGCCCTTCCGGTATAAAAAAAAACACACAAATGCGCGCACGTGCCTTAAATTTATAAATAACGTGATCGGTTTCAACTATTAATTTTCAATTAAAGCAGAAATATTGTAGAAAAAATTGCTTATCTCTAGAAATTGCAAGATGAAAAGTAATAGGTATTATCTACAAATTACTTTGCATACCTAGGTATTTGTTTATTTATAACTATATATACATTTCATGACATTATTTTAGACAATAACTGCTGTAACGATTTACAGATTACTGACTCGTCATTTTACGTCGCACTCAGATTCATTGTGAATTTGCTTAGATTAACAGAACACAGGATCGTTGAGTACGAGCGTATATATTATTGGCATAGCCAGCAGTCGGGTTTGTTGCAGACCCACTGTTTCCGCCAGCAGACGTACCTGTCTTGATGACTCCGACACTATACACTTATGAGAGAGTCCATCTTAGCTGCCAGTGTGTCTAATCTGTGGTAAATTCCCTCCTGATAGGGTGTCAGTTCACTTGTGCGGCGTGAGCGTGAAGGTTTTTTGCGATCTCCCTCATCGTCTGAGTCGGACAGCGGGGTCTCACAGATCTTGGTCAGTTTACCCTTTGTGGTCTTAGATCGCGCTCTGGGTTTAACACCTCTGGTCCGGGCGCGCTTTCTCACCTGGTCATCGTCTGTGTCCTCTCTCTGGCTCCTATCTCCTCGTTTATTGCTTCTTGTGGTCCTCGGGGACGCCTCTACCATTGGTACAGGGTCCGTGTCAATGGCCTCAAAGTCTATGCTAATTCCATCGGAGTCGTAGGGTTGGTCTTTACCTAGCAGGAGGTTTGCGGACTGGCTCATCTTGGTGGGGTGACCCTGAGTCAGTAATCTGTAAATCGTTACACTGCATATATGACAACACAAAATATATCATGTGCGAGTGGGACCTGCTCCGTAGACACTTTTTTTATCGGTTCCATTAAGCGCACAATATATATATTTCCGAGAACGTCTCGCTGGTTCTGTATAGTACATGAATTAAATTAATTTTTTATATTTTTTTTATCGCAGACTACATTATAGGTAGAAAAATAATTTTAAATGTTAGCAATTTTTACTTTTTTACTATATATAGGTAGGTACTGTTACATGCCGTAGCTATAAAGTAATATACGCATAATAAGTAGGTTATGACTTATGACTTATGAGTTTATGACGTATATGTCTTATCATATGACTATAGCTTATATACATCAGTTTTGTTAAAAGCAGATTATTCACAAATATTCAATTTCACCATACTGAAACTTTGTCAATTTTATAACTAAAAAATAACTTATAATAAAAAATTGTTTAAAAAAATTACTTTACCTGGTAAAAATTAGAGTTGTGATTAAAAAAAATCAAGTTTCACACGAGTACCGAAAGGGTTAAAAAAAATATTTATTTGTCTGAAAATGTGTATTTTAGTAATGCCTATATTTCCCACTTCCCGAAAACTCCATTTAAATCCAAGGTCTTCCAGTTGAAATATTAAGTGGTTCCTCACATCATGAACACTGCATTGACGCACTGTATAGAATATTAAAAGGTAATGTTTGAATATTGAATGTGTGTATAGCGATCCACATAGCCAATATAGTCTATGGCTCTGAAATTTGGTACAATTGGAATCCTATACCCGAAGATGTGCACCTCGACCAAATTTTTAAATTTTGCATTTTAATAAGAGGTACTCACACAGGGATTTTTTAGTTCACGAAAAAATGAACATTTTTTTGTATTTGCCATTGGTTACAGAAAGTAAAATAGTTATTATAATTGTATATAATTTTAGACCTGTATTTTTAATTTGGTCAAAACAACCGAAATTACTGTTTTAAAAATTGATGTAGTTTACATTTAACACGGAGTTTACGATAGGGGCAAATTAACTGACATAATAGTATTTAATTTGGCAACGTCACGCAAGATCAACTATAATTAATAATTAATAAATATATCTACTATATAAAATCAAAGGCCTATTATAGGTTTACCCTTATGTACAGTTTTCGACTAATCTTCCTAAAACTTTCGTCAATAAATTCAGCAATGTCCGTAGAGTGGTGTCTTGGGCTACTTTTTACTTTTCAACATATAAATGCTCTAAAAATCTATACCTACTCATAAGTCATATTATCAATAGAAAATTAATATGTTGTAAATTATTATTATCTACATTATTAGGCCAATATCGATTTAAAATGAATCAATGCAATAACAGGTGTGTTTTATAGTTGACCAACCGGACACTATACCGCACTGACCTAACCTACTATTAGCTCATGTAAAATTGTATTATTTATATTATGCCAAATAGGATGTTTAAAAACTGCTATTTTGAACATTTTATTCTTGTTATTTTGTTAGTGTAAGAATTTAAAATCCTTTTTTTAAGTAAAATATATAATATGCTTATTAATTATCTTTTTTTACATACATAGTACCTATATTGTTGAAAAATATCTTATACATTTAAACATTTTAAGGCATGAGACAGTATATAAATTATGCAATTATTGCATATTTTGACTTTTAAATAATGCATATTTTATGAATAGTCATTAACATCCGATTTCTATGGTTATATATTATACTCATACGACCGTGGTTACAATTAGTAATTTGATATTTTTTTACTTTAAAAAATATATATACCTACGTTATTGGAAACGCATCTAATATAACATAGGTATATAGTACAATTTTATTTTAAAAAATGTTAACTCAAAACGATTAACAACATTATTATAAAGAAACCAATCGATTAAATTCGTTATTGTGTTGATTATTTTATGATACAACAAACAACAACAACAACAACTGTTTTATATAATAATATATAGATGCTGCACGATTACAATATTTGGCGGTAGTCAATATATTCCTATAAAGTTGTGAGATGATGATATGATTTAATCAGCTCGTGCAGTTCATATCATTCGAGGGAATATAATAATATAAAATATATACATAAAATATAACATATTAAAATGGCGATGTATATATACACCTATAATACATAAGTACTTGTATTGAACACGCACACACATGATTATCCGTAGAGAACGTCACTATGAGGATGACACCCGACACGGCAGCGGCGGCGTACGCGCAGCTCGTTAAGCGCGTGCGGCGAGGACATAACAGCAGCAGCCCTTTTGACGGCGGTCGTGTGATGACGTAGATGGGGGGGGCTCAGGGTCGCTCGAGGACATAGCATAATATTATATTATATATTTTGACGGTGGTCCTGCGTGCGTGTATATATTATATGTATACAGGGTGATTCACACCGGGCACGCTCATCTGCATTTTTTTGAATTTTTTTTTTTTCGAATTTTTACTTAAATTTTGTATTTTTGGATACCTGAGATTTTTTTATACTACTCGAGCAGTGTCCCGTGGCGATACCAGTTTCTGTTTTTCAAATGACAACCCCCTTTTTTACTGTAAATTATTTGGTGGATAATTTTTTTGAAAACTTAGATGCACCTACCGAATTAAAAATTTGAAAGAGTAATTTCTCAGTTACCTATTAAATTGATTATTCTAAGGATAATAGTCCTTAATGGTGGTTTTGCAAAAATATATACAATTATAAAATACAATGCGATAGATTAATATAATTTAAAATCCTCAAAGCCTCCATAAACCATATATTCCATACCCATGAACCTATTATATTATACTATTCTTAATAGTAGGTATACTCATACCTATACAATGAAACACGTCTGTAACTCCATCGCAGGGCCACTCTCCTTAATAACTGCAGTGGTACAAAAAGTCTCAGGGACTTGAAAACACGGTCTTCGATTAAAAAAATTAAAAAAATCCAATTTTGAATAACTGTGCATTATCGAAGACGAAATGACGGTGAGCATGCTCGGCGAATCACTCTGTACTGTATAGCCGTCACCGACCATGCGACGACGACTCTTCCGTCGTCGTCTCGGTCGACGAACACACATCGTGTCGCGCACGCCTCCGTAATATCGTCTATAGTCTATATAAATATCGTATTATTAATAATATTATAATAATAATAATAATAATATGTCTTTGTGCTTGTCGCACCATGCGGTGTGTACCTACCGCGAACGTACGACGGTTTTGACGGGCGTTCGTCATCGACGCGTCGGGGCCGTTGTCGTTGGATCCATTCCACGCCGAACACAATAATAATAACAATTATAATTATAACGAAAACCGAAATTGCGGCGGTGAACAACATACAGAATAGAAGGCCGGTGACGGAGACGGCGAAACTGCCGTGGTCGAGAACAAAAAGATTTGTGAATAATATATAGAAATGATATACCTATATGGCTATATATAACTATATACATTGTATATGATACGTCAAGGCGGAAAAAAAATTGTGTTTAAATATCACAAAAAGACTTTGAAAACGTTTATTATATTTGATGTATAATTAATAATGAATATAGTATAATAAAATAATATAATAATAATAATATAATAAAGATGCAGTATCCATTGAACACGTAAAAAAACTTATTCAAGAACCAACATTAGAAGGTAATTTAATTTTTATAAAAACTCATTTTAGTTTTATCCCAAACAAAATTACGTTTTTGGAAAAACAAGACGTCTTATTGGCCGATTCTATTTCGTCTTTTGACGAAATTGTAAAAAATATTTCTGAGACACCTGGGAGTATAGAAAAATTAATCAACACAATTCTCAAGAAAAATACTGCATATGGATTATTGAAAAATATAAAGGATATTATTTCCGGTACACGTGAATTAATTCCCAATATGGACCAAAATATAACAGTGACAGATATTCCATATTTCAAGTATGCTCCCGTGTCTTCAGTGGACGTCGAAAGAAGTTTTTCGACGTATAAAACTGTTTTAGCTGACAATCGACGAAGATTTACCTTCGAAAACTTGAAAAAGACGTTGATTGTCCAATGCAATTCACATTTTAATGGTAAGTCAATTGAAAAAATTAATTTTAAAATAAAATAAAATACATATCTAAAGTAAATAATTTATTCAATTTTGTTACAGAAAATGAATGAAATGCTTTTTCTTCAATTTTTTATTCATCGACATTTTTAGGATTGAATTCAATTTAATTTGGTTGGTAAGTCAGTTAAATTAAAAATGATGGCTTAAACGTTGTAAATATATTTTTGATTTTGTTCTGTTACAGAAAAAGAACAAAATCGACTATCAAAACCATCAAAAATGTAATATATCCTTATAAATACTATTTTATTATTTTACTTATAATTTAAATATTTAGCACTTTAAAATTTTTTTAACCACTCACTTTTTGAATAAACGTTTTTACATAATTTTTTTTATAAATGCATATTATACCAACTTTTTTTGGAGCATATTTAAGTAATTTTTACAACATATCAGCATATTTTTTAGGGAATATTTAATAGTTTTTTAGAGCATATAAATCCTAACCCTAATAATTATATTTATGTACTATCCTGTACGGCGTTCCCGGTTGATTTTAACTCTGCTTTCTTATACTCCGTTAATATATATGTTATCGACAAACATTTTTAACTCATTCTTTTGGGTGGTTTGGACCAAGTACAGATTTAAAACTTTTTCCAATTTTAATAACCGGTTTTTTTCCATAACCCATGGAAACTCTATCGAACAAAAAAATATTCGTTTCTCGTGAACCAAAATATGCCTGTATGAACCCGCCTTACTAAAATGAAAAATTACAAAATGTGGTTTCGAGGGGCTAATTTTCGAGTTAGGATATCGACGATTTATATATTTCGAGTTATAACAAAATCTAAAAATAAAACCGTGACTATATAATACCTATGTGTATTTAATATTTTTTAAATTCTGTAAAAATCAATTTCGATCCTTGTATTCAATTGCTATGCTATTTAACCAAGAAACAAACATTTTAGTTTTACGCGATATTATTAAAAACTATTATTGAGCATTTTTTCTTTTTACCTAACATTATTGAAAAAAAAAACAATATATTAGGTTGGTACTCTCTTTGTTCAGAATTTAAAATGATGGAAATAGGAAGTGTATAACTTGACAAAAATAGTATATAATCGTTAATCACTTACTTTTATAATATTATGATTTAAATACAAACAAAATTAGATCTATGATCTAGTAAACATATACTTACCAAAACAATTAGATTTATCGTTAATAACAAAATATATTTCATTTCATTTTATCGATTCAGATGTCAGATCGGCTTCAGACTCATAACAATAATCAACCGAGCAAGAGGCGTTTGCAGTAGCACCTCATCAGAAATGCAATAAATATTATTGCCATTAAAACATAACAAATATACGCATAAATTTATATATTATGTTTGGTCTTTGCATTTATACACATTTATTTTCACGGCTTAATCATTTGCAATAAGTTTGAAAAAAATCTGCTCAGTCCACTTAGTGAAATTACGAGTGAAAAAAAAAATAAGATTTAGACATATAATGTAGGTAATTGGGTGGTGGTGTCGTGATGAGCTACTAGGCACTAAAGCGGGTGTTTTTTTTTTTTTTTTTTGAGATGATAAATCATTGCTTTCGAAACACGACGCTGAGCGGAACATGGTTTAATGTAGCGTGTTTAATAAGCTGTTTGTATAGGACGCCAAATGGAAATATTAACTGCTCGTAAACAATAACTGCGATGGGTAATTATTATTTTCAAGCAGACGACTACTATATTATTATCGTCTATTCAGATAGAATAAACTTAAATATTTTGATAACATGCATCTTTTTCCAAACTTTTTTTTGCACAGTACCATTAAAGTTATTTCAACTTTGAATTCTGAGTGGGGACAAACAAATTAATTTTTTCAAATACCAATTATTTTGTAATTGATATTAGTAAATAACAATGGTGCACCTATAGTAAATAACAGTTTACGAATAACAAAAAGCTTCTACATAGTTATGTTACCTATAAATAATATTTTTTAAATTACAACAAAATAACAAAAATTGATAGGTATTACCTATAAGTATATATACGTCGTCAAAATTTGAACTCAATATAAATCACTCATATGGCTTTTTGCTTTACGAATATTGAATACAATTTTCAAACTTAGATGTTGACATTTAATTTAATTTTTAACTAGAAAATAATTTAGAAATTTTCGTGATTTTGCTGAATTTCGTTAATATAAAAAAAAAAAAGAATTGTAACTAAATGAATTTTCGACATTTTTTAATTGGTATACCACATCTAATGTACCTACTTATGTGCACGACTTAATGTTTTTATTCACTTTTCTAATTTTTCAAAAAATAAATCACTCAACATTTTTTTTTAGGTATTCATACACACAATGACTTTTTAAAAATATTTAGATTAACTTTGAGCTTTTCAAACGCATTTCAAATTTTCTATAACTTTTTTTTTAAATATTGATAACATTTAGTTTTCTAAAAATTACTTTAAAATCTTTTACTTGAATTTTACATGAGATAGTAATTATATTATATCTTATAATTATTTATTATCAATAAGAATAAAGAAATTGAAGTCATAATATACACAATTTATAACTTACCAGATACCACAATTTATCATTTATGAAAATTTAAAAGAAATAAATTTACTCATATATTATTGTAATGGTAAAGAATATAAATTAAAATGAGTTATTTTGGCTTTTTATTACCTGTGTTTTTATTACCGCGTATATTATGTTTAAAAATATTAATTTTTGTCAATACCTACTTTATACGGTGTTATTGTTTGTTTGAATAACATAAACATATAAAATGTTAGATAAATCTATTTTGAATAATCCATTTTTTATCTGAAACTGGTGTTAAAAAAGAAATATTTTAAGATATAAAACTCACTTTGACCACAATCTCGCTCGGTAATACCAAAATATTAATTGTTATTACTTATATAAGTTACAATATTTTATTCGACTTAAACAATTATTACACGTCTATTTTTTTTTTTTTTGTTTATTGTTTTTCGATTTTTTTCTTTTTGATAATTTTTTTCTGAATAATTTCCTTAGATATTTGTATCGGCCCAAAAATCTCCTAACCATTGTACCTCTCCAGAACGCTTGTATCCTAGTGGCCATTTTGTTAATGTGAGCTTCGTGCCTCATGCGGTCTTCGTATTTACGTTTACGTTCTTCGAATTCATCTATTGTGATTTGCATCCAGTTGCAGATTTCTTGCAAATTTTTTATCTTGTCATCTTCTTGTTCTTCTTCACCTTCTAGAGTCAACGTGTCTATGTCTATAGAGCTCACTTGTATGTCATACATTAGTTCCCACTTTTTTAAAATTGGGCCTATTTTTGCAATTAATTCGGGAAATATAATATTTTTAGCTATAGATGTACTATCATATTGTATTGGCTGTCGGAGACGGTTTGCCTCTTCTTTTAGTAACTCATCATTCTCGTTCGAACACTGAGTTTCCCACGCCTGTATATATTCAGCTTCTAAGTCTAATAGTTGTATGGTTTTATTGAACTGTTTGTCCAAATCGCATATCTCCGATTGAATACGCCATTTATCCATCTAAAACATATATACCACGAAATATAATAAACTAGATAAATATATTTTTCTATAAATTAATCTTGAGGCACATGTTCTGAACGAAGACCGTCTGTCAGCCTACATAACTAAGTGTATTCTTTGATATTATTGCTATTAAAATAATTAATATTACTATTAATAATACAGTAGGTTAAATTAATTTTTGCAGAAAATATCCAAAGTTTAATTTCAAAGTCCTATAAAAAATTAGTTGGACTATCCGGTAAATTTTTTTTTTTAGAAAGGTAGAAAAACTTATAGAGAATCTTGTGTTGAATTTTCAAATCTTAGATTTAAATAGACATTTTTTTATGAATTTCCGACGCGTTTAAAAACGAGCAATTTGAGCAATTTTTAGTTTTGACACCCCAAACTCCAAAGGACCAACAAGATTCACTTTCCTATCAGAAAATATGCTGATGAAGAAAATCGGAACACTTTACTGCCCTTAAACGCGGTGACAGACAAAAAAAACACATTGTAAAATCAATGCATTCCTTGCTCCGCTCAGAATCTAAAATGTTCAGTTATTATAGCTTAAGATTGGAAATGTAAAACAAAGTTTTGTCATATTAATTAATTAGTTCATACTGTAACCAAAATATATAAATGTAAATTTTCCATTATTAATTATGAATAAACTGTTAGAATCGGGCATCGGGTATGTATAGATTTCTCGTGTTACGTGTGTATAAGATAGTGTAAAGCGGTTAAAGCGTCTTCTGAACAACACCAATAAGTTTTCATTAACGTATTCAAATTTTTTTTTCAGATGCTATCTATACAGTTCATAAAAAAAACATTAATATTTTAATAATGTTCAAATGAAAAACCATGACAAATTCATTAGCGTTATAAAATAGAACCAGATAAATATGGATCGTCTGATGGAAGCCGTACGCGTTTTTTCTACTTAATACATTTAATAACATAATTAAATCGATATTTTTGTTAACAGACGAGAAACAGTTCCATCGTATCGCTGGTTATTAAACAAATTGTTTAAAAAAACACACACCATTGTATAATCAATACATATTCCTCGCTCCGCTCAGAATCTAAAACTGGTTTGCATATAAATTGTTATTATACGTTTGAATATCTGATGTCGTCAAAACTTAAACTTCTCAATCACTCATGAAAAAATTGATGTGGTTTTATGCTCTCGTAGAATTTAAAACGTGTTTACATCCAATATGTAATATTATGTTAATTTCTAATTAAAATTTCAAATAATTACGGTGTAATATTTCTTGCGTTCCTTTATCCTGACCCTCAAATCGTCCAACGCTTTTCGGTTATACGCCAACTCCGTTTCCAGTTGCCGTTCCTCACGCATCACGCTCAGCATCGATTCATTGGTCAGGCGAAGCTCGTCGAACGTGCCGCATGACCACAGCTCCCGGACTGTCCGCCGGAGAGTGTCCTGCACGAACGCCAAGAACTTGGTAACCTTACCACGGTCCGACTTGGTATCGACGCAGTCTCCGGGCATCTCGTTGTCGTCGTCCTCGCAGGCTCGGGCGGGTGGATCACGGTCCGAGTTGGGCAGCAATCCCGTCCCGTCCATCGCGTCCAGAATGCCGACCCGGTCGGCCCATAGGTTCAACACGCACGCTGCCCCGAACGCCTCGCAGACGGTCAGCGTAGACGTCCCGATCAACAGATGTTCGGCAAAAGGGTCATGGGCGTCAAAAGTTTTGTAGTCGAACGACTGCGTTTCGCGAAGGTTCGTTCTGAAGTGTTCGTCTGCGAAGACATCATCTAAAACACTGTCAACGGACCGAAACGGTCACCTCTTGTTTAGGTTCGGTACTCATACATGTGATATTCCGACAAAATTATAAATGCACGTCGTGGATAGGGAAGATCGAGGCTAGTTAGTTTACTTGTTTAACTTTTTTATTCTTTGAGTTGTGTGACTTTAACGCTCAAAATACAAAAAAAAATGTCATTGACTACGCCACACAATTAATAACAATAATTATCTAACTATAGTAATTTGTAATTATTTTCAAATAATTATCAAGCAAATTTGCCTCATCAACAAGTCGACAAGTTGACACACGTATAAATATTATAATCAATTTCACTTGTTTCTTGAACTTTATAAAATCATTTTATACAAAAAACAATTCTGAGTGAATACCTGTCAGCCTACATAACTAAATGTATTTTATAATATTATAGCTATTAAAATAATTATTTTACTATTAATACCGCAGTAGGTTGAATACATTTTTGCAGAAAACATTGCATTAGAAAATTTACTGAGTGTATAAAATATAATAATATGGGTACTTTAAAAAATTCCATGACACCCAGAAAAATATTTTTTAATTACAACGAAATAAATAACATCGTTATTCTTCATTAAAATATCTAAATTTTTATTATAATGTCTATAAAAAATTATATTTTTTATATATTTATTTTGATTTTTGGGTTACTCTATTGAATAATTACGAAAAATTTTGTTTTAAATTATCAATCCTTAGCTATAAAAACTGAACATTTTATACATTTTTAACTCAAAACAATTTGCAAATGTTCGATGATGAACTTCAGTCAACATTTGAAGTTTAAATACTTATAAAAATAAATTGTGCCAATGTTTTATTATTATTATTAATCTGCTATTTTAAAAACTTATGAGGAATCTTGTAATTAATTTTCAAAAAAATTGACAACGAAATTTTTTTTATCGTTATTTAAAGAAAAAAAATTTGAAAAAACCAAAAATTTCTTAGGCTTACAATTACCTCAACAATCTTCAAAATATTTATAAATTTACATTGTAAAGATCTATTCAAGTATTCAAATTAATTATATGAGTACCTAATATATAAATATATACCTACCTATTATATAATAAAAACAATTAATGTTTTGATAATAGATTTATTTGTATAGGTGTTGCTACGGGGTGTGTTCAGTGTGCAGATGTAAAAACAGGTTTTGAAAAAGGATCAACAAAAATAATTTATAATTGGTTGTAACAATTATTAACAAGCAGTGACAGTTTTCCTAACGCACTCAAATCACTATCCAACGTTGTGACTATACCGGTTACCAACTGCTCCTACAAGCGGTTATTTTCAAAATTGATATTGTAAAAATAAAACTATGGAAGACTAGATTTTATGGCTTTATGCTAATGATTTTCGAGGAGCAAGACCTTATAACTTAACAATTATGTAATTGAATTAAAAATTAAAAACTAAATATCAGAAAAATGTTTAGAATTATAACAAATATTTGTCTTAAGTATTATTTGTTATATCAAAAAATATTTTTAATATTTATAAGAATGATTATAATATATAATTATATACATTATAGTGTTTAACAATAATATAAAAATACAAATACCGTTTTTTTTTTATATAAAACATTTATTTCGTAAGGAATTAATGTTTTGGCTAAAAATATTGGGGGGAGCTCACAAATATTGTAGGTACTTGTACCTTCTGCGATAAATGTCTGGCTACGCTTTTGTTTGATTGAATATATTATAAATTATTGTGTAATGATTAAACAATTGATTATCAGTTATCACATATGACCTATTGGATCTTACATTTGAGTTCTGGATAGCTCTAAAATAAAATTACTAAGTCACAATAAAAGTAAGTGACATAGTCTTAGGTTATATTATGTTATAGAACAATGATGGCCAACCCGCGGCCGGCGGCCCGCCTTGGAAAGTTTTGCGGCCCGCAAGATTTATCAAACATTTACAAAAAAAAATTATTACAATTACTTATTGTGTTATTTGTATACAGATTGTAAATTTTAATAAAAAAAAAAAATCTGGCCCGTGGGATCGTAATGTATTTCCAAAGTGGCCCCGAGATTATTTGGGTTGGCCACCCCTGGGCCCCGTTATAGAATATAGGGCACAAGGGACCAAATTAAAATTGTTCCACTGCAGAAAGTGTTTAAAAAAAGGTTTTTATAGTGTGAAAACAACATTTTTAAATGCTTAAAATACTAGGGAATAATAATTGTATAATCACATTGACTCGTATAGTGATAAATAAGGCCCGGAACTTAATGACCTAAAAATCTTTAAAAAATGCACACAAAAAAAGTGTTAAAATGACTTATAAAGTTATAAATATCAAAAAATGACATAAAAAAATGACTCAAAAAATAACATGAATGATTATAATGATTGTGAAAAATGTTAATTTTTAAAATTGTCTAAATATAGTCTATACATCGGTTCTGGGTAAACCAATCAAATCAAAATTACAATAACACAGGGGTTTCTCACGCACGTTTGCACTGGGCCTAAAAAAATTGAAACAAAGATACAAAATAATATCAATACGTAAATAATTGAGGGATTCAACTATAATATGTTAGTTTTTTTAAATATTTAATTTTATCAAAATAATATGGAATAAGATATGTTCTTTCAGGAAGAAAAATACAAATATACCTACAAAAGTAGAAAAATGCATAAAATGCATTAAAATTGTTAAAAAAAATGACCTTACAACTGGGAATTACCAAAAAATGCAAAATAAAATTTGTACCATTCTGCATAGCACAAGTCAAATTTCTATAAAGAAGAGCCTTGAGTACAAGCATTAGATAAAAAGATGCAAATGCATCAAGTTCCGGGCCCTAGTGATAAATAGAGCCCGGATTTGTAGGTTTTTGCATATTTTTTCCTTTTAACTTTTTTATATTTTTGTTAATAATCTCCACGAATCATAGTAATTGGAATTCACTGCTAAATTTTTATTTTGCATATTTTTGCATATTTGACCGTAAATGCATATTTGTCTATAAATGCATATTTGTTGCATATTTCAATGAACTAGAAAAACTAGAAACACAAAATATGCTTTTATCTGAAAGTTTTTGTTTAAAAAGTGAATTAGAAGAAAAAATAAACATTATTCCTGGACCTAAAGGGGCAACATTAAAAACAAAATTAAATGATATTTTCTCCAAAAACAAGGGCCTAAAAATATTACGTAAAATTAACAAAGTATTATTAGGGGAAACGGAAGCAGTTAAACTAGATGAAAACTATCAAGACCCAAATATTTTAAGCTCTTTCAAGTTTGCCCCGATAACGTCAGTGGATTTTGAACGATCATTTTCTACATTTACTATCAGATAGACGGCATAGTTTTACCGATAATAAACTTGAGGACCATTTAATTATTCATTTTAACAATAAAGAATAAAAATTAAAAACACATTATATTATATTATATTTATACAATTATTATATTACATTTTATTATTTTATATTTTTTCATATAGGTACTGAATATAACTTTGAATTTTGTAAATACATATTTGTTGCATATATTAATAATTTTTACTGCATATTTTAATGATTTTACTGCATATTTTAATGATTTTTATTGCATATTTGTTGCATATTTTAATGATTTTTACTGCATATTATATGGCATATTTTGATACTTTTTATTGCATATAAATCCGGGCTCTAGTGATAAATAACGATAAATATAATGCAATGACAATGTTACAGCGAGTCCAACTCAAATACTAAATTTCAAAAATCAACTTTGTCAACTTTCTGCGGTACCCTGCAACTAGCCTCGGTCACCCCATAAACTGCGTTTAAAATATCAAAGGGAACTTTTATAAATCCACTGCACTGAGTCAATATTGTATAATATTATAATAGTTACGGCAAATCTCATAAAAAAATGTGCGTTTATCCTCACGACTCGAATTCCGGTTTATTCTCTTCACATGTATTTTCTCCGACATCAACGTGGACAGCACGGCCATCGACTTGGTTGTCGTCGTCGTCGTCATCGTCGTCGTCGTCGTCACCGTCATAGCTATCTATGGCAATTATTTCCTTAATCTCGCGTTGATAATCGCCTGTCGCCGAGGCGTTGTCCAGGTCGTTGTCTGCCGTGACCGCGGTCGCCTCATCCGCGCCCTGTTGTGCATCACCGTCCTTGGCCGAAGTGGCCGCGTCCGCGTCCTTGGCCGAGGTGGCCGCGTCTGTGTCATTGACGGTGGTCACGTCCTCGGCGTCTAAGGTTACGGACTCGTTCGTCTCCAACATGCTCGCGGCTGGCGTCCCGTCGGCCAAAAATGGCCGAATTCCGCCGTGCGGCGACGCTTCGAATTCGTTATCGTCAATGTAGTTTTCGAATTTCTTCGCAACGGCTTTCCCTTTCCCGGGTTTCGTGTGCACTTCGAACAACTTTTTACGAAATCTCTGAAATTCCTTTTGATTCCTGAGAACTTCCGATTCCTGATTCATCTCAAACTCCATCTTATATGTACGTCCTCAACAGCTTAAGAAATACGACCAAATATTATTACATAATATAACAATAACGTATATTTGGTGTGGCGCGTTGTAACTCGTGAGGACGGTTGCCATAGTGCTCTTCAGCGGATAATAAAAAGTGACACTGCCCAGTGTAGGTCTGGTTTATGATTGAACCCCTGGCACAGTCATTTTAAAATTTAAATAGTCCATGAAAAAAAAAAAAAAAATGTTTTTTAAATTTATAATTTCTATAAACATAACACGTACACGGTATAATAGTATTTTCCATTTACAATTAATATTAAATATGAAATTAAAACTTTTAGATTCTGAGCGGAGCGAGATTGATCTATGACCTACCTATAAAAGGTAATGTTATCAATTATCATCTTTAAATTATTTAACTATTTTAATATTTCAGTGGATTCTTTTATTTCTGTTTTAGAATTTAATTTTTCTATGATTAAATATGCATACTTAATTATTTTTGGAAATTAATATCTATTAATTTCCAATGAGATATTTTTATGTGAATAATTTGTTTTTAAATTTCAGTCTGAATCTTCCAATAGTAGTGCAAAGAAATTACAGGCAGATAAAATATAAAATAATATATTGATAAGCCATAATTTGTATTATATTTAGCACTTTTTTAATTCTATATAAAAATTAAAAATGTTATCATCTTTTAATTTAGTCATAATACTTCAGTGAATACTTTTTTAATATTTCAAAACTGAATTTTTTTACACTTCAATACTGGTACCTACTAGAATCCTTAATTTCTGCATTTATTTCCAATAAAATATTTTTATGAGAATATGTATGGATCATAAAAATTAAATGTAAAATTATGAACTAAACAAATTGTTATATAAATATTTTTATCATATTTTTATATTTATTTACATCAGAACTCATACAGTTTCAGACCTTACATACCAAATCACAACATTTTTCAAAAATTAACGAGCATTAACTTATTTTATACCATACATTTCTTATAGACCGGGCTTAATAAGAGCAGCCAAAAGAAAGCTTCTCGATTGTCTGAATAATAGAAAAAGGGATTACCTGCAGGATATCTCTTCGTAAGTGCATGACAATATTACTAATAATTTATATCTAATAACTTGTTCAATTAATAATATTTTATTATTTATTCTTCAGATTATGAAAGACTGTAACGTTGCTTATCCAAAATCAGTCGACAAACTTCATCAGAACTTACCAAAATACAGAAAGAAAATTATTGATCTAAAATTGACTATATCTAAGAAAGCTATAGATACCACCGTAGGAGTACATCATGTTTTAAATAAATACTTACAGAACAGCTCAACAGTACAGAAGGTTAGTTAAAAAATATTTTGCTTAACAGTTTATTAATATTATTATGTATCAAACAATGTCTTAACAAATGACAATCCTTGAGTAACATGATTTTTGTTAACAAAAACATAATACTAATAATTATTTAATGAATATTTTTTATTCTTATACTTTATGTTCAAGCTTTGGCTTGAAAATAGGTTGGTACATGTAAACTGTATATAATGAAATTATAATGTTACATTTTAAAATTATATGAAATAGTAAATTTTAATAATTGTTTTTTTTTTAGATTGTGAAGAAGCAAATATAGTTTGTTTGGTCTTTTATGTTGGAAATTCAGTTATTAGGGGGGAAAAGTCAATAATTCAATGGATAATATCAAAGTTGGAAGCTAGAGATGGATTTATCACCAAAGTATCGAGTGACGCAGAAGTCCAGTAAACCATTTTAAGAAGAAGAGAAAAGTTATAAAGTCTTAGCCACACATTATCACCTTTTATAATAATTGTTAGACAAAGCTATCATCATATTCAAAACTACTTGGTAATTGTTGACAATACTATTTATAAACTCAACTATATTACAACTGCCGCTGATTGCTGTTTTAAAATGTTTTTAACGTTGAACACAGAATATCCTCTAGAATATTATAAGAATTAAATTTTTTTATTCAAAAGGGGTTTAATTAAAATACCATGGTATAAGAATTAATAGTTTAAATTAAGCATTCAAACAATATGTTGCTGTAAAAAATCCTTTTTATAATTTACATAGATCAATTATATAAATGTGTAATTTTAGTAAAATAACATTTAATTAATTAATTGTATTCTTTTAATTTATTGTGCGACTTATTAATTATTATGCAATAATGCAATATGTAAATGTATAATTTTACTATTCGATTTGTTATAATTGTATAAATTGTATTATATTGTATTATACATACCTACACTAAGAAATAAGTATGATAATGAGCTTCAAATATTTTATAATTTGTATTTAATGTTATATGTTTACCAATTTATTACTGATTAATTTAAAATACTTAAGCTACTGTAAATATATATTTTTTTTAAAACAACTGTTGATTCTAAAATAACATTTTATATTTTTCAATGCGTAAGAAATAATATTGTAAGAATATATAGTTTAACACTTGCTGGATGACTAAGGTTTAATAATATACTTATAATTGTGTTCATAAATCATAATTGATTCAGACATTCAGGCCGCATGTTCAGCTCAACCAAGACAGTCGTATATAGCAAAGTCCAACTCCACAACGATAACGCGTAAATTAAACCAACAAATAATAAAATTATTATACTTAACATTATGTAAACACAACAAAATCTCCTAAAAATGAGAGTATTACCTAATGCTAAATCACCCATAAAAAAAGTCAAAACCCCTTTTTTCACAACAAAGCGCCAAATAATCTTAACCCGAATTGCAAAATAAGCAAAACATTAACCACTAACCCCAGAAACCTAACTAAACTTCCTCCAAACCTAAAAATCAACTCAACTTCCCTACCAAAAAAAAACCAAAATCAAATCGCAGCAAATCAAACATTCACAATCTCTAAAACCAATGTAAACGAAAACATATCATAAATATTTCATCAAAAATATAATTTTTTCGTATTAAAGCTCGTTTTCTGGGTTTTATTGTTTCTACGCTTCTAATTTGAATATACACTTCGGATTGATCTATAAGTTTTTCTACCTTTCTAAAAAAATATATTATATTTATATTGTAATTATATTAATAATTTCAAAAGCTCATCAAAAATTACTTTGACTTTCCAGTGGATTTTTTCTTTTTTAGAAAGGTAGAAAAACTTATAGAGAATCTTGTGTTGAATTTTTTCTACATTTTCTAAGTAAAAAAAACTGCATAATTTTGTGAGTATTACGTATTTTGTCGAAATTTTAACTTTAGACGCTTATAAAAAACTATTAGAGACATACTCTCAACTTTTTTTTTAATTTTCATGTACAGCAAGTTATGAAGAACATTGAATATGTAATTCAAGTTTTTTGACTAAAAAATTTTTTATCCGCAATAATAAAAATAAAATAAAAAAAACAAAAAAAAATATGCCTATGATTAGCTCAAAAAAAGTCAAAACATATTGAAAATATGAGAAATTGCTTATATAAACATTTTGTGAAATGTTCATGTATTTACGGTCATTATTTCTTCTGTTCCACCAAAAATAAAAATAAATTTTGTCCAAAATTGGCTTCGCTTAAAAATACCGTTTTTTCCTTAATTTTTCTTTTTGTTTTTCCCTACGCGTTTAAAAACTATTGAGATATTTTTACTAATGACCCCCCCCCCCCCAAAGTACCAACTACATTCACTTTCCTATCAGAAAATATGCTGATTAAGAAAATCGGAACACTTTTACTACCCTTAAACTCGGAGATAGACTCAAAAAAAAAAACAACAAATAATTGTAAAATCAATACATTCCTCGCTCCGCTCAGAATCTAAAATATTCAATTATTATAGCTAAAGATTCAAAATGTAAAACAATGTTTTGTCATATTAATTAATTAGTTCATACTGTTACCAAAATATATAAATGTACATTTTCCATTATTATAATTATGAATAAACTGTTTGAATCGGCCATCGGGTATGTATAGATTTCTCATGTCACTTGTGTATAAGACAGTGAAAAGCAGTTAAAACGTCTTCTGATCAACACCAATGAGTTTTCTTTATCGTATTCGAAATTTTTTTCAGATACTATCTACGGTTCATAAAAAAAGCAACAATAATGTTCAAATGAAAACCATGACAAATTTATTGCCGTTATAAAATCGAACCAGATAAATATAGATCGTCTGATGGAAACCGTACGTTTTTTTCTACTTAATACCTACATTTAATAATATAACTAAATCGATATTTTTGTTAATAGACGCAACAGTTCCACCGTATAGAAAAATCGCTAGTTTCTAAACAAATGATTTTGCCGATACCGAGAAGCTGCAAAGGAAGGAAAGGACATTTGCCGTTAATGCAAAGATGTATGCTAAGGTCTTAAGAAAAAAAAACACACACATCATTGTAGAATCTATAAAAGCTAGTGTTTAGACAATTTGTGATGTACTCGTGATGATGTTGATGTATAATCTGATATAGCTAATGCTGTAAATGGACAACTGTTTTGCGATTACATAATTCGATATATTAAAACCCTCTTCAGTATATATTCATATTAAATAATACAGTTATCGCGGTATATCATCATATTACACTCACTCGCGCATTGTAATTTACACATCGCAAGAATGTCAAATGGTAATGAATCTGATGCCTCGCCTACCTAGTATACCTACACCGCAACCGTGTTTCAATATTACCAATACAATAAGTACGATTATATTGAATAATAATAGTAATAATTACTTCAATCAATAATTGGAATGCAACAGTGTTATTCAATATCACAATAACACATCGCTTTCAAAGCATACCTAGTTATTGATATAATATTAATAATAATTAGTAATTAAGGACATTTCCGGTTTCTTCGTCATCAGCTGAACAATATTTTTCCAAGGCAAGGTTTAAAAAATATATTTTATTTCTAAGAGTTTTGTATATTTAATAATATATCATATACCTATTACCTAAACTAACATAAAGGTACATTAATTTTTCTAGATGGAAATAATTAAATCACGTTTTCGCTCAACATCATCTATGGGTCAAAATCAGCTTGAAAAATTGATGTTTCGAAGCTGCGGAAGAGGCGTAAACATTAGGCAACTAAAAATGAATGATAGGAAAATCATCTATAATATAAAATAATTCATTTTTCAAGTGATTTGTAGATATTTTGTTCCTACGTTTATGTATTAGTAAATAACTAATCGCAACAAAGTTGTATTTTGATTTAGTATGAAAAATGCAGTTTTTATTTTCTAATACTTCCGCGGGCAAATATTCATAGATTGACAAAACTATTAAAAAATAAGTAGGTGCACCATTTTAGCTAAATATCACTTGTATACAATTAAATGATAATTTCAGAGTTGGATTATGTGAAATACATAATATGTATACGCGCTTTTGTTCGACGATGGTTTATGTATAGTGAATAATGAATGTAGATATAGTGATGAATGAATATTATGAAAATCCAAAATCGTTAATCCTCGGTAGACACTACAGCCACACATAAACCTAAACACTGTTCGACGATAAGAATGAACGCGATCGTTGTTGTTGTGGCATTTATTATAATGTTATAATAATAATGTTCGCACGGACGAACGAGCCTTTACACCGCGGACGTCAAGTTGATATAATAATAAATTCAAGTGCGAATTTACGGGTTTTTTTTCCGCGGCTAGTGCCGATAACACAATAGCGTCCTTCGGTCGGGCACACGGCGAGCATAATGCATTATATTAATATTATTATTATTATTATTATACAGACGCGTGTGTATTATACGTACGGGAGGGACTCCTCGTCGACACGCGGATCTCGACGCGGTCTCCCCCTTCCCAAATTCACACACGCGAGCACAATTTTTCGGTTCCTCAAATCGCCACAAAAAAATGTATACATCATCATTATTATATTAAACATAATAAACGACGGGTCCCGCACCTGTGCGAGCACGACGACGACACAATAATATTCGTCGTCAAGCATATATTTTTCTTTTGCGTTATTGTACGGCGGCAGCGGCGGTGGTAGGTGGTACGCGCGTCTCACACCGCTCGTCGACAGCAGCTGTCCCCGTACAGAAGATTTCACACCGCCGCCGCCGCCGCCGCCGCCGTTCGAGGACCCACTGCTGATTTTGTTATTTTTGCAATGAGCTTGTTTACAAACCACCACAATGTGGTGTGAATCGTGACAAAATGGCGTCGTATTGTCTGACGCGGGAAACGTCCCGCGGGAACCAAAGCAGCGTCGTCGTCGTCGGCAGGTCAACAGGTTTATCATAATATTATTCGCATTGTCAAAGAACAGCGCGATTATGGTACATTATTGTGGAAGGTACACGCACTATAATATTATTATATTGTGTAAAAATATAATATTATTATAATATTATGTCGCATTGTGTTTAATCTTATGTGATGCGCGTACATGCCAACCGCCTGTTGAATGGACGCAAATCGTCAATGTATAAAAATATATTATATACGTATAGGTAAAAGGGTGCATACCAAAATTATTCGTTCAAACTTTAAATGGTTTTTTTCAATAAACGCGGATAAATTTATAAGCGATACATATACCTACATCAACAATTTTTTTGAAAATAAGCTAGACTAAGTAATCAAAAACATAATTTGCGATTTAAAAATCAAGAGTTGATATTATTTTAAATGGATTATATAACCTAGGTTTGTGCATTTGCATTTATACTATTTGCCAAGTCTTATTAAATGCTAGGCAACAAAGAAATTTGCTTCATGGTTCAATTTAATGTGCAAATTTATTTTGCATATCATTGCATATTTTGAGGTTTTCTGCAGCGTATTTGGTATATTTTATTTCATTTTAAGAACATATAACATTTTTAGATTTATCGTTAACACATATTTTCAATAGTTTTTATGTTAGTAGATATCAGTTTTAGTATCTAGACTTCTAAAAGGGTCACTGTAGTAGATGTGTTAAATTTGAATTGATAATTGCGAACAAGCATATATATGTACAGAAGTGGTATCAATATGTGTTTATGCCACATGAGTAGCAAAAATTATAACCATAAACCACCCTAACAAATGTTGCCATGCGTATCGTGAAATATATTTATTGCACTTGAACATTTCTTTTTTTTTTAATGAAATTAATATGATTGTACAGAGCTAAGCAAACTCTTAATCATTGCAATGAAATGCACATAGGGAACCCACCCCATCCACTCAATTAAAATACTGTGGTGCATTTACATCACTTGGTAGTTGACTCTTCTGCGACTATAAACATATACATACACAGAGTGATTCACCTTGTATGCTCACCCCCATTTTTTGCTTTTAACAATATTATAATTTATTCAAATTCTGATTTATGGAATATTTAAATTTTAAGTGTATACTTATTAAGGACCATATTTTAAATTGTTTAAATTTTATTTATACCATTTAATGATTGTCCTGTATAGCGTATCAATAGGTACTTCTTTTTTTTAAATAAGAATCACCATTTTTACTGTAAATTGTTAAACCGATGAATTTTTTGAACATTTTTATAAAATCAAAATTTGAACGAGTGATTTTTGAGTTATTTTACAATGTGTACTAAACATAGTAGGGTAATACGTTTGGAAGATTGTTAAGAATGCGACTTTATAATGGTTTGAAAATTAAAGTAATCACTATTAATTTTGCAATATTTTACATTTTATAAAAATTGTCTGAGTATATAAAACACAAGATTCAATATTAAATGTGTTTTATATTTTTGTAAAACTATCTTTAGATAAGGATTATAATTGTCCTTATAGTATAAACATTTTAATAACTTTGAAACTACTCGTTCAAATTTGTATATAAATTCATCAACATTTTCAAAAAAATCGGCTGCTTCACGATTTACAGTAGGTACAATAGGTTGGTTCTCGTTTGATAACATTTTTTTATATCACTAGAGGATACTCGTTAAATGGTATTTAAAAAATCTAAATAATTGAAAATATAATCCTTAGGGATAAATTCAAAAAATCCGAATACGAATAAATTCATAATATTAAAGGGAAAATTGATGGCGAGGCATGCTTGGCGAATCACCTTGTGTGTGTACAGAACGAAAACATTTGTACCTGTATTAAAGGGTATCCTAGGTTGAATCGATCATTTTATTGGCAACGGGCAATGTGTCAAAAAACTGTTTTATGATTTTACTACCGATAATAAAATATTGTTGATTTTATTAATCTAGAATTTTTCCCACAAAAATTGAGTCAGTAAATAGTTTGTTGATTTTACAAACTCTACATTTGTATAAACTCAAAAAATATATATTCGTGGGTTAATGCCTATATGCTAGGGTATGATTCGTGGGATATAGTTTTATTAAGTTAGAGGTCTAAAATTAGGACTCCAAAAAATGATGATGATGCATATTATATACACCCCTACGGGGGATCGATCCCCTTGGTCGGCTTGATCCCCCCACCCCGTATATACGCCACTGTATATACCTACTATATAGGTATGATTTAAAATGTCCCGTATTTTTAAAAAATAAATCTGGGATCCCTACTATATGCGTTATCAAAATAATATAAGATGAAGTGTATAGTTTTGCTCGTCAACTGCAGATTAACAACAGCAGAAGAAAAATGTGATGAAATAAGGCAATAAAGTCTGCAGGTGGTTGCCATTTGACAAAAATATGTTTCGTTCTAGCATATCATATTATGGACTTACAACGTAATATTGAATCATATGGTCTATTGTGTAGGAATCTCTTTTTGTACGTACATAAATTAATAATAATATGTACTCCACGTCGAATCGGACAAGCTGTAGAGTGTAACGTTTACAATTATAATAATGCGAATAAAACGCATTCAATATAGTCAAGTGAGTACACCGTACCTTTATATATAATTTGTGATTCGAGTTACCTACCGCGCTACGTGTCGTGCATGTATACACGTTTAGCATATATATTGTGTATGTACACGCGTTTAACATATTATATATATATATATATACACGTATATACACATAGCTGGTGTGTACACTATATATGTACACGATGACGTGCAGCATTGATTCGAAACGGTACCTATATATATTATATAACGCGCATAAACTATAAGTACAATATATACGTATATATATACATCACAGAGGTTCCTACAAAAGCAAAAACGACGGTGATTTAAATTTCGCGAATTGTTTTTCGTGTATACTACAGAGGTAGGTACATATTATGTCCTTTGAGCGTCGGATTACCGAGATTCCGCCGCGTTTCGGTTGAGGCCCCCGCGCGTAGTCATCGCCGTTCTCGTCGTCGTCGCCGTCGTCGTCGTCGTCGCGGCGCAATCGAACCGAATAAAAGGGTCGATATAATATTATAATACATATATATACGTGACGCGTACCCGGCGGCGACGCTTTACACAGCCGGCGGAGCGCTTATAATATTTTATAATGAAATGAGTGGCCGTTGTACGGTTTTCGTCGACTCCCCCGGCGGTAGGGCGTACTGATGCAGTGGCGTCATTTGAGGGGGTGGGTGGAGGGTGCAAGGTGGGCATTTGCACCGGTCAAACTATTGGTGAAATAACACGGCTATAATTTTTCGAGGAAGTATAATATTATACGCTAGAAAACTAGAAAACGGCGCTAGAAAACTATTGTCGCGATAATATAATATAATTGATATTTGTAGTTTTCTAGTTCAGAATTCAAATATATAATATAGACCCGGTGTTTGTAAAAATGCTTAAAACGATCACTTTTCGATTTATCCATGATTTCGATACAAACCTCTAAAATAAAAGGTACCTTTTTCAAATTTATCGAATTAGCAGTCATGTTTCATATTGCAATAATTAAATTTTTTCGGCCCTTTTAAAAAAACATAAAACGACGCCACAGAAGTAGGTCCATCATATAATTGTTTAGCCCCTCCACGCGTCTTTTTTCCTATAAAATGAGGATATTTTTGCCTATAAAATGAGGCTTTTTTTGTCTCGTAAAAAGTCATGCAAGATGATGAAAACTGGATTGAGATAAAAATTTAAGTAAAAATTAGATTGCGAGCAAAGCGATCTGGGTTTTTTTTTAAATTTAATTTTATGGACTGGCTAAAACTTTTACCCCTTCTTATTAAAAACTGAAATGAAGCCACTCTACTGCTGCCGCCTTCGAGCCTTGCAGTGTTCAGCCCGATTACTATAGTTAGATAAATATATAGATAAAGCTATAGGTTTTACTTAGTATAGTAAATGCTTTATGATTTACTGCATTTGTACTCGGTAAACGCTGAAAATCATATAATTTTATTCGGAATTTTACTAAACGCACGTTGTGTACGTATCCTAGGATGTACAAATCGAGTTAATAAAAACTGACATGACAAATAAAAATTGTAATTATTTATTATTAAAACAAATTATCGATAGTTATTAAACATTTGCGAAAAGAAATTATTATTTATTTGCACACGATATAATATATATGTACTATTTGTATAGTACAAGCTAAATAAAAATTACAATGTGAAATAAATTATAATTATATCCATATTATTAAACAATTTCCAGTTGGTTATATCAAAATGTATAAAAAAATATATATCATTAATTTGTACACGATGGTATAGGACTCTAATTATTATGCGGCACGTATACTGTTACGCATATAATAATATAATATTATTTGATTGGCGGCACTTACTTTTTTTAGTTGTACATTTTGTCTTGCAATCACATCTCAAAAGTCCTCGCCCGCCCGATAATGCATAAAGTCGATCAAAGTTGAGCTTTAACCATATATATATATAGTAATCGGGCTTCCACGGCAACATATAAACAGCATACTATACAATAGGTCACAAAATTATATACCGCTTTGAAAAAAAGGATATCTGTGGCATATCACATTCTATCGAAAAAATATTTGGAAAAATATCTTGTTTTATTATAACATGTTCATATTTAACATTATACGGTTACCGTAAATCGTCATTGGTAAAAAAGATGTACAAATCGAGGGGACCGCAATAACGTCGATGTAATTATAATTATACCTACATGTACAGTGGAACCTCAATAAATCGAAATAAAGTGGAAAGGTCAAGGGAAAGAATATTTTTTCCACTTATTGAAGTTTTCGAATTACCGAGGTTGATAATTTACTATAGTTTTCGCAT
Source organism: Neotoxoptera formosana (assembly GCA_022818045.1). NCBI lineage: Eukaryota > Metazoa > Arthropoda > Insecta > Hemiptera > Aphididae > Neotoxoptera > Neotoxoptera formosana. The sequence continues at coordinate 44,126,352 of CM040630.1, read as the reverse complement.
GGGAACGAAATTTCTTTCGACTTATCGAGGTTTCACTATCTATGTATAATAATAATTAAATAGACATTATAGAGGCCATCACAGCGATTTAAATTTAAAATATAAAACTAATTGAGTCTTTAATTAAATACTAAATCCCTGAGCATTTAAAAAATTAATTAAGTGTTAATTAATTAATTAAGTTATTTTAATAAAATATAACAATATACTTTAAAAGTTTCAAGAACCCTCAAAAACTATTTTTAAATTATAACGAAATAAATAACATCGTTATTCTTAATTTAAATATCTAATTTCATCCACATTTAAAATTAAAATATCTATAAAAAATAATTTTTTTAATTTTTTGGTTACACTATTAAATACTTGAAAAACCTTGTTTTAATTGTTTTTATTATCGATATTTTAAGAAAAACATTTGAAAAAACCAACAATTTCCTAGTTCTACAATTAGCTCAAACATTTTCAAAATATTTTCTATTACTTTTCGTCCATAGAAAATGATAATCTAATCTTTTAGTGAATTTTTCTAATGTCTGTGATTATTTCTTTTTGAATTACATAAAAAAAAAGAAAATTGTTCCAGGAAAAAAGGGTGAATATCCGATGTCTAATTTCAAACGCTCATTAAAAATTAATTTGACTTTCCGGTTAATTTTTTTTAGAAAGGTAGAAAAACTTATAGAGATCCTTGTGTTGAATTTTGAAATCTTAGATTTGAATAAAAAAAATTTTATGAATTTCTTAATAAAAAAAAACTGCAAAATTTCGTGATTTTGATGGATTTTGTAAGAATTTGAACTTTAAACGCTTATAAAAAAAAATTCTGAGTAACGATTTTTGATTTTTTTTAATTTTGATAAGTACTACTATTATGATAAACTTTGTAACTTTCAAAAATGTTTGATCAATTCTATGGTTTTAATCAACATTTTAAAAAAAAAACATAAAAATCGAAAATTCCAATTTTCTATAATAGCCCAAAAAACTCAACATATTTTTAAAATTATACCATTTGTAGATAATGCCTATGTTAATGCTTGATGAAAATTTCGAATTTCTAAAGTTTTTCCTTACTCTTTTGATAATTACTGGCAATTTTCAACTTTTGACAAAGTACAAACAAGATGCGATTTGCGACCGAAAGCTAGGAGTGAAGTTGAAAATCAAAGCACTTTTACTGCACTAAAACGTAATGACAGATACCTATAAAAAAAAAAAAACACAACATTGTAAAATCAATACATTCATCGCTCCGCTCAGAATCTAAAAAGATCTTAATTCCCATTTTTACAGACTATTAGGACTGTAACAAAAAATTGTACAGGTGTGGTTCCATATTTTTTTTTGTTAGTTAATTTTAAAAAATGTGATTAATATATGTTATATATTATGTATATCGTATAATTTATTTCCTTAAAATATAATATATATAATAATTCAAATAAAATCCAAAATGTTTGGCCTATATATTATTATTATTATTTTTACCAGAAGAAAGTCATAAAAATGATATGAACAAAATCACGTAATCATTCTAGTACAATATACGTATACTTACAGTTGGTTTTATATTTTGCTCAAAATAATCCTATAGGACTCAATTAGCTCATTTTTCGCTTCCACTATAACGAGTATTTGGTATTCTTCCTTAAACTCAATAATTAGTTTTCTCTTTTTCCCAATTAGTAACATTTACCTACCCTTTTTTTCGAGGCCCTATTGCGCACACGAAATTATAATACCTGTGCTAAAATGAACCAAACATATAACTCGTTTGCATACATGAACTACACAGCAAAAGCCTACAAAATTCAAAAACAAAAAAATTATACGTATTCAAATGCTTTATAAGATTGTTTTCAAACATTTTCCTTCACACTTTTACAGTCCTAAAGGACTTTACTTTACCTAAGGTCTATCTATATCAACAGGCGTGATTAAAAATATTTTATTTTTTTGTTAGGTAGTTTAATTTATGTTATTGTTTATACTGTTCATATTGTATATGTTTTCTTTTTCTTTAATTCAAATTAATTTTGTCAGGTTATTTTATAATTTTAATTTTAATTTTATATATTTACCTATATACTAATTATTTTTGCAATGGTATTTTGTGCCTATTTTATTTAAATATTCCATATTTATCCATACTATTTTATAGATTTATTATACATAATTTCCATAATTTATCTAAACAATTTAATTTATCTATGGCATCTTTTCGCTAAACAATAATAATATTTTCTTTATTGAATTAAATTTTAAGTCTGATTCTGATTGAATTTGTAATATTGTTTCGATAACTATGTACACGTTTGGATGTGGCAAGAAAAATTGGATATTGTAATAACGGTGGGAACTTTCTACGCCATATTCGTTGTCTTTGGATTCTTACTTGGTGCACTTGCCCACATCACTGGAGGAAAATCAGAGTCAGCCAAAGCATAATTTTACAAAATATAATCTGTAAACTCAGTTATAAACTTAGTCGTAGCTAATCGATAGCGAGTCAGTAAAGCCTAAATGAGATTTAATAGGCGTACGCAAACGAGTTGTCAGTTTAAAGGTAAAAAAAAATTGTAATTTGAGCAAACGGATATCACCCAAATGTTCATATACCTAATACTGTAGAATACATTTCAGGTATATTTTATTTTTCTAGATTTTTAATAGACACAAAATATATTATTAACTAGCTGATCTCGTGCACTTCGTTGCCCATTTAAAAAAATGATAATGCCAACTCTATATATGAATAATAAGTTTTATTTTATAAATAACGGTTACAATATACTAAGTAATATCGTTACAACAATATTCAATTTAGTCCCACCCGGCGTTGCCTGAGCCAAATATTAAGTTAAGATTAACTTCAAGTGATTTACATACATCTAAATCACCTAGGTGGGTAATCAACTGCATTATATCACGGACAATATGCGAGCAGTATATTATCAGGTAGGCAATCCACCTGCGGTGAATTACGGAGCCCATGAGGTGCGTGGTTGAATGGAAACAGAATTAGGTAGGTGAAAAACAGTACAGAGTTGTCATTTTATAACACCACTCGCATATTAAATTTTACTAACCGATCCCGTGCACTTTTTATTTCATTTTTAGCTGTTAATCTAGGACTTACTGGCAGCGTTTGGCGAAAATCTTCAGCTATAAAGGGAGTTCATTGATATTCCATTTTAAATCTATACATTTATATAAAAATCGACATGGCACACGTATCTCGCACATCCCAGTGTGTTGAGTAGTTTTGTAATATAGATAAATTGTCGGGTTTTACTTTTTGGAACAATTCATACCTACACGCTGCTGACGATAAAACACACACAAAAGAAAAAGGTCAGGTTACAGGTAGCTGGAAAACTACTATCGCGGTCGGTCACGGCCGAAATACACCATGCAAATAAGCATGTCAATTTAAATTTAATATTAAAAAATTAATTCCGAACATTTTCATACTTACTCGCCGTTTAAACCTTCTCTGGACTTCCACGAATAATTTAAGACCAAAATGAGCTAAATCGGTCCAGCCGTTCTCGAGTTTTAGCGAGACTAACAAACAGCATTAGATTTTTATTTATATATAGATTATTATTTCACTCATTTTGAATAGTTCGTTTTATCTGCAGTTCTTCTGGGTCTTATTACTATATATATATACATATATACATATATACTTTTACAGTTGTCTCATTTTACGCGAAAAATAATAAAAACAATTATAAAAAAAATGTACGTGTTTTTCCCCATTAAAATGTACGGGCCTCCGGAGGGGGGAAACGACAATTATTATTATTATGGTCACGTTAAATTATATATTATGATGTACGCAGAACGACCCCACTCGGAAATCCGTTAATTCGTGTATATTATATATACGCACTGCACCGGTGGCGGGCAAAACATATTGTTATTATTATTGGCGACAATATAATAATACTACGACGATGGTAATCGACCGAAATTATTATTGTACACTGTCGTCGAGTTTAATAATTAGCCGACTGCACCGCGTTCAGTGCGATATGAACCGAACGGGCCCACCTAATTGGCTCCCAACAGATACAATAATGTACAGTCATCAATCACGTTTCACCGTATTATTATTATTATTATTATGTCTATATATATATATATTATATACCGCATTGAAGGGAAGGTTTCTTTTTTTTTTTTTATTATTATTCACAAACTTGCCAATTACTGCCGCGCGCGAATAAAAATGAAATATCGTGACGACGGTTAAAGATTTTAACCCTGCGATGACAAAAAAAAAAAACCGGATATATGTTTTTTAATACTGCTGTGCATGTATATGATGATACGCGTACGACGATAGGTACCTACACCACGAACACGCCGCATTATCCGCATCGATTTTTCGGTGCTATAGACTTTCGGACGAGTGAATAATAATAATAATAATAATTGTTCGTCAACGCAGTTAGACGTATAAAATAATTAATATTTTATATATTGTAATGCACTGCAGTTATTCTCGTGCGACGATCAACTGATTATTATTTATTTCAGGTATATTGCGGTACAATTCAGCGTTAAAATCGCGTTCGACGTTCGTCACGAACGCAAAAGTGATAACCTATGCTGAATAGTGAATTATCGCACTAAAAAACTGCTGAATAAGCAGCACACTTGCAGTGTACTAAAAACGGTCAAAATATGCTTTAAAAATCTGAAATAATACAAAAACATTCAGTTTAAAATAATGAGAAAAAAGCAAAACTAATTATTTTTGAATAAGTCTCTAATTCAAACACCTCTACGACTCTATATACTTATATATGAATAATATAAATTACAACTCTTATAAGCTACATATATAGGTAAGATAGTATTATTTGATAATCTTGCCGTGACAAACTTTTGACAATAAACGAATGTAGTCTATCTCTCGAATATGAAAAATAGAATTCCGTATATATTTACACTTATAGAGATGTAAAATACATTTTTACAAAATAAAGTGGAAACAACGTGCAAATGCATTAAGGTCACTGCACACATACCCTACCCGCATATTATTAGATTTGTAAATCGACGAAAAATGTGAGGTTATGTAATTTTTTTCCCCAAACGATTACGGTGAGTTTAAATATTATCCGATCACCACTTTGTCTACAGTCAAACAAACCATAGAAACAAAATACTACGAAACTCGAAGAACAAAAATTAGGCTGATCTACAAAAACCATAGCGTGGCAAAACGTTTATGACATTTTTACAAGAATGATATTATGATGTGCAAATGACTACAAAAAAAAAAATTCAAAAGAAGCGAAATTTATCTCGTCTATATATTTTTTTTTTACTACTATTATTAATTTTGTTTTCGTGCATTAAACTTTTAAAATTACCAGTGACCTGATGAGTTGATATATTGAAAATCCCACGATGATAAGGAGCGCCTAAGCAGCTGTTTTTTTTTCAATTAATTTTTTCCGTGAATATGTAGGTTATTATTAATATATATTAACGCTAAACTGGCTTCGAAAATAAACGGTGACTATTAAAATGCTTACCCACAAAGTATTTTTCTTATAAAACGTTTAAATTATAGTGTCATGTTCGCGGGTTCATTACTCATTTCAATTTTCAATCACGATAATTCGCGAACACTTTATTATTATAATTATTATATTTCTATTTTATTGATTCTATGCATTTTATGTCTAATTCGGAGTATTAGGTAGGATATTTTCACCAGCTAAAGGACTAGCTACCTGCTAACTTACTAGCAATATACTGTTAAAGTATGTTAACTGCACTCCATATAACATAAGCGGAAATCCATTAAAACGTCAAGGAGGGCTAACATTGTTAATAATATCAATCAATGTGAACAGGGAGGGGGGGGAGGTGCTTTGATCCCACACAATTAAAAATCTGTCTGTTTTTGGGCTGCTAATAGGATATTTGGGGGGGGGGGGGGTCTAGAAACCTTGTGCCCTCCCGATTTCGGTCAATGCTCCATAAAACGATGTTTTAAAATACAATTCATTTTGTAAAAAGTTATATAATTCGTGTTCGATTTCGTGTATATCATGTATATATAATGTAATATACGAAATACAAAACTTAAACAAATAAACAATAAACGCAGTTTGTCAATGAAAAATGATTTTACAGTATTCTTAACAAACTACAAATCAATGTGGGCAACGAAATTTTAAAAAAAAACTGTACCTATATAAGGATATTATTTAAGCGCAAAAAAATTAAAAAGTAATGGTCATTGGTTAAAAAAGTCAACGTGTAGAGTATATATCGAAGTTAGAACAATAAAAAAAAAAATCGGTTGACCAATAGTTGAATTAAAATAACAGTAAGTACCTATATGATCTATGAACAAAATTCTTTGAGTTGCAATAGATAAACGAAGCTATATATTTATTGTTGTTGCATTTGTATTGAACGCATTGCTGTCACCTGTCCTTATGTCATATGTAACCTACGTAATACGTTAAACCTCATATTACCAAACAGTAAATAATCAATACAATTATCGTGTTAAGCGTGTGTGTAGTGTGTGGATGTGTGTGTGTGTATGTTTATGAGTTTGTGTAAAATCCCGGAAATAAAGAATAAGAAAAAAATTAACAAACTAAAAAAACTTATGAAAAAAATAACAACGGAAAAAAGTCAAAAGAACAAAGATATATTATAATATGTTTAAACATGTTTATTATCGTAAATTTGTCACGGAAGCGTCAGTTTTCAAAATACTAGTAATCCAGTATAATTAGCTAGAAGTATTTTCTGTGGAACATTTTCAATCATTTTTACATTTGTAAGTATTTTGCAATATAAAATAATGTATTTTTCAAAACATTTCTGTTTATCGAGTTGATAGGATTAAAAAATTATAATTCTAAAACTTATACCCAGGGTTGAAAATCGTTCATTACAAATACACCTTTTCATACTTTCCTTCATTTTTCATATTTATTTGTGTTATTAAACATGAAGAATGAAAGAAAATATGAAAAGGTCTATACAGGGAATTTCTAGTTAAAAATCGTAACAACTATTATACCTACAATCTACAGGTTATATTTTATTAAAACATAATAAATATCATACATCATTATTTACACACTAAGTGCAAATTAAATAATATTACATATTTCTAAATTTTTATACAAGTGATTTTCTTTGGTAATTCTTCCGTTATTTTTTATCCGTGGTTTTCAATTTTTTCAGTTCAATAGCTTTTTTTTATTGTTACTTAACTTTGTTATCGGGCAATTTTTGTCCCACTAATCCATTTGAAATTAAGAAAAATTATTCTCGCAACATGTGTGGCGCTCGACTGTGTTCATTTTTCACAGAAAAAAAAATGTAATTGTACAGAGATAATAATCTATAATATCGCAATGTGACATAAATTTAAAATATATTTTCAGTGCTCAAAAAAAAAAACCATCAGAACATTTTTAATAAATCAATCACTTAAATCTGAGATATAAAAAATCTTTCAAGTAAATATTTTTCAAATCGTAATCTGAAAATGTATATCAAATAATCCAAAAACACAAAAGCAATTTGCTCTTTTCGGTATATTGATATCGAGTAAAAGCGCAAATATACATTTATAACTTATCAGTTATCATTACCATTTTTAGTCAATCAGCTCATTATCAAATAATATTCAATTAATTTCGTTTGTATTGAAAATTAAATTTTAAGTCTCATGACATTTTTATAAAGGTAAATTTATGTAAAAATGTCATAGTAATTACATATTAAAATTTGAGATACATTTTTTTTATGATCTTATTGTGTTTGGTTTTAAAGTCAGTAAAACATATTAGTACAATAATGTATACATACAATTGTATTGTTTTCACTATGAAACATTTTTTACACCTTGGAGTTTATTTTCGTCGAAGTCAATGAATCGTTTCTGTCTGGACGATAGACTTTAATCAAGACGTTTTCTATAAAAAATGTTAATACAAATAAAAAAAGATAAATAATTATCACGTTCCAAAAACTGTTATGAGCGCGGTGTGTGGTTTATCACCGTGCTTGATAACGTTTTTCCGTATACGCTCAGAGAGAATTGAAAAATGACCTCATCAAAGAACCATACAGCCTTTCTAATCAAAAAATGAGTTTAAATGTAAAAAAAAAACATAGGTGGAAAACTGTTGTATAATATGTATAATATACCAAACTCAGCATATTTATATATGTACTATTGTGTATACAAAAAAAGCATTTTTTTTCAAGGAATAAATTAATATACATTATACCTTTACAATGCATTATCGAAATATTTCTCTCAAATGTGCTCCTAAATATAAAATCTGTATAAAGTGATTCATTTAACGTAAGACACTCATTATACATTAAAAAATATTGACTTAAAAAAAAATGTTTAACGTGGTTTCTATTTACGTTACAAAACAACATTTTTTATCCGTATAATTTATGTCTTTTATTTTTTTTGAATGACAACATACAGTTTTGATTTCCTAGTCCATGCAGAATATTTTTCTTTGTATTTCGATACATTTTGTTCGAGTAGTTATCAGTACCTATTTAAAGTTTTTGACGAGCAGAATAGTGGACCAATAATTTGCGGGGTAACCGCGTACCACTCCACTCCGCTCATCTATACTTTAAATACTTATAAGTTATAACTCATAAACTAGCCATCCGAAATTTGTTTTTTTATGTATCGATATAATCGGAAAAATATTCTGCTTTGCAATACAAAGTTAAAACTGTATGTTGTCGTTCAAAAATGTAAAAAACTTAAAAAACTACAAGAAAACAAAAAAAAAATATAATTTCTTTAAAAAATGTTGTTTTGTAACGATTTGAGAGTTGAGACCATGTAAAAAGAAATATTGAAAAAAGTCAATACTTTTCTATACAATGAGTGAACACGTTCAACGAATCACCCAGTAGACGAGTGTGAAGTGTGAAAAGTGGATGTTGTACTAGTTATATAGGTTATGTAAGTTTAGGTGTAAAATGTGTTTTTAAACATAATATTATATAATAATTTTGTATAGCCTCGGTACCAATATATAATATCTCGAACGGAGAACGGCTGCCGAAAATATGAAACGCGTCAAACGAATAATAAAGTGTGTCCATATATAATAATATTATATTTTATTACGTCCTAAATCTAAAACATATATATATATAGCAGTGTCGGTATATATAAATATATTTTTATAAAGGTACCTATAACAATACATGACGTGTCGGGGCTGCAGTCGAAGAAAGCCGTAGAGGTTCGCGGAAACGCTTGTTTTCGATTGGCACGGAACTAATTTTTTTCGTCTGTTATTTTCTCTTTATTTTCTCGAACCTCTTCTGCGGACGAATATAATATAATATTATAGGAGGACGTAGGTAGGTACATCGTAGTTTTATAACAATATATACGTATATAGCCGCGCGTATAATCCTCGCGGGAGGGACGAGACGGCGACGGAAAAAAACGACGACTGCGACGACAAAAAGGAGGATAACGAAACACGGACGATGAGGAGGAAAATAAAAGAGAACGTCGTCGTAAAAACGAAACACGAATAATAATTGGAAGGTAGCTGCGGAGTTGTTGCCACGCGGGGAGAGATGCTACGGCGACGGTGGCGGTGGCGTTGATCCGATAATGGGGTGCGTGTACGCGAAGAATGATATAGTTGGACAGAGACGGAGACGTGTGCGGCAGAGAGGGAATGGCTTTGCGTGTGGTGACGGGGTGGAACTGAACTACGGTGGTCCTATGCATATATATATATATATATATATACCATAGTTGGATATAGTGGTATATACGGTAGGTAGGAACTGCGACGTAAAGGTGGCTGAAGGAGGAGGGGAGGGAAGGGGGGGGGGCGTTGGGAGACATCGGAAAGCACGACAACTTGTACATATATAAGGGAGCTCGTTAGACAATAAAGACGAACAGGTAGAATGACACCCTTGGGCGGGTCGGATTACGCGCGCGCGGGACGAATGATGATGACGTATATATACATATATTATATATAGGTATATACGACGGTCGGCGGTAAAGAATGCCGTGTCGACGCGCGTAATATTCGAGCCGAGGGTGGTGGGTGGGGTAGACAGCGATATAGGGGTGGTGGCGGCGAATAAGGGAGTGAGAGCAGCGATACAACTATACAGAGGGTGATGGTCGGATGAGGTGTTGCAGGGCGAGCGGGTGGTATGACCCCCGAGGCGGCGCGAATGGGGAGGTGCAGGCGCGGTATATACCTACTGCGCGTGGGCCATCGTGTAACACGCCCTCCCCTCCTGTGCATATATATTATTATACATAATATATTATAATATGTGTGCAGTTTGTATATTTGCCGCTTTCCTCGGCTATTGTAAGGACCCGCTCGCGTATTGCCGCCGTCCCGAGAGCCTGCCACCGATGCAGCGGCGAGTGACGGCGACGCCCGCACTATCAATACGCGCATATTATCATACGAGTACCTCGACCGCCGCCGCCGGCTTGTCTGTGCGCGAGTCCGTCGTAAGTTAGCCACGTGATTTATTGCACCACACGGATATTATAATATTATATTTAAGTATATAATATTATAATTTTGCAGTTAACAACGTGCGTGAGCACTGCTGTCTACTATCCATATCGTACACGCATACTCAGGGCCGCAAGAAACATACAATTTTAATATAATTACGGTTGTGACGTTCACTATTATAGTTATCTGATTGGTCCTCTTGAGCTTCTAAAAAGACATCTTGAGGTTTTAGCCTAAGATTGATAGTTTTATTGCCGATTTTGTAGTATGCTGGAAGTTGAGATTTCCTAGGAGGAAGGTGGGGGTATAATTAAAGAGTTTGGATAGGTCTGTTTTTTTTTAATTTTCTTATTCGGTGTGTTGTATGCAGATATAATGTGTAGGTCGTATATATTTGTTGGAAGATTTATTACTGCGTAGCTTCGATTTGGAGTGTAGGTGGTAGTATTATTGATATATGTTTTAGGTTCTTTTTAATCAGAATTGCTACTCCTCCTTAAGAGTGAATTTATGCTTTCTGTAATTTATATAGATTGTATATCCATTTATTTTAAATCCATCTGTCTTCCAGGTGTGTTTCGGTAATGCAAGCAATGTCAATTTTATGCCATGAAAGAAATTCTACTATGGTGGACTTTTTTGATTTAATGCTGTAACATGCAAACATTTGCATTCCAGTTGACTTATATGATATATTTAATGTTAACTATGTTCATTATGTATTAAGGATAAATATAAATTATTTGGGTATTAGTAAACATTTTTCTCGTTAATAATGCAAAGATGTTCCGCATGATAGTTTGGACGCTTTGGAGTATATTTTTGTTGAAATCTGATGTTGGAGTGTTTCATTTGTATTATTTGTTATTTCAGCATTATTCGGTTATTTAATTTGGCATTTCGTTTCTAGTTATTTCTGAGTATGATTTTTTGTTTGAGTTTTTATGAATATTGTTTGTGTCGTTTACATGTAGGGATGTATTTATTACCGGGATTTGTTTTGTGATCGTTGATGGCTTTTTATCTGATATATTTTTGTTATATGAGCAGCCCTTGTTGGCTAGGGCATATGATAATACCTATAGTGAAAATTCGTAAAATATTTTATTAACGCCCTCGTGTCGTAATATATAATATTATACACAGCTCTGATATGTGCTCGTGTTCGATGTTATTAGTTTATTACCTATATATACGCATAGATTCGTGCATCGTGTTATACTATAATATTATCGTAAATTGTGACACTCGAAAATTGTTGAAATTCCATTTATCGTTTTAATATAACACGACACATAGCAGGGCACGAGTGCTTTGAAATTCAGTGCTTGCCATAATATATTGTAAAGGTTGTTTACACAACGATTTTCAAATCTCAAAAAATAAAACTTGTGTATATATAGTGGCACAGACGAAACCGGATATTTTGATTCTGTGCGATAGACAAATGACAAAATATGAAGCCATATATTTTACTCAACAGGCGTATACTTACATTCGTATGCGATACCTATTATACTTTTACGAACGACAACAACTTTTTAATCAGTCAAATACTTCACCCACGTTTAATGTTTATGTTTTTAAAGCTATTGCGTATTTATATTATTGCTATTTTTAATCGTATAATAAGCACGAACATTTCGAACCCGATATCGTGTATTATCTTTCCTTGCCCACGGCTGTTTTAACCGAATTGTTTTATATAATATTTTCACGTATATACGCACTGGCTCTAGGCGGCGTTATATTGGGGTCAGGTTATATTTGATAACACCAACGAATCAACATGACAAACTTTAGGTTAGGGTTTCGGTTTCCGATCGACACTATTGTTAGAGTTTCTATTTATTTGACTATTAAATACTTAGGTATGTACATCCGTGCAACTCGTTTGCGCACAGTCCAATTTTTTTTACCTAGATATCGATGACTCAATTGCGCACAACATAAACACTGCGCAACATAAATTTTATAATTTTAAATTTGGACTTACCTAAAGTAATATTGAATTATCGGTATAAATTATCAGTACAAATTACCAACATATCAATAATCAATATATCATTAGTCATTAAAATCATCAAAAATAATCGACATGTATAATGTATTAAACATAATATTGTACCTTTAAACAGTCGTTCGATAGAAAGCGGTACTATAACTACTGACTAGTGACTATGGATATCAAAATTACTAATTAGTGATGTTTTTGAAACGCGTCGAGGTAAAAAGTGTACAAATATAGATAGTTATAAATTTAGAGAATTTCAAAATTTAAAATCTGGCAATACACATTTTAGGTGTAGGGACAAATAAAAAATGTTCCGCGAGTGCTGTAGTCAATGAATCACATACAATTTTAAAAATGACAAACACGCATACCCATGACGAGTACGACAACAATTAATCGAGAAGTAGTAATAGAAACAATCTAAAACGTAGAGCCGAAGACCTCACACATTAGACTAAATAATCTAATACGCACAGCAGGGAACTGCAAAACATTGAACATTTTCAATATAGAGATATGAAATGAATTCGAAGATCCATACTTGAAAAACGAAAAAAATCCTTTCCAAACATACCGAAATCTTTAGAAGATGCTAAAAAAACAATACTTATAATACACCGTACTTAAACAATGACTCTGAACAGGGCCGTCCTTAGGGGGGGAGCGAGCAGGGCCCAGGCCCTGGGCCTCGCGCTTTTTGCTTAAATTTGGGGCCTCGCGTTTTTTTTTTTAATTGTTTTTTTTTGTTGTATTTAAATTGTATGTCTTATCAGTTTATCACTTTTATATACCTAATAAGTAAATATGAAAAAATATATAAAAATAACGAAGTTGGTTCAACGTACAAATATTGGAATATCCATAATATAATATTTTCGTAATCGCAACACATCAGCCTTGATGATGAAACTATGGATTTTTATATAATATTGAAAATTTGAAGTTATTTGAAGATGAAACATTACGAAAGCATTGTATGGATTTAGAAATATTATTAAAGGACGGTGAAAATTGCGATTTAAATGGAATTGATCTTTTTGACGAGTTAAAAATATTTTGTAGAATTTTGAACAAAAAACCTCTATCGAGTGTCCTGATTTAATGGAATCAAAATGTGGTTCATTTCCAAATATTGCTATCGCATTAAGAATATTATTAACTCTTCCAATAACCACTGCCAGTGCTGAGAAAAATTTCTCGAAGTAAAAATCATTAAGAATTATTTAAGAACAACAATGGTGCAAGATCGACTTTCTGATTTAGAAATTATTTCAATTGAACGTAATTTGTGTGAAAAATGTAGACTATAATGATATTATTGAGAAGTTCGCAGAATGAAAAGCCAGAAAAATTAATTTTTGATGAATAAAATGATTTTTATTGTACTTTTTAGTATTTTAATTTGTCTGTTATTTATTGTTATATTTTATTTTTATTTTATTAAAATGCAAATTTGTATAAATATCATTAAGGGACGATTAATGAATTATATAATATGAGTAAATAAAGAAAAACATGTTATTTGAGTCTACTATAAAATTATTTTATTTTATTTACCAAGATTATTATAATATTTTATAAAAAAAACCCTCATTTTTAATTATAATTAGGGAGGTACCTAACAAATTTTTTGTGTGATAAGAATTATTGATTTCATTATATGTTTATAGAATCTATAAACATATTTTAACATATCTATATTATAGATAGATATAAATATAATATAATACCTAAAATATATGTTACAAGTAATCGCCCTGGGCCTCGTAAATCCTAAGGACGGCCCTGACTCTGAAATTGGCAAATGGATGAAATATTTTTTTTTTGATTAAGTTACTTACCCCAATACCCCTGACGAAGTCTCTGGTGGATTTTGTGATCTTATATGTCGATAGCACCAAGTACTAAGTCTATACACTAGTACACTACTTCTATATTTTCCGATTGTATTATAGAAAATTACATAACATCGGACAGCAATTTTCCTCCAACATTGTGAACCTATTAATAACCCTAAGAATACCAATGGCGCAGAAAGTTATCACATACATTATAACAGTCAGTTTTACACTGCTCATCCACACATAGGTATACATCAAGTAATCGACGTCATTATTGGTATTTAAAGTGAAACATGACTAAAATTTAATTCTATAAACAATATAATCATAAACTTCAAAAGAAAAGAGACAATTAATAAGGAGGTACAATTGGAAATTATTTGGAATGAATATAAAAATAAAATTATTGAAGAAAAAGGGTAAAAAGTTAAATGTGCGCAAACGAGTCATACCTTTATTATATAAACTTAAAATGTGTGTGCGCAAACGAGTTGTGATTTTGTGAGCAAACGTGTAGTAAAAAACGTAAATGTGCGCAAACGAGTCGTACCCATGTATATAATACATATTTTATACTCTGGTCGAAACAATTCAACATTTGATAGCCCTATCATAGAAGCATTGAGAGATAGTTGCGGGTATGATACCGAAAATAAAATAGATACTGCTGCAGACAGTATTATATTATATGTATTGTGAGTTGTGGCTTTAATGTTCAATCTTATTATTTCTAAAAACTTTTACTAATGCAAAGGTACCTCCTATCTACGGAAATTAAATCATTTGAGCAAAAAAAAAATTTAATCTGGATCGGGCTCGAAATAAAAAAGGTACGTACTTATTGGCACCACATGCATTTTTTGTTCGTAAACAGTATCGTACAGTAATCTACGCATGTTACGGTAAAAGTACGAATACAGGCGAAACCTAGAATTAACCGGTAAATTGAATTTCGTTCTTTACCGATTGATTTCGGTAAAACCTATGATACAGAAAATAGTTTGGTCAAAACCCGAATGATATTTGGAGTTTGGACTTTTATAAACGAGATTTAGTAAATCCTAGAATAAACAATATCAGTGTTGGTGAAAATTCGACATTTTTTACCAATTTTAAGATATTTCTCCCCTTGCTTTATACTCGTACTGTACTATACGAGTCGTACATAATTAGTAGGTACTGACGGTTTTCTGCAGTTATTAAATTTATTTAAAATTATAACTGGAGAAAAACTTTATTGAACAATAGGTATACCAGAAAACCTTCGTAAACGATGTTTTTCTCGATTCAAGAATATTTATGCTGAAAACCGACGCGCAATTTTATTTGAAAATGTATCCCAAGTCTTTAGTAGTCAACTGCAACTCTCCAGGTAACTTTAAGAAATATTATAAAAATCTACTCAGTTTGTTTAAATTGATTTTCGTTCATGACTTTTTATTTAGATGAGTGAATGTTCAAAATACAACATACAAAAGTTGAAGTTGCAGTTCAATACAAAATACAAAAAAAAAATCAATTTTGCAATTTTTATTTGTTTTAAAAAATTTGTTTGTTTAATATTAATTATTTAATGAACTAAATAAATTTAATTAACATGCACTTTTGTTTGCATATTTTTGGATATTTTAAATGCATATTTGAATGATAATCAGTGCATAAATGCATTTCGTACGTTTTTAGTGTGTATAATACCTATAATCCCAGGCCATAATAATTACAGTACTATATGTATTTTAGTATTATAGTATTATCTTAAAAATAATGATTTTTATTATAGTATATTAGGTATTACTAGTATATTAACAGTTTACTAGTTTATTGTGTGTAAACACATACATTTATTTAATAAGATGACAGAAAATTTATACTATTATTATATATATTACTGCAAAAATGTATAGCCAGTCATACTTTATTAATCCTTGTCCATCAGTCAAAGACAGTGCGATACTACTTGACAAATACCAATTTCATTATCTGAAATTATTGCTAATTCGAATAAATTTTCTTCGAATAAGGTGAGCTGATTTCGAATGAAAAGTTGAGTGTTGACCATTTTATACCCAGGCTATCAACTTTTCCAGTAATATATAATAATGATATAAATTTGATGTCATCATATTACATGATAGTTGTATATTATGTTTGCGAGAAAAGTATAGATTCTCATTTGAGTTTCTAAAATTGACCCCCTAAAACCTCCTTAATATATTGTAAAAAATTATAAAATTTACAAATCATTTTAGACATGTCTAATTCGTATTATACGTTTTTCTGTATTTTGAATATTTATGTGATAAAATGGCTGTAGCATACATTTTGAATCACCCTGTGTATAATACTTATGTACTTATGCATCTATATAATTCATTTAACCATCTTTATTTCCACGAAAGTGCTATATAATAATATACACTGCAATAGGTATACTTATATAATATATACGTGATATACCTAGACTGTCGTTTTCTCGGGTCAACGTCTGCACGGTAATATTTAACTTTTTTATGATAAAAAAAAAACAACTACAGACTCGTATTTAGACGATTTAAAAAAATAAAATAAAATAATAATTACGAGTAAGCTGTAATGACGTGCCCAGCTCGACGATACGACATATTATGTATGTAATTCAGTTCCCATCATTTTCGGTCGAATGTGCAATACAGACGCGTTGATCAATAAACTGTTAAACACTTCTATGTATACATGTAATACACACACACACACACACACACGCTCATAGATATAAAATTATATAATACATTTTGCACGTGCAGCGTGTCATCGATATAAACGCTTACCTCGCATCGTCGCGGCTCCCAATAATATTATATTATTATGGTGACGAACTGTGCTGGATATTTCTTCGCGTGCGATGCGTTATTACATAATAATAATTTTGAATTTAATATTAATATTATGTTGTACATATTAAGTACTTACACGCATAATATTATAATATACCATACACATTACACACACATAGATAACGTCTTTAATGACTCGTCCGATTTATAATATACCGCGTGTGTACTATATTATATAACTGCTACCGCTATCGTAAGCAATATTCGCGTACCTTCTACGTCATCGTACATATACATATAATATATTATATAGGTATTTATACAATAGGTATATATAGGTACAATATAGGTATATTCGTATATTCTATGATATTTTGCACCAATTTGATTGTACTTTTAATTTGCGCCATACCAATAATATGTGATTACATTTATAAGTACGTACGTACTCTGTGCCAAATATATAAATAAGCAACGCATTATGTCGATTGCGCCACATCTAAATATTAATATTTTGATCATCTGCAGTGCGCCACACTTTCAATTTAAACTATTGAAATTTAACTGATAAATTAACTGAGCTCACGTCAGAATTCAGTACCTATATTATAACCAGGGTTCGGGACTTACAGCACTTAAAAACACAATAATAAGCGCTAAAATATGCACTTAAAAACCCTAGAATATGCATCAAAAATTAAAAAATATACATTTAATATATTTATTATTATTTATTATTTTGTTAATAATTATTAATTACAATTAGTGTAACGTAAACAATTTAAAAAAAAATCAACTGATTGTTAATTTGTTTCTTGAGTTTCCGAGTTTTTTGAATTTTATTTGTCAACTATAAAATGATTGGAAAAATTAAAAATTAAATTTTTCATTTAAATCAATAAATCAATAATTTTACATTTATGTGTCTCGCCTTCATTGTTACATGAATTATTAAATATAATATATTGCGATGCGGGCAATACGGGCCATCATATTTTCTAACCACGAAAATAATTATAAGGAGTTGTGAGTTGTATTATATATAGCAAATAGATACATAAGATAGCATTACTATTTTCGTTTTTAGAACGGTTGAAATTTGTAAAGTTTAAATTTTGAATAATTTTCCAAAATATGCCAAATAAGCACAATATACCTAACGCAAAAATAAGCACTTTCCTGCAAAATCGATGAAATATGCAAAAATATGCACTTTTATAGATTTAGTATCACAGCATTGAGAAATTAATTTATTCCTCACTCTGCTAAATTTTACAATAAATAAAAAAAGTATGCAAATGCTATAAATCTCGAACCCTGATTATAACATATAAAACGTGAATTAATAACTCTGCGTTTATTAGATAAGGGTGGTGGGTATAGGTAATGGACCATAAATACACTGTCGTCCTCTTTAAACAATTCTTCGCCGAACTCGTATACAAAGCTTTGAGTTTACACGAAAGAGATGATTTAGCTTTTTGCAATTTAAAACAAAGTTACTACACGCATAGGCGGAAATCAGGGGGGGGGGCTAGAGGGTAAGTCCCCCCAGAAGTTTAAAGTACAGGTCTTAGCCCCCCTGGCCATCACAATTTTAATGTGACTAAATATACAATAATAAGTATAATTGAAAAATGCATTTTTAAAATCTGGATTAAAAAATAAATGATAAAAAATATTCTATGATAAAAATTAAATTAAATTCGTAACATTTTACCAACTTATTGTCAATTGTTATAACTTGGAAAGATCGTAATTAATGTAACATTAATAATAACTAACAAATAATAACACCCGCATAGGTTGTTTCTGTTTAGTAAATAAATGTTCAAAGTGAGGCACATTATTATTTTTGTACTGTATTATGATTAAATTGTTTAGTATGTCAAACTTTGTAAATTGTCTTGTTGAAATAAATAATTATGAGCGACACTAGTACATTAGTGCCTTATAGGTGCAAATGGTGCAATGAGAAATATAATGCTCAGCCCCCCCCCCCCAGTAATTTCACAAAATTTCCGCTTATGTCTACACGTTAAGCCGAAAGGCGAAAATAAAACGTAACATACACGAGGACGGGCACACGAGACGAATGTGGACAGTTTAAAATGAAATTACTATATAGGTACAACGCATTCAAAGCTCGTTCGTTGATAATAATCGCAGTAGAAATCGACAAAAAATCCAACAAAATCAGCAGATAATAAAAATTAGATTACCTAATACGAAATTATCGTAATATTATACTATACCTATATATTATCGCCGTAATCGTACGGCGTTGCTATCACGCCACATCAGCGTAATCGGTCTATATATTTTACATTATACATTACATTATTTTACATATTATACATTTACAATTTATACAGTTATACTTGACAATGCGACTGACAAAAATCTTAAAACAAGTTTACCTACCAAAATATAATTTCATAAAATATAACCAATTTTGATTCAAAAGTAGGTAAAAATGCAAAATATTTTACCAAGTTCAAAAAAGCACTAAAATCTAAAAAATAACAAAATATACAAAATAAAAATTTTAATTTGAGTTCTCTGTGTCATGAAACCCATCATTTATAGCATTGATTATAAATACTATAGTACAAGTAGTATTTATAATCAATGGTTATAAGTACCACTTTTCAATGACTTGTTTGTTGCGAATATTTTATTCAGAAATTATTATTTTTCATCGTAGATTGTATTAAGTCATTTAAGTTATATGCCGATTTGAGTAAGGGTTATGTATATTTGAAGAAGTTATTAGTACCGTGTTAACAAAAGCGGGCATATAGTTATTTAATTATAGTCTATGGTTGACTTAGCGAACGAAGCAAAAGGGGTTTTTTTTTTTTTGGTATGGGCTAAAAGTTTTATACTTATTGGGCTTAATTATCATTATTATGCCCTACTCTAGCAAATATTGAAATAACGAAACTGGTCCAACCTAAGTATAAAAAAAATTTCTTTAAGAAAAAAAAAATTAACATTGACAATTATTTTTCCAAAATCGAAATACTTCGTCTTAGGTTGGTGCCAATAATTACCATACTGTATATTATGTACATTGTGCAAAGGGCAGGGCTTTTCAAACGTTATAATGTTATATGCTATATTATATCAATGACAAAAAACGATTAATATTTTAAACGTACCTATAATTAATTTTTTAACGTTTAAATTCTGAATAACGATAAACGCAAAAGTTGTATAACGTTTTACTTCTACCTAAATAACAAAAAACTCAAAAATTGTATAAATAACGTAAAACTAATTTTTTTTTTCAAATGCAAGTCCTGGCAGAAGGTAAAATAATTGAATTATTATATTTATTAATACTTAGCTAGAAAATTTGTTTTGACTTCTCTTCAGTATAATTATTTGGTATCTTTTTAAAACATTAAAAAATTAAAAGGTATAAAACTAGTTTAGCACCCCCTCGAATTTTCGATTTTTTTTTTTTTTTGAAACCTATGTAATTTGACAAGTTTAGAACGATGGTGCAAAAATTAATAGTCGGAAATGATTAGTTTTGAAGTTATAGACTTGCAAAGTTCACGATTTTCGGTGTTTTACTGCGCGCAACGGTCTACAGGGTGTAATAAATCTATTTAACTAATTCAATAACTTTTACAGCAGTAACAGTGATAAGCAAGAAATAATTTTGAATTTTAACACATTTTGAAAATTGTTTAAAAATTAACGACTTAACCAAATTAAAAGTTTTAAACGCCAAAATGGTTTTTAAATACTTATTTATGAAATAGCTATCTTCGATTATTAGAAAAATATTAAATAAAAAATTTTAATTATTTATTTTTGTTGTAAAAAAAAAATAAAATATAAGATATACAAATTATAGCGCAGAGCTCTACAAATCATTACAAAAAAAAAAAACTTAAAAATATTGAATAGAAAAAAAGTTATTGCATTAGTCAAATAGACCTGTTACACCCTGTATATTAAAGCTCTTATAACGAATTTTTGAATTATTTTTTTTGAAAACATATGTATTTCAACGAGTTTAGAACGATAGTGCAAAAATAAATACAACATAACTTACCCTATGACCTACTTAAGGTGGTATTGCATAGCAAGTCGAGGGATATTTTCGATTTGCGGAGCGCGGCGACGGCGCCGAGGAGCGAAGTGACGAGTGTTGCAAATCGTGTAATCATTGCCCACATTATAAGAGCGTTAAAATAGTGATTTAATAAAAATATATTCTTATAATATTATAAAATAATTTGTAGCCATCAATTTTTTTTATTTTTAGTGATTAATCATTTTATGCGAGCATGAGTAAAACACCGAAAATCGTGAACTTCGCAAGTCTATAACTTCAAAACTAATCATTATTTTTGCACCATGGTTCTAAACTCGTCAAAATACATAGGTTTCAAAAAAAAATCGAAATTGAGAGGGGGTACTAAACTAGATTTATTCCTTCCTGATTATTATTTTGATATTATGTAGATAGATATATTGTTTTTAATGTTTTATTTTAATTTATTTTATTTAATTTATCCATATATATATATACGATACAAATACCGCTGACTCGCCGATCGCTGATCTCAAAAACTACTCAACGTACGAACTTGAAATTTGGAATAGTGGTTCCTTTAATACGTTCACCGTGCAATAAGAAAGGATTTTAAAAAATGTTAAATATAAGTGGATTAATTAATAATAATTATTCACCGCCAATACGTATTGTGCTGCACGGGCACGGAGGCCTGTGGGTTTTCAGCTACCTGCAACTTATCGTCTTATCCTTATGTGTAAATATGAATTGTTCCGAGAACGCGAAAGTTTTGTTGCACGTGAACGAATGTTTATTTCATTTGTACGCCGTACTACTATTATAGCAATTCGGACGCGCGTGACATACGTTATACTTATAATTTTGTGTATAATACTAGCTGAATTACCCGGCTTCGCCCGTGTGTAGTTTTTGCTTTCTCAAAATGAAATTGTTAAATCAACACACCATATTGTTGACAATCGGCGCGCGTTCGGCGTGGATCGTAACACGTTTATCGCATATCGATAAGAAAAGTATTATAATTTTTTTCATAATTGAGCTATTCGGTGTTTTCCATACAACTCTTAACTTAATAAAAATGTTATGTTAGTTTGTAGTTTATAATTTCGGCAAGTATTCCTACGTCATAAATATAGCGGTTGCAGCAGTGCATTATACGTACGACCGTCAGTAGACAAATTACCACTGTCGTAGACCGTAGTGTCGGGTCGAAACGTCTCGGAACAATTCATACCTACATGGCGATAAAATACACACACAAAAAAAGGTCAAAGTCCAGGTAGATGGATACCCTCGGGACGCCGCCGTGCTGTACGGTATTTCCCGTTATCGGCCGACTGCTATTGTTATTTTATATATGAATATAGATATACAAATTACACGTAAAAAATTATTTTTACCGATTCCAACCCTTTAAAATCAAAATTTTGAAAATCGGACTACGTGGGAACATGTAGGAAAGTATTTGTAACAATTCTGTGAAAAAAAATTGAAAAAAAGTTAAATAGCGTCGTCACAAAATGGGTACATAAAAAAGGCCTGTTCTTTTACGTATATATATAAGGATCATATACACATTTTGGCAAATAAATGTATAGAAAAAAACTAATCTTTAGCACGGACAACCAAGTTGGTTGAACCAACCAACCAACCATCAATGTTTTTCATGTACTTACCTGATAATATACTGCTCGCATATAGTCCTACCTAGGTGGTTTAGAATTTTAGATGCATGCAAATCACTTCAGGTTAATCTTAACTTAATATTTGGCTCAGGCATTGTCGGGTACTCGGGTGGAACTAAATTAAATATTGTTGTAACGATATTACTATTAGTTTATTTTAACAGTTATATTATTATAAAATAAAACATATTATTCATATAGAGTTGGCATTGTTCATTTTTTTAATGAGCAACGAAGTGCATAAAAACTATTTTGCTTACAACAATAACTGTTACCCATAATGTTCTAAAATAATATTGTATTTAAATATGCAAATAAAAATATACACGGGCGAAGCCGGGTAATTCAGCTAGTAACTTATTCTCATAAATATGAAATTATTCCAGCTCAAGGGTATGTGCTTAAAATAGATACATTATGGTTTTATTTTTACACAAATCAAAGTCTTTAGCCTGATCAGTGATCACCAATATAATGATAACACTATAATTTTTTAGTATTTAGTAATTATACCTACTAAACTGATATGATTTTGGTCAACATAATATCAATATAAATCATTTTTTTTTATTGCACACAACGTTGTTTTATCTAACATAATATTTACTATACATAATGTATAGATAGCATTATAGCAATGATGCATATTATCCATTAGACACAATATAATATTATTAAGTCCCGAACATATTGCAGATAAGCTTACTAAATAGGTAGATAGTGTAATACTGCAACTATTTTGTTTTATTATACATAGTTGTTCTAGCTTTTGTTCAGATTTCAGAATTTAAAATGATGTGTTTACTGTTTACATAATATGTTAAATTGTAAAGAAGGTACTAATGTACTATTATTTTAATCAAATTAAATTATAAGATTATACCATAAATTAGAGTAAACGGAAATATCTGGTTATAAATTATTGTATGTGTTTATTATTTTTAGATTAAAAATTCTCAGGACTAAGGCGGTCGCATGTTTTGCTACTTTAGCGAATAGCGGATGTCATTAATATATAATATGATGCGAGTTTTTTGCCCGGTTAAAATAATGGGGTCGGCCCCGGAAAATATATTCATTTTTTGTATGAGGACACCCACACATCACATTATTCACGATTCCGGCGTTCCCCCAAATCGCTACATTTCAAGAGGGGGGTTGGCAACAGGTATAGGGGCGTATAGGCCGTATATATAGCCTTAGGGTGGCAATATTTTTAAAATGAGTATCCTGATATTATTTTTACGATTCGACTCCATTATACCTACAGAGAGTAATATAATATATATATATTATTAATTTTTTTAATGGGCAACGAAGTGCACTTGATCAGCTAAATCGACCGCAGGTGGATTGCCTACCTGATAATTTACTACTGCTCGCATATATTATCCACGTTTCGATGCAGTGGATTGCCTACCTATATGTGGCTTATATAGATGTATGTAAATCACTTGAGGTTAATCTTAACATAATATATGGGCATATGATTCAGGCAACGCTGGAAGGGACAGCTAGGATAGGACAGCTATTATAGCTGACACTTCGTGTCACGAAGTGCACGGGATCGGCTAGTAATATATATAAATGCATATTGTATATAAAGTGTTTTTATTTTATTTTATTTGTTATATAATAGGTATAAATATTTTATATATACTTAAAAGTTAAAACAATACTTAGCTATATAGGCTCAAAATACAATCGTAATAAATTAAACAGCTGTTGTACCTACGTATAAAAATACATAGACAAATTCATGCGAGAA
Organism: Neotoxoptera formosana; assembly: GCA_022818045.1. Taxonomy (NCBI): domain Eukaryota; kingdom Metazoa; phylum Arthropoda; class Insecta; order Hemiptera; family Aphididae; genus Neotoxoptera; species Neotoxoptera formosana. The sequence goes on along the minus strand of CM040630.1, from coordinate 44,101,615 downwards.
TTACAAGTAGAGCAATTCGAAAAGACACCTGCAGTATAATTAATTTTATATAATTATAATTATTATAAATGTATAATGATTTAAAAAATAAATTATATCCACGTATGGGTACTCTAGTAGTCTAGTCCTTTATTAGTTGTAGGATGTTATATGGAATGAACATTTTCAGACTTTGAGACAACTCGCAGTCATAAAGGTTGGTTCTCATTTGAAAAAAAGAAGTTTTTATCGACAATCCTTAAATGAATTAAAAAATATTGATGATTTAAAATATGGTTCTTAAGTATAAATATACATAAAAGTTCCAAAAATTCAGAATTTTAATAATTTTATCACTAAAGGAAAAATTGGAAGCGAACATATATACTATAGGTCAATTACTTATCTCCTCTATATATATATTATATATATCTATATTATATTTTATTTATAAAGAAAACCCTTCTAAAATGTCACAGCACTATAATACAGTGCAATCACAAGAAACCAGTAATCTATAATTTGTTGTAATTATGTAGTTACAGCTATATATTAAAGAATCAATTATATTTTACGCCATCTACAAAACATGTGTAATAATAATGCAATGCAAAGCCATAATTCGGCCAGATATTATTTTAAAGCAAAAATGAAAACAGACAAAAATGTATCTTATAACATGATAAATTATAAACATTGGATAATACTCGTGGTCAAGGCCATAGTATACCTATACCTACGTACAAAGTACCTATAGTATACAATATGTATATACAGTATTTTAGTGTTATCCGACTTATGTAATAATACTTATGGTCTATGGAATAAATAGTAAACAATTGTTGTGGTAATATTCTTAATAAGATAACATAATAGTATTTAGGTAAAAAAAATTGTTTTTATTGTATATTCATTAATTGTTGGTGAAAGATGTCCCGAAGTCTTAAAATCGCTGACTGGCCTGCAGTTATCATTAGGGTGGTAGCAGGGTGCTTAAATTTTAGCGTGATAGTGTCGTGATAAGGTGCGCTGATTATATAGGTAACGATATAATATTTTTATTTATCATAATTTTTATATAATACCTATTATACCTATATGTAATATGTATTATGTAATATGTTTATATATGTGTATGTGGTTGATGTATATTATACATATGGTATAAACCTATATACCTATCATATACCGAAACAAAAATTGATTTTCGATTCGTTTTAAAACAAATTTTCGGTGGCAGATAGTATAATGTAGTTATATACCAAAACATTATTACCATAATATAGAATGATACTGCTGCAGTCGTTTTCGGGCTTGATGATCGCGGCAGTAGCGTCGACGACAACACCGACTCAGACGTCAGCCGCCGAGGTGACGGGACGCGCGCGCACCCGCACAACCAATGAGCGCGTCCGGGGCGCGTCCAACCGGGTCCGGGGACCTCCTACCGACCAGACTCGCCCGCCACCGCCACTGACGTCTACGGCAGTATTCGCACGGCTCCGACGACGAGACGACCGCGACGCGTGTCTCTGTCGCATACACGAAAACGCACTACAACTGCATTTCCACATCGTAACTGTCGATTGACTGACGCGCGTGTAATAGGAACATACACATAATATTATACTGAGTGCGATAAAACGTATTATATTATTCGGCTTACCTATATATATGTGCGCGATTTCGCCGCCCTACAGCTCAGATCAAACTCGAAAGGGTCTCAAGCCCGGGCACGACGCTGCTGGTGCAACTGCAGCTGCGGTGTTATTATAAGAAAATAATTTTAAAACCACGGCGGACTACATCGCGACGATGACGCGCGCTTTTCACTAAACGGTTGTCCGGTGCAGCGCGCCAACGACGACGACGACGACGACTCGCGGCAGCCATCGCATGTCGTACATGTCGCCGAGGGACGTCGCCGGCGTCCGCGCCGCCGGCAGCATCAGCCTGTCGCCCGGCAGTTGCATGGAAGCGCTCAGCGAGAGTTCGGCGTCAAGCGCGGCGGCCGCGGCGGGCGGCTCTGTCACCGTGTCCGACTTCCTGCAGACCAAGCGCAGCCTGTCGTTCTCGTCCGAACAGGTGTCGTGCATGTGCGAGGCCCTCCAGCAGTCCGGTGACGTGGACAGGCTGGCCCGGTTCCTGTGGTACCTGCCGCCGAGCGAATTGCTCCGTGGCCAAGAGACCGTCCTCCGGGCCAGGGCTCTAGTGGCGTTTCACAGGTAAAAACCGCTGAATTTAATAATTATTATACTTTATTTATTGTGAGTAGGTATAGTATATATATATATATATGTTTATATAGTTTCATTACCATTTACTTTGGTGTCGATTTTATAATAATATATTATGTACACACTTTAATCGATATTCGGGCCAATCTCGTAATTATTACACTTAAACTAATTTTTGAATATGTGATACTATCACAGTGATAGGTAGGTAGTAGGTACTATTACTATTGTAAGGTCCGGATTTTTAGGTTTTACATGCGTTACGGACGATTTGCTTATAACAAAAGAGTTTATAGGGAAAAGTTATTTTCACCAGTTAAATAAAATAATATTTTTAAATTGTTTGTATCTTTGCTAAATTACAACTCATTTCTACAGCAGTTTACCAACAATAGTCATATATAGATACTCATAATTAGTATAGTAGTATATTAATAAATAGTTTATATCTATATAATAAGCTAGGCTTAAGTCAAAAATATCAGAGTTACTGCAATATAAGTTTGTTGATCGTATAATTATAAGTATAGTGACAAATGAGTATAATTGTTCCACATTAAACGCTATTATAGTGATGTTGTGAATTGTGGTAATGTGAACTGTGTATAATTATATCGACGATATACTGTAATGGTATCATCAACGTATCATTTACTATTATAATTCATAATATTATCATATCGACGGTGGCATAGTGCACATATATTATAGCTAATAGGAATATAATTAACAATAGCTAAATTAAAAAAAATTAGCTAAATTATTTTTCATGCGGATTTCAATTGAGCTCGGGATTACGACGTCCGACAAAAAGAATTTACTGTATATCATGTATTTCAAAATCCTAATTATACCTAATAGTGTATTTATGTTCTAAATTTTTTCGGAATAATTTCATACTTGTGACTTATAAACTATAATAATATAATATAAGTAGGTACCTATGTATATTTCTATAAATTCATTGGTGGCATTAAATGCCACCGACCGAAATCGATTGTTGTGCACGTTTGTCCCATCAACGACAATACAATATATACGCATATAGTTGTACGAGATTTAGTATATTAAAAAATATACGTATACATAATGTAGGTAGGTGCCTACAATAATATGTTTTATTGTTTTAGTTGTAACCCGTTCAAAAATCCCCGGTACTGTTCAAACGAGTTGTTTTTTTAAAATTTTTGTTTCATATAAACACGATATTTAATGTGCACTCTTAGACTCATTGCTGGTCATAAAACGATATTCCTTGGTTTTTTTTTTGGTTTTTTTTCTGCTTGCTCAAATATATAACATTAAGTCTAGTTCGTTTTCCTTCCAAACGACCCTCTTTGAGAAAACAAGGTTTTTAAAATCCGTTTATTACGGATAAGTAGAACACACAATAATTATATAAACGTTTCCGATATAATAAAAATAAAAAACTCTATACACATAGTGTATACAGTATATACTTAAAACGTATGATAAACTTAAACATGAAATTATTATATCGACTTATTCCCTTGATTCGAGTACCTACGACACAGTTCTCGCCGCGATCCTCGCAGTTTAGCAATATATTAGGTATAGCAATTTAATCCTAATATAATAATAATATAATAACAATGACCTTTTGCCCTCGAATAATATAACTATTATTATATAGTTGCACATATTATACAGTGCAGTGTTTCCTTTTAACACGAAGTAATATTTTCTTTTTTATCCAGACTAATTTCAACACGATTGTACACCAAATAGTATATGTACATAATATAAACTATAAATATTGTATAATCCATGTACAAGTATACAACAAAATAAACATAATAATATATACTAACTCAAAACTAAACGAGTACAAGCACTGGTGTTAACAAAAAAAAAATTATTAACTATATAATATACTATATTTGGAAAAAAAAATTATATTTATGTAAAGTATAAGGTATTTTTATGTTTTATTTGTATATAAACAAACAAAAATAGTTATAGTTTATATTAATAATTAGCTCTTTAGTGAATGTACCTACATAACATGTACATTAAAAAATTATTTTATTTTATTATGTTGTATATAAATTATATACATAGAATAGGTATTATATACATACATCATTTGATGCGCAATCATTTAACAGCCCTAAGAAATACTGAATACTGAAATACACATTTTTTGACGATTTTCAGGTAGGTTAAAAAATAAACGAAAGTGCGGAGAAGAATTCGATTTTAAGTAGATTTTCATTTAAGTTTATATAATCTTTTTAAAATTGACGAAAGATATCAATTAATACAATAATATTTACCTACTAACAAGTTACATCTACTTATAAATAAATAGAGCTCGTAACAACATATAATATATATATATATATAAATATAAAAATATTCTAAAATAAAATAATTATGTTTGTTAAAACGAAAACAAATATAATAAATGATAATAGTTACTATGCAGCTGGTTATAGTAAGATCTAATAACACAATTTTTTTTTTTATAAATTTAATCTCTGGATAGTGTAGTATAGTTATTATATGTTATAGGTATAATTTACCTATAGTAATCAGTTGAAATGCGTATGTTTCCTAAATCGTAAGATAAAAATGTAAAAATCCAAGTTGAATATGTTATTACTTTCAAATAATACGAGTATATAATAATAATAGTATAAATATAAATATTATATTGTAAGTTCTCATTTCTCGTTAACAAAAAAGATCAAAGACTAAACTACTTTACAGAAATTAAAATATGTGTATGATTTTTTTTTATGTTTAATTACATTACGCAATATTGTATTCAATAATAATATGTGCACATACATAAAATATTGTAAATTGATAGTACAATATTATAGTAGGTATAGTACTTATAACATATGTTTAACTAACTGGCGCTAAACAGTCGAACAGCACAGCATTTTTCATCATAGTATAATATTATTATTAGGATACGCTAATGAATTATGATGGTTGATACGAAATAAAACATAAATATCATTATATGATGACAATGTTATAATAAATTGATGAGGAAATTCCGTTTATTCGAATAAAAAAATTCCATGGATTGTATAAAATCTATTCGTTTGTACGAAGATTTAACTATATATATTTGTATAATTTTAATTGAAAATAATAATACCTTTATACCTATATACTCCGAAAATTATATTATTCAAATTCCTGATCGTTTGACTTATTAAATTTGATTTTTTTTGTTATTTCAAGAAACAATTTAATAATATTGTATAAACTATGGACGGATGTCTATCTAAGTTTTACGATACATATAGATAAACCGATTCAAAACCAGTGATCAATATATATTGATGCACTTTTTATCCTATAAAAAATGTTTTTGATCCTAACATTTTAGAGATTTAACAGTTGTAAACGTCACAGTTTCTTCGTAGTGTTTTCCAAGTACATTTAAAATTCTCAAATCTATTACACCACGTATTGCATCTTGAAATACGAATTGACTACAGAGTATCCGCATGCATGAAACGTATATATATAAAGAGAGACACACTTCTATAGTGTGAGTATATAATATGTCATAAAGTAGGTACCTAAATGTAAGTTTTTTTTCGAAATGAAAGAAATAACACATTATTTTAAAACAAATATTATAGATTATTCCTCGCTTTTGCTCAGAATCTAATACGGTGTTTGTAAAACGTTCAGCTGTCACTGTGTACACTCTCACACGACAATTTATTGGAATACGTATGTATATATACTCGAAAAACAACAGCGGCATAATATGACCATATCTTCTAAAATTATTGTTGTATATAAGTCACTATAGTGACTTACCCAGTCGCTGTAAAAATTGTAAACAATGGCAGCTGGTTTTGTTAAATACGAAATGTTGATAAATGTGCTCACTTTATTTACTGATCGTTATATATTGTGTATCGTACTGGGATTTCCGGAAATCGAAATGAAAATGAAAATTTCACCACATAAAGAAACTATAACACTCGTATATAATAATATCATCATAATGCCAGTGGCTATATAATATGGAGACTTTGCAGAAGCCTTATTGTTATTCAATATACCGCCAATCGTGCCGTATATCTACATAACATTTACAACTATAATCTGTGTAGGTACTCGTGTGAAAATTAACTAAAAGATATAATAATATGTTATACACTTCAATACATATGAATGGATCGAGACTTATTGATGGATTTAAATAATAAATAATAAATAATTCAAATTCATATAATATTGGATATGTGATTAAAAAATACTAAAAAATGCAGCTAAAATAATTGTGGAAATATGGCATAAATATTAGACGTATTTTTTTATATTGACATATGCCTAGCGCCTAAACATTAATCATAACGTATTAGGTATAGGAGGAAAGTAAATAAAAATAATTTATCAAAATAATTACAGAAATATTTACCTGTTTATCTACAAAAAGAACCCCATATGCACACTTGCAGGCTATAAATATTGCATGCTGTAGTATCTATCATTATTAGTATCTAATATTGCAGGTGGGTGTTTGAAAATGAAGATTCTATAATTTAAAAGGATCGGATAATGTCGCATAAATGATAACAGCAATTTAAAATTAAGGTACACATTATAATAAAGTAGTTAAATATGTAATATATTTGGTAAATTAAAATATTCTTAGGAACCAGGGAATGTGGCAGCCGGCAGGGCCCTCAATTTTATTCCACAATGTCGCATATTGAAAATTCCTTAAAATATTCTCTGACAAAAAATGTACACATCATAAACATATATTATACATAATATGCACAGAACGATACCCGCTTTGAGCACGGCTATTAAAATGTTTTTTTTATTTTCGCAATTCATTAGAACGCGTACGGTTTTATTAATTATATTGTTTTTTCACTCGATGTAAAACTATTATAATATTTTACGTGTGATGGTTTTTTTTTTTTAACAACGGAAACGACGAAAGCGTGTTCACATTCACAGACATCTAAACGCCAATATATTTCCTGACAGACTTAGCATATTTTTATTTTTTTTATTTCTTTATTTTCAATTCTCACGCCGTTTTTAAGTTTTTGCTGAAGTAAATGTTTTTGTCGATAAGCGGTATTAGGCCACCACCTCATGTGCATGAATGTAATAAAATAATAATAAAAAAAACTGAATGCAAATATACTACTAAATTAAGCATTATACGCAAAATTTCGCAAAAAAATGTTTGTCTAACTATTTGGCGTGATTAAAAAAAAGCAATATTAACCGGAAATGCACTAATGTTATAATAACTTCGCTTCAATTATGCAAACGAATTATATGTAAATACTTTAACGACGCGTTGAACGAACAAAATACCGGAAAAAGTGATGATAAAGGTGCAGATGATGTATACAAATCGAGACAACCATCATAATGAAAGATCCACGAGCAAGATCGGGAGGGAGAGAACAGAGAAGAAGGGGGAGTGATTTTGATACACACCTCATATGTTTAGGTATTATAATAGAAAACCTGAAACGAGATAACGACACGATGTGTTGTTGTATACGGTTAAGGGTAACCCTCCCTCACCCTTACCCGCAGACCGATGTACAGCGCCAGTTAGAATGGAATGCATTGTATAAGTACTAGGAAAATAAATTGTAAGGATAAAAAATACTGGTTTTTTTTCAAATCCTGTGTGACATAATTTGGCATTTAACGAGTTGTCGTTCGAGTATGGTCAGTTGTTCTTACGCTACCCAAGATACCTACGTCTTACACGTTACACTATACCTACCCACCCGGCCACCCCCCTTTCCAAAGCATAATATTTATGATTTAAACCTAAATATACATTTATATGCTTATAATATCGTACTTGGTTATTTACATAAAAATACTTAGATTTCGATTTGTTTTATAATTAATGTTTGCATGCATTATCAGATTCTAGGAATGAAAAAATGAGTGAGCTGAAAAAAAAGTGAAAAATATGCACCTATATAAGTCTTTTAAAAATTGATCAATCACAAACTTGTAAAAATATTGTAACTAGGTCCTGTTATAGAGACTAATGTAGGAATTACATTTTAACATTTTTTTACATTTTTGTATAAAATAATTAAAATGAATAAGAAAAAAGTTTTTTGAAAGTGTCCAAGGACCATTAGCATCCCTCACTTGGATCATCCCTAAGAAAGCATATACTTAACATTTATATAGTGGCACATGTGCATAAATTAATTCATGATCTATTAATAACAACCATAATTGATAATATTATACAGTATTTTAGAGTTTTGTATACTGTGTACAGCGTTAAATATAATTATTCAGACTTGGGAGACTATACCAATACCGCTAGTAAATTGTTTTGCAGGAACTAAATTGTATATGATCAACACAATGAGGTGAAAAAGTAAAAACCTAAACAAATGAGTGCAATTTGACTCGCTTATATGATTTATATGGAAGACCTCGTAGATACAGAGTGATCTTTAAACAAATCCTATAACAATAACGTTGTACGTGACCTAAGTACCCAAATTAATTGTGTAAACAAAAATTTACACGGATTTCACAAAAAAAATCTAATAAAAACCCATGTTGCATTTGTTGAAAAAAATCTCATATTAATTCTCATAGTAAATGTAAATGAAAAAATAAAAACACGTAATATTGTAATCAAAGACATTATATACAAAAACGAGCTAGTCTGCATAATGTATAATATAATATTTTACGGATCATACGGATATAAACTGAGCATTGAGCATTTATATTATCATTAAATTCAATGCGATATCATAACGTCATTGTTATAAATGTTATACCGAGTCATAATTGTTTCAGTTGTTAGAGAATCTCTGAAATAATTAATTTATGAATGAATTCGACAATACAAACATCTTTGGTTACATAATATATTAATATTATGTACCAGTCTGTTTACAAATCGCATGTTAATTATATACCATTCTGTTTACACATCGCATGTATATTATATAGATTATATGCAGTCTATACACAGACGAACGACCTTCGACCGATAAACATATGTGTAACATACGGATCGAGAATCGAGATAAAACGATGTCATTAAGTTAAATAGCGAAATGAAATATTTTAGTTAAAATAATATTATTATACTATACATCAGACGACAGTGATGCAAATACGCTTATACCAGTTATACCTATTATATACCCGTAGTAAAAAAATAAGTTTAACTCATAAGTCTCATCGTGGATTCCTCATAAGTTTGGTATAAGCTGATACCGATAACATTTTAGACATTCAGCAAGTTACAATTTTTATAAGCGATTACGTTTTAATTGTTATTAATAAACGTTTACAAAACACTAAGAGCATTTATACATTTTCCTGAAATTTCGTGGAAGGGTGCCGCTCCAATCTCCGATGGGGGAGGGCAAGTGTACTTGCTAACAACATAAAATTGATTATGCTGAACGCAAATTTGCCATGTTGTACGTTTGTTGTAAGTTGGAAACAATACACGAGAGTATATATTACGTCCTCAGCGTCCTCTTATAAAATTGAATAGAATTTGTATTGTTTTTGATATTATTATAATTTTGTGTAAATATAATATTAAATTGCGTAAGTATTAGTATAAGTAATAGTCAAATATATACCAGTTTTTAACATTTCGAAAAGATCCTTATTCTAATAAATAGATTAGGTATTAAAAATGGAACAAAAATGTCACTCCTTAATGGACGTATTATATAGTTTTGTGATTTTATTTTATTTGCTTAAATTTTTTTTTGAACACAATTCATTTGGAAGTACGAGATAAAAAATCACTTTATACCTTTATTGTCCGCTCAACCCGTCCATTATTTAACAACAATTAATACCTTTCATTATTATGTTAAACTTACTCAGGAACGCATTCCACGAGCTGTACGCCATACTGGAGAGCCAGAGCTTCGACTCGAGGCACCACTTACAGCTCCAGCAGCTGTGGTTCAAGGCGCACTATCTGGAAGCGGAGAAGATCCGCGGTCGGTCGTTGGGTGCGGTGGACAAGTACCGGCTGCGCAAGAAGTACCCTCTGCCGAAGACGATTTGGGACGGCGAGGAGACGGTTTACTGTTTCAAGGAGAAGTCTAGGAACGCGCTGAAGGACTGTTACCTGAAGAACAGGTACCCGACACCGGACGAGAAACGCGAGCTGGCCCGTCGAACGGGCCTGACGCTCACTCAAGTCAGCAACTGGTTCAAGAACCGGCGGCAGCGCGACCGGACGCCCCAGCAGCACAGGTCAGTAGTAATATGGTTATTATTGTTTAGTTAGTTGGTCGTTAAGTTGCGCATGGTCGGCTGATGCGTCCAAATCGCGTGTCAAAAACACGAAAAACTGTTAGCATCACATCACTGCTAACAGGGTCGTTGAGTTGCATGCTATGGGCATCGTGGAATATTATTATAAACAATGCATTATTACATTTTACAAAAAATTTGTATTTACTTTACTCAATTTATTCCTTGATTTTTCTAAAAATAAAAATAATTAACAATAATTTTTATCAAGTTCATCTAATTTTTGACAAACTATTCGAAGCATTTTTGTATGGGTATAAGTACAAAAATTGATTTCTGGTCAGGTGGCACTGCTTGGAGTCTTCCTATTCTATAACTAATGTAATTTTATGTCACCACAGTTACTTATTATACCTTGTGTCTGTATAGATTGTAAATATACTAAGTTTTAAAAAATAAATAAATAAAAAGTACAAAAATAATAGATACGTGACGTCATGAAATGCTTAGGTATAATAATAGTTTACTAAATGTGATAAACAAATGTAATCGTATTTTGGAACAAAATTAAGGTAAATTCTTTTTTACCACTGTGTTACAAACTTATTTAAGACTACTACAGTCCAGCAACTCAAAATTGTTAACTTTATTTCGAGTTAATAAGTAATAATAATAGTAGTAGGTACGCGAAATAAATTAAATTATTATAAATTATATTTAATGTATATTATTATATAGCCCATGGCGGCCATGGCATGCAATTCAGATGCACTGTAGTTGTATAGCAATGTAAAGCACCTATAATATGATGGCACGTTTTAAGCCCACTTAGATAGTTGTATCAATCCTTGATTGGGTTATAAATATAACTTTAATCTATATATATTATATACTGTTGATTACTTAATTGTGGGTAGTCCAAATGAATTTATCTCAATAATTAAAAAAATTTCGTTGAAAACAATATTTGTTTATGTATTCAACTCGCAAAAACTGTAAAAAACATAATGACGTGTAAACAGAACGCAAACGCGAGCATGTATGTTGAAATGAACAACATGACAAGTGAAAAACAAAAAAGATTAAATTGAGGATAACATCAAGAAACGATGTAACAATACTAACAATATACGAATATTATTAGCTGAAAACAATTTATAATAGTGAGTCTCTGACTCTCAGATAAATATTAATTTCAAATAATATTGTTCAAAAATAAATTATAAAACATAATATTATTATGACATTTTTGTTCGGTCCCTCAACAGTCTCCGTCAGAATCCGTCGTTAACATCACAATCACTTATAACTGATTGTTTCTCAAAAACATTATTATGTTTATGTAATTATAATATTAATAAACGTCGAGGCTAAATAATATTTATTTATGTCACCCAACTACATCCCCTTTCCATAATTAATCGTCAACATTACAGCACACGAGTATCTAATGCTAATGAGTAATGATACGGTAAAGCGGTTTACGATTCAGACTTTTTCCTCTTATCAATAATAATACATAATAATATAAATGTGAGTTTGGGTTACCTACAACATATCCGAAAATATTTCCGTCAAAATTATTTAATCCAAAAAAATGTTTAGGAAAAATATTATATCAAAAAAAAAAAAAAAGTAGAAAAATAGAAAAGCATTTTATCCCATAATTATTCAAAAATAACAGATAGTTTATCCAAAAATTAACCTAACTTTCGGATTAACTATTTTCATTGAGATAATTGTTCTGCTAAAATACGGTTCTGATAAAATATTTTCGGAAATATTAAGCAGTATGATGTCAGGACAACGGTATAATATATTATAGGTAGTTAAGTCTTAAGTATTACTATAAATTATAACATAAATAATTGCAATACACACAGTTAGTACCTATTTACATTTTACGCGCTTAAAAAGTGTTCCCTTTATAATTCATACGCAATCGGACGTCAAACAAAGACAAAACAATATTTTTTTTACGCACGACATCGCTCAAATAGACCCAATACGGTAAAATAATAATAATAATAATAATAATATTATTAATCACTTATTACCACCAATCGTAATAATAATTTTATGCATTAAAACCGCTGAACGTTTCAAAAAAAAAAAAAATCGAAGTTTTAAACAACGAGATTGATATATTATATCTGTCTTTCTGTTCTCTTAGTAGTGTTAGCACAATTATCGACAATATTCTTCACATAATATTGTGTGTAAGTATAGATGATTTAATTTTTTTTTTTTACTCGAATCTCAAAATAATGGTAAAACGATCGTCCGCTCGACGACAAATTGTCTCATCAGTGTAGTGTTTATATTATTATATACTATCAAAATTATTATGAAAACATGGAAATATACATACGTTTTGTTCTTTGGTAACAACTAACAAGAATCGGTTATCGTTAAGGAAATAAAAATGTAAATAGGTAGTTGAAAATACACGAATAATATTATTTATTTATTTCAAGGCTAAATTATTAATGATTGTTGTTGTTTTTTTTATTTTAACTGAGCCATAGTACCTACGCCTCTTCCACCGTATAACTGAACATATTATAGTATTATACACATAGTTAGACATGTGTATAGTTAATATACCCAAACACACGCATCAATAAAACCAATAACTCATTGGTTTTTTCGCCGTGTAAACATTTTTTTTTTTCGTGACAAATTAAAAAAAAAAGTGTTTAATAGCAATTTTTAAATTCCATAAAAAACGTAATTGTATAGGTACATTTTATATGGTATACAAAATAACAAACCGATTAGCCATTAGGTATAGGTTAGCTGCAGTATTTAATATAATTTATAGTTCATCATATCAAATGTGTTAACGTTTACAAAACTAACGAAATCTATGAATAATTATTATTAAATGATAATTCGATTTCTTTTCATTTACCGGAATGAGTTTAATTAATATTTTTTAGTTGTGCTATTGAAATTGTAGAAAAAATTTATTTTTGTTGGAACTATACTATTATTTACTATTTGAGTAAAAACGTTTTTATCTATATGGTTAACCAAAAATTCAACTAGGTATATGCTCAGACATAATATTTTACCCTAAATATCTGCATTTCAAAAAGATTGACAAAAGCGATTAGTCAACTAGTCGATTGCATAACACATGTGTAGCATAAAAATTGACGTGGGCCAGTCCTAAATAGAAAACCATAAGACCAGACTTTTTTCCCAAAAATTCATATACGAGAAAGAATCTCATTAATAATTGATGCCATGCACGCATACGGCCGCCTGGCCGACCGATTTTGAAATATGCGCAGCTATATATGAAATATGTTTTTGCTAGTTTTAATTTAAATAACGAGACTAAGCCCCGGTCGCGTCGACCAATCAATTATCACGGTAACTCGTGTTTATTTTCTATACGCTATACCATAAGTGCGTCTAGAATATTATAACATGTATTAAAATCTGCCTATTTCAAAATCAATTTCGGTTATCAGTAAAATCCAAAGTATATTGTGTGTATAGTATACGGATTACGGAACATGCATATATAATATCGCCAAGAATGGATATAGATGAGTATAATCTATACGGGCATCGTCCAGATGGTTTTGGTGGTCGAAAAATCTAGACTATATGCAATCTGAAAGACCCCCTTCAAAAACAACTATCAAAAATTCTGAAATGCCTACGTTTTAAGATGTTAAGTATATAAATCAACAGCCATGTATCCGGTCATGTAGCCTCCCACAAAAATATTTATCCTAGTTACGCCTATATACATTCCCCGATCGTAATCACCCCGACTTTTTCTCTGATAATAAATTTGATTTTTGAAATTAGTATATACCTACTTAAGGACTATTTATTATGTTCAAATACTTGGATTTTTTTTATAATTTGAAGAGCGTCCTGTGGCGATACGAAATTCGTTTTTTCAAATAAGAATAAAAACTTTTTCACTGCGAATAATGTATCTAAATCAAAATTAAAACGATTGAAAAACGATTTTTGTTTCGTCACTCCTTAAATGGTATAAAAATTTAAGTATTTGGATATATGGCTCTTAAGTATATAAAACTCTGTATAATGTGTATATGGGTTTGAACGAGCGCATTTGTGCTGTACGCAGTTATAAGTCTATAATAACGCGTATAGGTGCATTTAGTGTTAAACAATAACTAGAGAAGTGTAAAAAAAATATATATTTAATATTGTACAACAACTACCTACGAAAACGGGGGAAACCTAAAATATTGTATTAGGTGGGAGAAAAAAATATTAAAATCTTCGTAAACGTCGCCGTGGCGGCACAACGTTTCCGTAAAGAAAATCACGCCGTCGTGTTTGCCATTAAACGCATATATTTAATACATGACGGCGTGTTCGACGGTCAAGCCCGGTAGTACAAACATATAATAATATAGTGAGTGCCGACTGCCGAGTTTACGATGTGTACATGCGCGCACATGTAAAATATATATTTTATTATATATGTATATATACATTATACATATAATTTGTATATAAAATATATTGGTGTGTTTGTGTGTGCAGCATATACTCCGTGTCCAAAATCTAACGAGAGCGGGGAGGGAGTAGAGGTGGGGGAGAGAGATCGTGAGAGGTATAATATTATATACATAGAGAGAGGTCGAGAGAAGTGTACTATATATGTGTAGAGTGAACGAGAGAGACCCTAAAAAGAACCGCTCGTCCCTTTCGGTGGAACACGTGTTTGCTAATCACACATTCTTGTATTTCGGAGTCCGTGACAAATTACCCTCCGCCGCCGCCACACAACAGTCGTCGCCTGAGCCGTTTACGCACACACCGTCCGTCCGTCCGTCTAATCACGTTGTTACCAGATTTACCGGGTACACACAGATCATCTAGTCGATCCCTGCTGTTTTGACCACCCCTTCCACCATATCGCCCCAATGTCACCCTCACGGTGACAATGTCACCCTCACCCAATGTCACCTCACGCCGTCGCTTCTAAGAGCACACCGCTGTTACCCTCCCCTATTTCTGGACACGACCTTTAGAACGACAATACCAATCATTGGTACTTACATAAACATAATATATAGCGCAGGTAATTCCCAAACTACAGTTACATAGCAATACTATGAATTTATTATGACAATTATTTCGATATTGAAATTGTTACATTTGAATTTGATGTGTCAGATCCCCAGGAAACACTATATTAAGTATTTCTGGGCTTTGTGTATATTTATATATATATATGTTACGGATAATGTTCACATTAGCCGAGTACCTTAGGATAATGTCTTAACAACTATATAAACATGTATCAATCATGAGATAAAAAAATATACTAAATTAAATAATAAGTGTCATGACTCAATAGACTAAATAATTTTAATTTACAAAGATAAAACAGTTAAAAATAATAAATGTATTTCAAAAGTTATATTATTAAATAATAAGAGTATAATATGTTATTTAAAATGATTATATATATAGCTATTTTAATGAGTTGCTAATGATTTAACTTTAAATTGAGTATTTTATTTTTGAAATATAGTATTAAATGTTATTATTTAATACTACATGACATGCTTTCATGACATTTCGAACGGCACAAAATACTAGAATACTTACATTTACCTATATATACATCTATTTCCTATTGGTATCACATTTTCCCTTGGATGACCACATTTTATATCCTTGACCACCACTGTCTGACATTTGACTCTAGCAGTCCTTTATTATTGTGATACTATAGTAGGTATATACAGAGTGCTAACCAAATCTTTTACATCATTTTTAGTATACATAACTTTTAACATTATCCGCATAGTATTTATATTTCATGTTTATAATCGAAGAATTGCACATTAGCCAAAAAACATGGCTATTGTTGACATTATCCAAATGTTAACATATTACCCATATAACATAAATACATCATTTTATAGAGCCATAGGATGGAGCAAGACGACGACCTTCCTTGTCGGGGTCATCGCACAGTACTGCACACTGCACATTAATTTATTATTATACATATTATTTATACATTGTATAATATATATAGTACCAACTATATTTAATACTAGATATGTATTTAATATTATTATAATATGTTATTCATTTAGGACTGGTGTTGTCATAGGTTTTAATTTTTTTTTTCAGCGATGAGAATGCGATCACAGTTATTTAGTAGTCGAAAATGATTTTTACTTTTTTTGAGGGACTATAAAAATTGAATAAGAATTATAATATGGGTCTACAGTTCTTCACATTATGTAGTATCGCACAGTCTGTCACTCGTTAGACATAGGTAGGACATTATATCTATTTAAATTGTTTGACAATATTGAATATAATACCTATACTTAATAAACCATAATCATCATGGAAACAATTCGATCGACTCCAAAATTCGCCAGTGAAGACTATATCCCTTTATATTCGAGGGATAAAATGCATGTACGCTGAGATAATAATATAAGAACGGCGGCAAATGGCAATGTTGATCTGGGAATTCAGCTCATGAAATGAATCTATTATATAGATCATCATTTTAAGTATGAGTATCAATCATAACATTATCGTAATTTATTACAAATACGTTAGAACTTTATTATTTTACCTTAAAATAAATCAAGAATGACTAACTATAATACTAAATTCACAGTGTAGCGCGTTATAGTTGCCAAAGTTATTTGGGACTTTGAAGTATCGCCACGCCCGCCGCGCACCTAAATGAAAATAACATATTAAATACACACACCTCTATAATATAATATTAACAGCGCTATAGAGTTCGGGGCTGGAGGTACAATACCGTATAAATCATATACACGTTATTAGTTATATTATTATTATTACGACGAACGGGCACAGACGATGCGGCGGTCACCTCCACGCCGCCCTCGTCTATATCGTCCGCGGGAGCGTGTCGGACACGCCCACCGGAACGACTACGGCTGCGGCGTCGAGGATTAGCGGGGCGGCGGCGGCGATTCGACGTGCCGCGTGTGTATAATAATTATTATTATTATTGAAAAGCTCACCCATTTGGGTGATTCACTCCCCGCGGCGGCTGCAGGTGCGCTGCTGCAGGGTGTGCCGTACACGCGCACCACGTCCACGGACAACTATTTACTATTTGACAAATTGATTATATTATTAATACTGTCCTGCAAAGTCTGAGCGCCTACAGGTATAATATATACCTATTATTTATCTACAACGTTATTCGGATTTCGAAATGATTCATCCGATTTCAAATGCTCAAATATTCAAAGGTTTTTGGGTTTAGAACAATGTATGGGCATTATACGATACATCGGAGGACGCATGTCCATAATATGTGTCTGCGTGACTATGCATGTCTCCGATTCACAAACGCATAACATGGAAAATTTTATATGTTGTATAAATATATTTTAGCTATATATTATATTCAAGTTGAGCATTTTGATTCTATACTTTAAAAAAGACCTAGTTTGAATACATATTCCAAAAACATATAGCCTGAATAGACGTTATATATTTAAATATTCGTGGCATTTTAACATATTATCTGCTTTAAAAAACCTTAAATAAAAAATTTTGCATGTTCTTATCAATATTATTTTTAAGAACAACCAACACAACTTTTTATAATTGTTGTTAAATTTAAAACGTTGTTAGTCTTAAGTTGTACTTAACAACTATTATGCAATGGTCTAGTACTCTAGTTTATTATAGCCTATATAGGCCTTAGAATAATGTGCAGTGGGAAGAGCCCAGGCCCCTCTGCTTCCCCTTAAATCCAACACTGTACGCAGCGATTATTTTGTATATAGCAGAGCTGAACTGTATACTTAGAATAGCGTAGTCTTGGTCGATTTTTGTGTTCTAAAATAATTGATGTTCGTTTATAATTATTATTCACATTGAAAAAAATGTAACAGTTCAACAGTTTTATAAACTATAAATAATGTATAGCACCCGGTGGAAAATTAAATTTGTAGTATGTTTCAACACTTGAATCGAACGATATCTGCAGCACCATTGAAATACGATACCAGCAGCAGTTATATATATGCTGATATAATTACATATTGTATTCAATGTTCAAATGTAATTGCTGTATACTGCAGGCGTTGCGAACCTTATTATTTATGGGTCAAGTGCCAACATTTTGTGATTAAAGCTTTAAAAACTGTTCGTTATTAAATCATTATAATCATGAATATTAAAAAAAAAATACAATTTAATAATAAACAAGTATTAAAATTGATAAAATTATAAATTAATTGATAATATATAATAATAAAGTTATAAAATTACTTTTCTTGCTTTTTTTCTGCAAAGTCGTCAATTATTGTGTCATATAGTCAATAGATCTTGCTAGTTGGTTTTCAATTAATACAATTAATAAATTATTTAGCGTTTCTTCTCCTGTAATTGACCGCCAATAATTCTTTATTATTTTTAATTTTCTAAACGTTCTTTCTCCTGAGGCTACCGAAAGAGGTAGGTATTACTGCTAAAATACTCAAGCATATACATATTATGGAATCCTTTTTGATAAATGTTATTAATTATTGTATCAGGAGTACTTTCATTTTCTATATTTGTTATTCATTTTGATTTTTTGTAGACTTTGTAAACAATTCTTAGTTCTTCTTTTAGTTCTTGAAGAGTAACGTTATTAGGATATGCCTTTGATAAATCTTCACTTATTTTTTCTAAAAATGATTTCATCATTAATTTGTGTTTCTGGTGGATTCACTATTGGAGAAAAAATACTGAATATTTGTTCCAAGTTTTCATATATATATCATGAATATCTAATAATAATTTGTCTAATGATGTCAAAAATATTTGAACTTTAAATTCTTGCCCTAAATTTTGAAAAGGTTCTTTATTATTAGAAAACAAATCATCATGAAATTTCGTTAATTTTCGAATTCTAGCAGTTTTTTTAAACTCAGTTGTTATACCCAAATTTTTGGAGTTTATTTTAGCTTCAATAAACAGACTACCACAAGAATCTTTTACCTGTTGAATATCAACTTTGAGTGATCTAAAATGTTCAACACCTCCTATCATGGACAATTATATATTGATCTAATCAATTAACTCAAATTTAAATGTATCCATATTCATTAATTCAAAATAATATATATACATTATATATTAAATAGTATAATATATAGTATGGAAATTATATTATATAAGTTAGGTATTACTTATTAATTTAGTTTAATCACTTTAATACCTATAAATCTTATTTGTTAGTCCAGACCAATTGTATCTAATTCTACCCGACAATTTAGATGTTATACCTAACCAATTCATTTTGGTATCGAAATGTATGCCGAGAATTGTGACTGCGTTTTGTTTGGTATTTCCTCTTTTCGTCAATTTGAATTTGTATATATTTTGGACATTTCCTTTTGAGTGAATATGATGCATTGGGCTTATAGATTTTAAAAATTGAAACCTATAGGTTCTAATATAATTTTTCATTGTTGTCATAACATGTAATAAAATGAAACCACGAACATCTAATTGTTTCTTAATTCGTACTGTACCTACACATAACTCCTGGGAGATTTTCCATCCATACGTGTGCGCCTACACATTATTATACACGTACATAATATTATATACGTTATCGGGTTTGTTTCGTGTATATACACAATACGTCAATACACATAATATATTGGAAAATCGAATAGGCCAGGGTCGTCCCTGCGCCTTTATCCGGCACTACATTGTCACGTCCCCAATTACAGCGAACAGCGAATAATGTATTATATTGTTGTAAAATAGAATAAGACATTTGAATACAATATAATATTATGTACTTAATTAGTGCAGTACATGTGATAATATACAATATACATGGTATATAGATATTATACGGTAAAGACCCAAGTAAATCAGTCTGTTCCGTATTCTGTTTAAAAACCGTATCCATGTATACTGTATAGTATACTGAATCTAGGTAAATATATCCGAATCTGTAATATCAGAGGAAAAAATATTTTACGAGGGACGTATGGCATACGCATTTATAGTGTATAATGTATAGTGTACCTATAATACTATAATGTATAGTGTATAGTGTATACTATAATTATTATTTTGTGGCGCCAAGGAAATTGATCAGCCACTTAAAAAAAAAAAATTTTCCAAAGTATGTAATCAAAACTGAAACAATTATGCATTGAATATAATAAAGGGGAAAGAACCATCGACAACTTTCTAAAATCAATAAGGACAACAATTAAGGATTTTTAACTGTACCTACTATATGTATATTATTACCTACTACTTACTATTTTAATTTTTACAATCACTCACGCGGTAATCTTATATTTTGATAAATTATATTTATAACTATAATTACACAGAATATTATAACTAGGTTTCATAATTATTTTTTATTAACAAGGTTTGTCCTTAAACATTTTGTATACGGTTTACCTACCGCGTTAAAGGTGTATTATGTATTGTATCTATGTTTTAATCTATGTATACAAAAATAAATATTTAAATTTTTGTTTATTCTCTATATACTTATAAACATAGGACTGTTTTCAACTGTTTCAAAAGTTATATCGATTCTTTGAGACTCCGAGTGTGTCCAAGCTTATTTTTTAACTCCTATAGCAGGCTTCTATAGGGTGGTTCACATTTGAATTTAATTTTTGGCACGAAAATCGAATATTTTTTTTTTGTTTATTTAATGGTTGTCATTCGTTACATTACCATTATAATTAGTAGAAATTTCTAACATACATTTTTTTTTACAAATATTAAAATCAAATATTTATATGATTACAATTATTACAATGATTACTTTTATGATATTATGCTTTCTTAATTATTTTTTATGCAAACACATATTGAAGACATATCAATTTCATCCGTAATTTAAAGTATTATTTCAAAAATCAGAGTCCAACACGAATCTGAACAAAGTTTTTCTGAAATTATCAAAATCCGACTATGTTGTACGAGGCGTGATCGGTTTTCCTGCAAAGTAATGTTTTATCGTTTAAATAGTCTACATGAAAATATCATATTAAATATAGATACAATATACGACCTCTTTAGACACGTCATATCGCTGTGTACGGCACATAATAATATTATAATATGCGCTTCGCCGTCCGTGTTGTTTTCGCGTTCGAACCGTTTCCGCGAAAACCGTGTGGTATATTATACTGTGTGTACTAAATATAACACCTACCTATTCAATATTATTATTATTATAGAGAGGCATTAGGCGTAAAAATGTTATATTGCACGCTGTCCGCGGTTTTATACAACGAACGCACGTGCAACCAGGGATTCCAAAAATATTTCGACAAAATAACAAGTCAAATTTTAGGTAAAATTACGCGATACCCTTCTACTATACCCTGCGCGTGATTACACATCGTATACAGGATGATTATTTCATCACCAAGCAATCATTTTCTCGGTAAATGTACTTAGTCTACGTGTTTTTGAGAAGAAAAAATATTTTAACACGATTTGACTACCCTAGTAGTCAGGACCCTCCTGCCACTGGATAGCTTCCCGTCTCCAAGTAAAATATCATATTTTTGTTCACTTATTTGCTTAATGTAACTTTTTTTTTAATTACAGACTGTAAATGTTGTTTATTTTTAATAAAAAAAACACTATTTGAAATAGTAGTTTTAAGGTACGTTTTCTCTGCAGCGTTCAGCCGCGGCGTCGAACGCCGTACTATTGAACCTATGTATTTTTAATGTGGCCGTTTTCTGATGCGCGTTCGTCGCTGCGTCTAGAACATTTGACGCGGCGTCTGGCGACAGTAATGGTCTCGGACCAGTGTACCGCGTCGAACGCCAGCGTCTAGACGCCGCGTTTGGACGCCGCGGCTGAACGCTGCAGAGAAAACGTACCTTAATATATCTTGAGAATTTTTACATCGCGATACGTTTTTGATTTCATATCCCGAAGCAGAATCTTTATAAAAGTCGAATATCAAAACCTGTAGGTAATAGTAATAATAAGTTACGAGTGTCATGATTTATAATAATATTTAAATCCTAGACGTTCGGTTTGGAGGTCATCAAAACGTTCGTCAAAACATCTAACAATTGTTGTATTCATCGCAATGTTGCCCAAGTTGTAATATTTGTTTAACTCGTAAGTTGTAACATTTAAATCGTTAAATACTTGAAGAGCATTTTACAACAATATGTTACGTCTTTAAACTGTTATAAAGTGCACAAAGTCTCTGTACGACTGCTTATAATAACTACGCGTATAATATATAGTTATTATGGAAATTTGGACATTCAGCGCAACTGCGTTATATAAACTAAAATATTAGGTAAACAAAATAATTCTGAAGTGATTAAATAATCAGTATAGGTGTACCTAATATAAAAATGTATGTGCCCCCTTTTAACGTCGATTCGCTGCGATATAACCCACGAATTATTATTATTATAATTAATTATTAATTTGATCCAATCTTACGATTTGATACTGTTTCACGTATTTTAGAATAATTCGGATAACGCGTTTATCGTTTACAATGATTTCAATTTAATGATACGATTATACGAATCATTATGAAATTAGTGTGTACACGTCGTGCAATATTATTATTATAAAGTGAAATTCCCGAGCGATGAGACGTCTGCGCACATACGACGAATCGCGTGTTTACTCTTAGCCGACGTCATGTTCGCCAGAGAGTAAAACCTACGGATTTTGTTCGTTTTCCCGAACAAAATGAAAATATATTTTTACTTGGAAATATCCGTGCACAAATTTTTATTTAACGATTTTCATCTCATGACTGGTCGATTGTTTCTTTCTTTCTTTTTTGATTGGTAGGCCTTAACAAAATACTGAATTGTCAATCTATCGATATGTACAATCGGTTTTTTAAAAAGTCTATAGTAATTAGTAGCCAGTATACGGGATTTTTCAAAGAACCGGCGCGGAGGTCTGTCCTGAGGTCCGCGGTGGGGGGAGGGGGCTATGGTGTCTAATATTCGATCCCGGAAGATAAAATTGTTTTTTTTTTTTAATTGTATTAACTCATGGCTCAATAAACAGAAGGGGATATTAATTCCCCCGACCCTCTCCCTAAAATAATATTCCGTTTGGCCGTTTACGATAATATATTAATATGACGTTTTAATAATAATAATAATAATAATAATAACAATATATTACACGCGTCGGTACACGTTTCGGCACCAATTGCGTCTGCGGCGTGTGACCGACCGACGAGTGGTGTGGCGGCGACGGGGTGGCGACATTATCGGCGCTACACATAATATGCGTTTTTCCAAAATGCAATTCTCACAATCTCACAGGCAACGTATCGTTTTACAATGACATCGTACCTACATGGACGAGTGTTTTTCCCGCGTTTTTACGTCGTAACAACATTGACCTGTGTATCGTTACAATTATTATTACTATACTACCCATGTAAGCGTATATATAGGTTGTCAGGTGCATCCGGTTATACGGTTTGAAAAAAATCGTCTATATAAAATCATCGTCTTATATTATAGGTACCTGGCGTTTTCGAATACAACATTATTATTTCATCATAAAACTATGACTATTGACTTACTCGGTTCGAAGAAATAATAATATAATATTTTAATATTATCTAAAATTATCTAAAATTATTAATTAACGAATATACGGAGGCGAGCTGTCTATACGCTAAATATAATACGACACATTGTGATGCTTACCGCTTGCGGTACATGAATATCGTGATCTCTGTTGGGATAAAATATGTCTTTATTATACTTATAATATTATAGTTGATAGTATTAATATTATTATGAGTATTATTTACAATAAAATATATAATTATGGCCATTTTCGTGGTATTGATAATCGATTGTCGGATTGTAGAGTGATTAACCGAAAAGTATAAATAGACTATATCGAATATTGTCATGCCGATAATATTATTTTGGTATTTCAGTAGTCAGTACTTATTTGTCCCGACTGATATTATTCTAAATTCTTTCATTTATGATTTATCCGTTATTTTCATACACGCAAATATTATAATATTCATACAGCTGGCAGCCGCCATAGAAAATATATAATAAATAATATATATGTTATTACATACATTTATTTTGTTTATTTAAACTTCAAAATAAAGAGTATATATTAAATAGTAATTGTTGTGTATCATTTTATTTAAGCTATTTTGCACGGGGCCCCGCAATTTGTAGCGCCGGCCCTGTATGTCTCAAAGTTACCTAGGTAAAAGGCAAACGGCAGTAATTAATTTGTTCTCTTGAAATAGTCTATGATTCTGAATGAAATGATTTTAAAACGTACATTGATTATCCATAGAACATTACTGAAAGGTAATATTCTATGGTTCTGTATGGAATACATTTCAAGCATATTCATTGATTATTAAATTCATATTATAGATTAATTATAAGTTATTCTTATGATTATTCACATCTTATTTAAAATTGGGTGCACGGGAAAGATTATGTCATGACTCATGAGTTATGGACTAAATCGGATGATTAGCAATTGAATAATGAATATTACAAATTCTTAAGTATTATTCTATCAATATTCTAATATTCATTTTGTGTTATTTGTGCTGTTACGGGTGGTTCGTGGGTATCCATCATCAATGTGCAGGTTGTAACCTTGGGGTTGGTGTTTGGCATTTTCTATATAACTTCAGTAAAAAAAAGTTCCAATAGTTCTCTGTTCGGAAAAACTCATGTTCTCAAACACAGATCTGCGACTGCACTACACGACTGCGTATACAACAATACAGACACGTGGTTTATTGAACTTGATCATGCATATTACAAAGAAATGCAAACCTTCATTATAGATTTCTTAAATAGGTAGGTACACTAGATTAGAAATTATGAATAAAACAAATACAAACTAATTGAAGCTCCAGCATACAAATTTCTAACTATTTAAAGGTGATTATGTACCGAAACACTGAAGATATAGTATGTTGTATATTATCAGTGGCGTCATTTCAGTTTTTAATAGGAAGGGGCAAACGGTTTTACCAGCCCGTATACCTAACTGAACAGAAAAACAAATCACTTCGCTCGCAAGCTAATTTCCACTTACACTTCTATCTCGATACGATTCCCGTACTACTAACTTTATACGTGCATGAGGCAAAATTAGTCTCATTTTATGGTAAAAATACGTGGAGGAGCTAAAATATAATTATGGTACATATACCTCAGTAACATAATTTCATATTTTTCTAGAGGATCAAACAAATTAAATGACAATATGAAACTGTTAAAACGTAATTGAAAAATCGAACAATTTTAAATAAGTACCTACCTTCTATTATAGACATTTTTTGATCATGGATAAATTTAAGAGTGGTCGTTTTACAATTTCTATAGTATCAGCGTCCGACTAGGAAACTAGAAGTATTAATTACTATCGTGACTATAGTTTTCTAATGCTATTACACAATACTATATTATTTCCTCAAAATTAGAAAAATGATGGTTCTGTTATTTCACCAACAACCGGCCCAACAATTGGACTGCTTTTACAATCAGACAGGGGCAAATGCCCACCTTGCCCCCCCTCAAATGACGCCACTGCATATTATTCGTGTCAATTTTCCGACCGAGAAAATGGTGGAACAAGATTCATTTGATAACATACGAGTTCTTTATATTTAGTACAATGGCTTCATTCTGACCGCGTGGGGTAAAAACATTTGCGAAAGTATTTAAAATCCAATGTTATTGTAATTTGGCCCACTTCATCGGTTAGCTTGGTGGCCTGCAACATAAAAGTATAATTATTTAAAAATAATAATATTGTGGCGCCACTGATATAGGGTTGTAGGAGTCTGTGACATAACGCAATTCTGATTGATGCGATATAATAATATAATTGTATAAATATTTATCGTTTGCAAAAAAATCCGATGGCGCAACATGAGAAATCGATTATAGAATGCATTTTTTGTTTATTTTCTACATATTATTTCCTTGGTGCTCAATTTTGTGACTTGTGACGTTTGCGAACGAGTGCATAATACAATAGTCATGGATTGTGCTGCCGCCGCTCGACCTCAAAACTATATAGCACAGACACGCGTATAAAACACACATCCGCAGTGATATGTATAGAACATAATATATAATAATATTATAATGTACATTCGACTATTAAAGTAAGGCGCATAATAATGTGCATGTAGGTAAGTCAAGATGCACACATTGTGTGTTGCGCGGCGTTGCATTCAAGGTCGATGCCGCCGTTCGGCGAATAATATACGAGTGTACATAATATAATAATAATAATAATAATATACAACTTATACACTCGTACTCTATAATATTGTTGTTCGTACCTACATGTTTTTTTTCTATCTTTCGAATTTTGTTTGGTCGACTGATTTTTTATTATTATTATTAATCGGCACACATAAATTCCTCCGCACAAACAGTAGTCGCGGAATGCTCGTTGCTCGCATTTTACATCGGTCATATTATAATATTATTGCATTGCCACTGTGGGCACTGGGTATAATATGTATAATGTATATACAATAATATTACGAATAAATCGTGTTTCTAAGTGCATGAATAAAGTACCAGACCACTGTGTGAAAGGGTTGACATATATATGTTACTTCTACTATATTTATAATTATTACAATTTTGAAGTTGCAAAATGTTTTTGGAATTTTTTTGTAAAGCTATTTAAGTACCTACCATATTTTCAATCATTCAGATTAGTAAACCATTTAAGAAGTGTCCTGTGGCGATACAAATTTCATTTTTCAAATAAGAACCAACTTTTTTCACTGTTAAACGGATGATTGAAAATCCTTGTATTTGTACATAATATGGTACAAATTATTAAATTATTATTCAATCAAATATATTATTATGTGCCTAGTAGTATGAATTTAAAATTAATATAGTCATAGATTTATTTTATTGTAGGTTTGTAACTATTTTTATATGATCAAGACACAATAAAATACTGAAATATTAAAGTTAAGTTAAACTAAATAATTGAATGATTTTATTTAGTTATTCATCTAGTAGGTACCTTCGCATTTAATTTTTTGGTGTATATTTAGATTTTCAAACCATTTTAGAATCAAACATTGAGATAGTAGGTAGTAGGTACCTATGGAATATTGTAGTGAAAATTATAATACATTTCATTTTCATTTTCACAAACTTCTTCAGTCGGCATTTCTTGAGTTGAAGTCATCAATTTCACTAACCACGACTCCTCTAAAATATTATTTAATGCCGGCTCCTGACTCCTGAGTATAATTTGTGTAATATATTATAAGTTATAGTTTAGACTGTCTTTGTCTGACTGTTTCAACAATGAGCAATAATAAGTATACCGGATGTATCAGGGTTGTGATTAACTGTTTTGACAATGTGTAGAAACACCGATATAAATACTCTACCGATGAAAAACTTGAACATTAATCCATGTTTTTTTTCGTCACGATTTTCCTAGTTATCCTTAATTTTATCTGCTTCGGTTGCCAACATCCTGTGTTCTTAGTAGAACTGACCAAAATCATATTTTACCAAAATGTACAAATAAAATATATATAGCTAATATAGGTACCATTCGATAAATTGTATAACATTTTTAAACTGTTTGTTTGAAATAATGAAAAGATAACAAATAATATACTAAATAAAATGGTTTTTAAAAATTATTCAGATCACCAATAAATTAAGATAAATTTTTGTTTTTGAAAATTATGTTAGAAATACGCGTTTATTATTTGGCCACGACTCGTGCTCTATAATTATATAGGTATACATTATACAACCTCCAATAAGCTCATATATTTTTTAATTGGATCATAATAAATATATAAATGTATATAAATATTTATATATTATATACCTATAAATATATTAAACCTATATTTATCATCAAATATAATAATTTGGTTTTAATACATTATTTCATATTTAAATTACATCGTCATTATTTAATAAAGTAACACCATCTCTTTCAATATTGAGAAACAGTCCATCAGCAATTTTGTTCTTATCCAATTGCCTCATCAATGAAAAACATTTTCATTTTTTGTGACTTATTGTTTTCCAGCATTTATTTTAGGTGCTTAGTCAGCGAATAAACTAAATAATAATTTATTTTTATTTTTATTTTAAATATTTTTTTATTACTTAATCTGTACAGTAAATGTAGTACAAAAAGTAGGTAAATGTGATAAAATAAAAAAAGACATGATTCACAGAATGAAGAAACATCCCAGTGGAGAAACTTCGAATTCTTATAATTTAAATTAGTTTTTAATGGTTTATTTTTTCTTGGGATGTTTATAATAATTAGTAATATTACCGTTATCGCCGTCGCGTGTAGCCTATTAACCACGGTTAAAATAAATTCAAACAACGAACAATTATAACTAGGTATATATAATATATAGCCATATAGGTAAAAAGAACTGATGCTGTCGACGAACAAGACTGGCAAAACCAGGCCGAGTGGCGTTCGCCGTGTCAGTCGTTGGTCGGGGGTAGAAAGGAACGATATTATGTTCGTTTGGCCGACGGTGACACCACCAAGCATATAACCACGGCCTGGTGGTGTACATAATGAATAAGATAAATTGAAAACACATTGATAACAAAAAATAGTGTCTAGTATAGCTACACTATTGACCAAATACATTAAACTGCTTTGTCCTTCGTATGTAAGTGTGTTTATCTGACTCTGATTATCATAATATCTGTGTCATTCTGCGGTGCACACTCAGCAATCCAATCACTATATATACCTACATATAAAATATTTATAACATATTATGTAAGCTCTTTTTAATACCACGGGTGAAATTATTCATAAAATAACGATTATAATAGGTGTATAGACAATTATTATAGGTACCTATTACAATTACACGATCAAATGTGAAAACGAGACGTACTTACAATTTAAATATCTTTCACGCTACGCTTCTTTATTATTTTTAATCACGCGCTTCTGAATATACCTATAGTATTTTAAAATTATTAGGCCGTAATTAATCAAACCACACATAATATTATTATTTTGGATATTCGTACACTGCAGTATTTGCTCTTCTTTATTTCGGCATAACTTTTCGTATCGACGCGTAACCCCATTTATTTTCAAAAAAAAAACTCATTTATTATAAAGACTTCAATACGGCTGCGGTGGTCGTGCCTCCCGGCAAAAAAGGGACGTTGCGTTGTATAGTATAGATATATGTGCATGAGTGTGTGTGTGTGTGTGAACGGCCTCTGCGTGATACGGAGGTCTGAAAAATACCAACGACCAAGTGTTTGTAATTTGAAAGATGTATATATTATTATTGTTTACTGATATGAAATTTGGGTTTTCGGCCCTGTTCTCGGAGGTCATATGTTATATTATTTAATGTATGACGGTTTTTGACGTTTTTACTGCCCGAGCCCGGGTATGTATTTAACTGTGTGAGTGTGTATGCGGACCCGTGTACCATATTGTCCGTAATATATACCATAATGGCACAATATTATATACGATGACGGTGTTGCGCTATCTCGGCCGTTGTCGCCACACTGCTTGTGTCGAGACCGTCCGGACCCGTTCGAATGTGCGTGAAGAAAAATACGCGGAACCCCGCGTCGGCGAAATAATAATATATATATTCGACCGTGTATATTATTTTTATATTTTTATCATCGCCGTCCGCCGTCGTCGTGCAGCAGTCGACCGGCGCCGCCGTCATTATAAATAACGTATTAATTATATTATAATATTATAATACTTACAATACTTACAATACCTACTGTAAAATAAAATAACGATAATCGTCCAAAACTATACCGTTTTATACACTCGCGCTGCAATGACGCACTAATTAATTTATTAGCTGCACAATAGTATAATAGGATATAATAATAGTTGTATGATGGCTACAATAATAACTAAACGCGCAAATATTATGTCCTACGATTTTCAAAAATAATTCAAAGAAAATAATATTGTACCGCGATTGTACCTGTGACCTTGAAGTTATTGTATATATATTTTGTGAACGAGTACTAATATAATATCTGTCAACCTATTTAGGAAAACTTAGATGTTCCCATTCAACTCATTCGGTGTATATTTTATTTGCATATTCCTATAAAATCATAATATGACCATTTATCGTGCTAAATCGTTGCGATTAATAAATTAAGCGTCGAACGACAATGTCAAACTATCCTTGGTCAGTAACGGTAGTAACTGAAAAGTGTACACCGACTGATGTCGTTGGTACAATAAAGGTGCCTTTACACTGTATCGTGTCGTCCATAACTCTTTATCGTGTCGTCCATTTCCAATTTCGTTCTTGGTAGAATGGTATATAAATGGTTAACGAATTATTTTGATAGATGATAGAAGGTAGTTGATAACAATTATATGGGCATTATAAAATTATTTATTATCAGGAGGATTGAACCACGACTGTTACCGCACGACGACAAGTTGAATTTTTTTCAACTTTCTGGTAACGCCTGGTAACATGGTATATTAATTAGGTAACTACAATATTCAGCCAATCAAAACACTGTAATTTTAGGACGACGTCCTGAATTATGGACGACACGATACAGTGTAAAGGCACCTTAATATTATATTATTATGTTACCTAGTTACATATACAGTGGTTATAAAATGGGTTAAAAGTTAAAGCCATAACCTAGAATATATACTTATACCATTCTGTTATTAAATATTATTATACCGTACGTTTGGTCGGGGCAAGCGCCCGCTATGTACCTTATTGCAGTTGTTTCATCAATCGAATAAAAATCAAACAAGCCGAGCGTTTGATATCATATTTCAGCCATCGCCACGCTTGATTTGACGTTGTTTTCAATTTTATATACGCGCCGATTAAATTCTGTATATATTATTTCTATATATAATTTATGGACGCTTGCGCTACAAGTACAGTATACATTTTTTGTTTTTAATAGGTACCTACTACAAATAAAACAATTCAAAACAAAAAAATTAATTTTTTTTGGAAAAGTTCGAAATGAATTAATTCCAAACCGAATGACTGTAGACACTTGACATTTTTACCGAAGGATGAGATTATTATTTTCTATACACCATACAATTTTAAAAATATTTTGGCCCTTTTTGAGCTTATAGGTAATAAAAATAATAAAATTTTATTTTTTTCTATTAAATATAATATCGATTTAAAAATGTTTGAGTCAAAAAGCTTGCAATTTTAATACAATAGGTTCTTCACGCGTTGTTTTAATAGCAGTTGTAAATTATTAATTATTAATGATACATAACCTGACTTTTTTTTATAAGCATTTAAAGTTCAAATTCAGACAAACATGATTTCTTTTAATAGATATTTGAAGTTAAAATTTGGACGAAATTATATCTAAATGAAGAGTAACGATATAAATAACTTCGTTGATGTAATTATTAAAAAATATTTTTCGAGGGGGCTTGCAACTCTTAAATTATTTTATCATATTTTATATATTTAATAACATTTTTAAATGCAATGTTTTTGGAAAACTTAATTCAACCTACTTCATTAATTATTATTTATAGTAAAATGAGTTATTTTTATAGCAATTATATATCTTAAAATGGACTTATTAGTTATGTAGGCTGACGGACCGTGTTCGCTGATCAGTATCGTTTTTCGTATACAATGATTTCAAATCATCATTGAATTCAAATTTAACACATCTATGATCGACTTAAACTGTATAGCAGAGCGGTATCCACTTGTCGATCTTTTTTTAATACCTACTGAAAATAAAACAATGAATTTAAATTAAATTAATTTGTTTTGGAACAATTCAAAATAGTCAGATTAACAAAATCTAATTTTTAAAAAATGTTTGATGGTAAAGACGTTTGTTTAGGTCAATTTGTTTAATTTTTGCAATTTTTTAAAATATCAATATTTTTTGGCGTAAACTTATTCAAAGCGTAAAAATTTTTTTCAAAATATTCTTTTTGTGAATTTTCAGACATAACTACATAAGTGAATCTTAAACTATTTATTATCCATAAAATGTTGATAATTTTTTTCATACGTTCAACAAGAATCAATTTTTATTTTTCATTTGTCAAATCCTTCTGCTACACCCTGTATAGAAGTATTAAAATCTTATTATT
Organism: Neotoxoptera formosana; assembly: GCA_022818045.1. NCBI lineage: Eukaryota > Metazoa > Arthropoda > Insecta > Hemiptera > Aphididae > Neotoxoptera > Neotoxoptera formosana. Next base: position 44,068,964 of record CM040630.1, on the reverse strand, counting down.
TGTTTTGAATGTATTACAGCTGCATTTTTCCCTGGTTTTGATATTAAATATATGAGTACCTACTTCGCATTTTTACATAGGTAATTATTTATACAATATTAATTTAAGTATATCCCACGAAAGTCATACAAATGATAAGAGCAATATCACGTAGACGCCTCCGTGTTTTACGTATAATACGACTACCTAATATTTTTATTTTACTTTTCTCAAGTGGTCCGCACTTGCGAGACAATTGATATATTTTTTTTCCAGTTCAGTCATGGGAATCAATATTAGTAATATTTAATAGGCTACTGATTATTATAATCACTATAATCAGTGATTGGGACTTAACAATTTTAAATATGCACTCGTGTATATTATATGCTCTAAAAACGTAATATTATATATGCACTTAAAACATGGAAATAGAGATAACATTTTTTTAAAACAGTTAAGGTAATTATAATTAATTCTTTGGCAATACATAAGTATAGCATAGAAAAAATACAACGAATAACTATATACATTACATAGTTTATATGGCATATTATATTAAATAGTAAAAAGTTTTATTATTTGCAGGATAGGTACTACGAGTGTATAAAAATATTTTAATTTCCCGAGAAACAAGTTGCCACATTTTATACTAACAAAACAAAATCATAAAATAATTTTCTAGAAATAAAATTTAAAAAATATTTATGCATAATTATTATGTAAAATGTCATATAGTTACAACATGAAAATTATTATTCATAAAATCATAACATCTTTATTGTATAATATATATATTTTATGTGGGTGGGTGGGCCATTAACAAAATACGCACGTGCGCGGGGCAACAAAATGTTAGGGTCTCTCAGTTGTAATGTATATATAATACTGGAGTATACGCCAACAGTATAGTCGCATAAAACTAAACATCCAAAAGCAATATTGTAATTTTTCTTTTTTTTATGATTTTCTGTCCGTAAAATTGAATCACTAGGTATATATTTGTATTTAGTACGTCAGTACGAGAGTGTTACACATTCGATCGTTAATATTATTATTTTGTCTCCGAATTGGCTGAATATATTTCTAAATAAATACCGAACAAATAGGTAAATATTTATATAAACCATGTTTTTAAACACATTTCGTGGTTCAACAATCAACAGTGGCACTCCAAATCATACGTTGTACACACAGTATTTACAATAATTTATTATTATATTCATCAAAACGTCTTGATATTATTGTTCAATATTTATTTTGAAGATATTGGACTACTTAAGAATAGTTGTTGTACCTCTCAATCGTAGGTCATATAAATATAGATAGATGTATATTGTATATACAAATTATATACCTAACCTTATATAGTTCTATATATACATACAGATATTAATATATTATGCAGTGCTTGAATTGGGAAAAAATTTAAAGGGTGGGAAGGTTGGTGAGAGGGGATGCAAAAGTGTAAAAAAAATGTGCGTACCAGAATATTTAAATGTCTTATTTCAGATTAAGATTTAATTAGAAAGGTAACACATAAGGCATAAATAATTTTTTTTAAAGTAGGTGGACTCTGTAATTTTACATTATTTATATATTATGTACTTATACAATCTGAAAATACTAGTTAGTTAGTGTACCGAATATTAAAATACGAGGCTGGTATTACTAACTTTTTTTATAATATTTTATGACTTAAACTGAGATATTGATTTCAACTACAATTGTCATTAATAGTACCTTAACATTAGTGAAAATAGGGGGAGGCTTGGGGGGACTTAGTCTCCCTTAGTCTCCCTTCCAAAATATCAGCTGATTCTCCCCAGTTCAAAAGCCTAGTAATTAATACTAATTGTTATATACTGTGATACTAAGCATAATGGGGGGGGGGAGGGCTTGAAAAATGGAGGCTAGTTGCTGTAGTAATAGTAGGTGTACCTATAATAGTATGTAAAAGTAGTAACAGACAGTGTTGGTCTACACTTACATCAATTACATCGATAATAGATACAGATTGGGAAAATATACTTATCATTTATTAATTATTATAAAGTAAAAATATAGAAAAATAATAGGTGCATGGGAAAACCCGTTTTTAGGAAAATAAAAATCAATAAAATATATGTATAGAAAAAAATAACAGGAATAATAATTCGTAGGAAAATATACAAGGGAAAAACTTTAATCGGGAAATTATAAATCAGGAAAATAAAATTCGGGAAAATCGTAAGGATTTAAGATCCAGAAAAATATTAAACGGGAAAGTAATATTCAGGAATATAATTTTGTAGAAGTACTAACTAAGATTCCTGATTATTACTTTCCTGTGTAAATATTTGTCCCGTGTAATATTTAAATTCCTGTGAAGTATTTCAAAAATATTTGTCCTGTGTAATATTTAAATTCCTGTGAAGTATTTTCCCGATTTTTTTTCCTGCGTGATTTTACCAGTGCAATTATTTTTTTAATTTTAAATGCTTGTGTATTATTGTCCTCTAAAATACTTTCCTAAAATAAATTTACCCGAATTTTATTTTATTGAGAAGTATTTTCCAGATAATATTTGTTCCTGTCATTAAAGCATTCCTGACAAATATTTTCCTGAACTTGATTTTCCTGACTACAATTTTCCTGAAAATTATAGGGTCACTATAAAATATACATTAGTTCGGTTAACATTTTAATGATATCATGCGTATACTAATCTATGTGATTATTTCGTTAAAACTTTTCTTCTTAAAAAAAATCAATTTTAATTTTCGATTGAGGTCAACGAAATTTATTTTGTTTTAGACTATTGATTTTTACTATACTTATAATTTAGTTTGAAAACAATAATGAAACGTTTCATCAGGAAACAGAACTGACGTTAAGTTCTGTGACTCTTTACAATCAACATTTTGAAATTATTTTATGTAAGCATTCTTTTTATTTTTATTTATTAAGTATATAAATGTATGAAAAAAAATCAATTATTTAAATTAAATCTATTCGTTCGTTTAATGAACTTAAGAATTTAGACGGTCGAGGATCAATTTAGGTTTATAAGTTAATAACTCAAAAATGATGATTCTATCAAAAAAATGTATTAAAAAAAACTCATTACCAGAATGTATTAATTATTAACCTAACACAACTGTTTAGTTTTTTTGAAATTCCATTTTATCGATCCGCGGATCTAATCATTAAAAAAAAACCAAGCGTACAACGACCTTAAGATATATTCTGTATTATATAATAACAGGTACTTAAATAGTTATCGTTCATTAACATTATGAAAATGTTTAATGAATGATAATCAAATACCGTAATATAGTATATATAGCCATGTAGGAATTTATAACTAACACACAATTCGAATATTATTCATCAAAAAAATGTGTTTACGCTGACTCTTAGTAAAAATACAATTTGTGTACTGGAGTTGAGCTTATAATATTTATAAAGTAACTAAAAACAATATCATTGATCATAAATATTAAAACAGTTATAATCAATGACAATACTAAATATTGTGTTTAAGCACAAAAAAACAAACATAAACGAGCAATACGAGCATTAATTTATTTAAACGATTTATAAAGAAAATGATAAGTCATGAAGAATTAAATCCTACTATACATCAATTCATGTGTACAATTAATATATGAACATTCTTTGAGCGTACAGGCCTACTACAGCTAAACTGTTTTGTGAATGTACCCACAATGTGTTTGTCATGTACTCATGTGTTTAAAACGTAGTAAATTTTATCAGTAAGCAATGAAAAATTTACGTATATGTATTATATTACATCTAATGAAATAGTATAACGATACACCAATCGTGTTCGTATATATTTTATTTATTTATTTATTTATTGTATTAAGTGCAATAGTAGAGGGCCGAGGCCCAAAAAAAAGTTTATACATGATAATGACAATATATCATCAGTAATAATAACAAAAATAATATGATAAGATAAAATATAATAAATTAATAGACTAAAATTAAATGTGGCATTAATCGAGTATGACACGGAGGAACTGTAATCGAGAAAAGCGTTTTGGAGAGTCAATAGAATTTGATAATATTTTTATGAGAAACAATAAGCTGATGGGACGTCTCCGATAGGCAATGCTAGTCAAGTTAACACATTAACAGATCCGAGAGTGTATTCATGTGGAGACCAAAGGACTTTTAATAGGTGGGCAGCGGATCGTGGGAGTCTGCGCTGGACTCTCTTCATTGCTATTCAGTAGCTGATTTGGGAAACAGATTCGTACTCAAAGAGTGAATGGACTATATAACAGTAGAGGATATTTTACCAAGTTGAAAGTTTTGAAGCTTGAGTTTGGATGAAATACGTGTGACGAAACTGAGGATTTAAAGAGCTTTACAAAAAATATCTTATATTTTGGGGGTAAATTTTGTGAAATCCGAAAACGAAAGTCTACCTGAATAAAGAGTACCTAGTAATAGAACTACCATAAACTTTCATCACTGTAATGGATGTGTTGGTATTAGATTTCAATGTTCAATCATTGTTAACGATAAAAACGATTCTGAGCAGAGACGGTTTAACATTTTGATAACCAAGATTACTAAACAATTTGGTACTTCAATAATAAAATTATAATTTTAACAAATGTTCGAATATTTTTTTTTAAAAGAACTGACCTATTTAAGTACAAACTAGATCTAATTTTCTACCAGTAGGCAGTAACCTCCCTCGAAGTTGATAGTTGGAGCATTTTTTCTACTAGAAAAAGAGTATTTAGACAAAAAAACACTCATCATGGTAAAAACAGTACATTCATCGCTCCACTCAGTATCTAATATCAAATTTCAAACGAATAGTTAATTAGTTAAAAATATTTAAAGTTTTGAAGAGTAGAGAAGTGGATTAACACTGTGTAGAGTAGGTACTCCTGTGCCACTACACTACGTGCATCTAAACTTTAAATAAGTTTAACTTAGAACATATATAAATAATTAATAATTAACTGCTTGCTCGAAATAAAATTTATACGTACATAAAACAAAAATATTGTGCTTTAAAATATGAAATTAAAAATGTGTGTCATTTAGAAAGTAAAAGTTTAAAAATATATAATGATAAAAAATAGTAAATAATATAATACACATAAATAAAAATATAGATTTTAATATATTTAAAAACTCTCAAAAAGAAAAAATTCTATAAATGTTTTTAAAATAATGAGTTTCTTGAGTTCAAAAAAATCACTCTGTATATTACACATTTAACTGCGTATTTTCTTCAAGTATTCCGATTTAAACATATTTTTCATATTTTAAGACCTATGTAATATCCGAAAGATTGGTAAACATTATGTTATCTTTTTATATTAAAAACAAAGTCATATTTTTCGTCCTAGGTAATCTCTCTAGTATCTATAAACACCGGACAAATTTCGACAAACGTATCGGCCTCGAGCCTCTAATCAACATATTTATAGGCTATATACGACCGACTCAATTCCAGCTCATGGAAAACTAAGTGGTGAAATATAAACACACCTGTGGTGCTATGTGCCCTGTCTTACCATGGTGTTTGTTGAATTTTATTTTACTTTTTAAGTTTTTACGTAATTAATTTCATACGTTCAATTTTCCTTAGGTCCTATTTCTTATGGTTTTTAAATAAATAACAATGATAAAACATAAATAGTATAAAGTAATAATAAATAATTACTTTAATATGTTATATTATTTATACCAATGATTCCTAAAATTATAGAAATATATTACATGGACAATGACACCAATGTTTAGCTAAACAATCAATTAATTTAATAAAATATTTACATTTTTAAAATAATAACTTTAAACTAGAAATATTATACCACATTTTAGGGGGATGGCTGTATAAAATAAATTGAGATCTTCGTTGGCAAAACGATGCATTAAACGATGTAATTGCAGTGATATAATCATAATATATCAATGATTCAATTTTCACCTGACTGTCTCATTCAATCAGAGTATCAGACAATCGTGTCTTTTTAGAAGTTAGTACCTAAATAATATATTTCTGTATGCAGTCTTCCTTTAAGCCTGTATATACTATACAGGGACGGATCCACGGTGGCCTAGACCCCTCCCCACCCAAGACGGATGAGTGCTTACTGTGTATAAAAAAGTAGATGTCATAATATCATTCCACAGTGTCCCATATACTAATATCTGAAATAAAAATAAAATTTTAAATTTAACTTATTTATACCAAAGTATTTGTTGTTTCAACAAAAACAAAAATGCACACATAAATATAATTCAAACATAAAATTCAATTTTATTTCAATTCTATATTTTATGGCCTACCTACCGTTTTACATCTATCCCAGCTATCTTCCAGCAGTCTTCAATAATAAAATCCCTTGCGGAACGTCCATTTTTGTTTTAACATTTGCAATTTCCTGAACGACTAGCATTTACAATACTAAATTATCTATACTCTGTTCAGCGAGAGAACACGCCGATTCTGAGCATCCCCCCCCCCCCCGTGTCACCCGAGCACTGAAACCTGTTCCCCTATATGGCAGGATGTCTCGTGGAGATACGCAGAAGAGCAGATTTTCGTCGGTCCGCTGCGTGTTCTCTCGCTGAAAAGAGTATATAAAATAAATGATAGTAGTGATTAGACCTAACAGATAAATTCATTTCATAGTTTCGCATGGCCTATTGCATGTTGGAATGTCGCGGACGAGATATGTGTATCGAATGAATTTGTTTATTCTCACCGAATTATACAACGACACCAAAAACGTACTGTCAAATCTTGAAATAGTTATAACTAAAATATACATGAATATTAATTATATTATTTATATATATGAATATTATATTATCTAATGAACAAATAATTTTAATTAATATCTAAGATTATTTTAAAAGATCATTTCATTGTTTGCTATGGATCTAAGACAATTTTCTTACGGTTATGGTAGCAAACTTTCTATTGAAATACCTATTTTTGATTAACTTCAGATATTCAATTTGTTTTTATCCTCAACTTAAATGTATCATAATTTAACTAGGTAAATTGGCTAGTTGCTTTTATAAAAATAGTAGTTTTAGATTCTGAGCGGAGCGATGAATGAATTGATTTAACAACGATGTGTGTTTTTTTGTGTCTTAATAAACACTTTATATTATATAATAACAAAAATACCTCAATTTTCACTTTAATATTTTTTTCTGATAGAAAAATGAATTTTGTTAGTATTTTAGGGGGTCAAAAATAAAAATTGTAATAACAAATAACCGTAGAAATTTGGTATTTTACAAATGTCTATGTACTTACTTAGTAATTTTCTACACACGGTATAAAAGAATAAAGATTAAATAATATAAAATAAATTGTATCAATATACAACTATTTATAAACATTTTACATTTTCGATTTTTTTAAATTTTTTTTCTATGTTTGAAAACATTTAAGATACATCCACACTGTTTTTTTTTACTAGCGCTTTTACATTTTAAAAAATTCGTCAAAATTATGAAAATTTGATAATTATTTTTAGTTAAAAACTTATTAACTGTTAAACGTTTATTGCTATGGCTTGAAAATTGAATACAAGGTTCCTCATAAGTAGTTTATTCTGAAACTATGTTATCTAAAGCTAAATAAGCATAATATTTTTTTTCCAGACATTTGAAGTTTAAATTTTGACAAATATAGATATTTTGACAAATAAAATAACGATTTTTAATTATTTTGTTGTAATTCAAAAATATTTTTCGGAGTGACTTGAAACTTTTACTTATATTATTATGTTTTACATACACAACAAATATAAATATATACAGTCATAATAATTATTAAATATTAATGATATAATAAATGCAATTATGTTTTCGGAAAAACTTAAATCAACCTACCGTAATAGGTACAACTAATATTATAATAAATTTAATTATTTTAATGGCAAAGGCATAAAATATACTTTGTAATAAAGGCCATTTTCGCTCAGAATCCTTTTTTGTATGCAGTTAGGTATTTATCATTGAATTAAAATTTAACACATGAATTAGTGTATTACAGTGACTTACAATGACGTTACCTCAATGACGAGGTATACTTACTCGACATCTACTGTTCAGCAGAGAGGTTATATACTTCCCATTTTATATTATTTATATTAAATTAAATAAAAGATTATTTAAACTATTTTCCAATAACTTGCATATTATTTTAGGATTTCTAATGCACATTCAACATTATTTTGAGAGCTTTGAATTTATAGCTCACACTTATTTTCATATTTGCTACCTTCTGTTAATTATTTGTGACATATTGTGTTTTACGTAAAATTCTAATGAGTACGCTTTCAAACGCAATATACTTTGGTAAATGTTCGGGTCTTTTACAAAAAAACAAAACGTTTATAGGTAGTAATTATTGAGGTAATAATATATTATACGTCTTACAGGTAATATTATTATGTCGCTCGACGCTCACAAAAAATAAACACATTTTATCGCTGCGAAGTTTAATTTTATCAAAATCATCTACAGAACGCTCCAAATGAACAGATTTTTTTTTCACTCCCTTTTCCTCAGATTGCGATCGGTTCATTTTATTTCCATATATTATTTTATGCTGTCTATTTACCTAATTTTTATAATTTTTTTTTTCAGTGATTTGCTGAGCATAGGGAGTTCAGATAGCAGAAATTATGAAATGGCTGACGTGCACGGTGTCAAGTCGATGTGTTACCAGAGCGTGGCCTCGTCCACAGGTGGCGGGAAAATGAGTTCCGTGGCGGCAGCCGCGGCTCTCAAATCCGCCACGGCGGTGGCCGGATATTCGGCGTCCGACACGGAAATGTTTGCGTCCGACTATCCGTCGCATCACCTCCATCATCATCACCATCATCCCCACCAACACCATTACAGCAACAACAACAATAACATAAACAACAATAACAACAATCATCTCAGTCACCTCTACCACAATCACCATCACCAAATGCTCCAGCCCATACCACAAACTTCTGCCGCGTCGCATTCATAATGAATTTATGATTATTAATTAATATATAATTATATAAACTATATAATATAGCAGTACCTCTACCTTAAAATATTATTATAAAAAAATAGGCATTGATATATATTATAAAAACAAAAACTACAGAATGACACAAATTGTAAACGAAACCCCATTATCTATATATAAGTATAAATATTATTAGTATTTTTTAATTGTTTTTTTTTTTACATTTTTTCAAATAATGTCAAACATATTATACTAACATAATATTCAGCGTGCCTGCGATTTATGTCCTGAACCAACGAACGCGTACGTCAGTCGATTTCTTAACGTGCGAACGATTTACAACCAGCTGCAAAAAGAGATAATAATTATTAATAAATAATAACTTAATTCGATTGATAATTTTGACATTTTACAAAACTTTGAACAATGTTTAAAAAAAGCTTATCATATCTACTTTTTAAAAATTGGGACTATGAGCGAAAGCTCACCGCCTATACCTATTAGAGTATTAGCTACATAAAATGAGGCGCTTATACCACATATACCAAAGTGGTATAGGTACATTATGCGTTTAATAAATCAATTTATATATTTTATAGATCAAGTTATAGCTTCTCTGTACTGTGTAGATACTATGCTTCTCATACATAATATATAGGTAGATAGTTGAATTAATAAGTAGTTACATTTATTTAGATTTCGCAATATCTACCATATACTATTATAGCGGGTTAGTTGTATTTAATTTTGTTTGGATTTAAGTTATCAAATTACGACATTGGATGAAAAAAATGATATTTTTACCCGCCATATGTTTGACACAAAAATAAAATATCGAAGTCAGTCTATATAGTTCTGTAAACTAGTGTGAAAATCCGAATATATAATTACCGTGGTATAAACATCGCGGTATGATCGCAAAAGTCCAGATTTGTTCAAGTCTGCATGTCACTATTGCTTACCCATACTATCATATTGTTGTCATTAAATTATTATTTCCATACGCTACGACACGTGCTTGCCAAAGGATCTGACCGTAAAAAAGTTCCAATAGTACCTTGTTGTTATGTAATGACGATTAGTCGAAATTAGGTTGGTAGGCAGGTACACATATTTATATGAATCATTATAAAGTTATAAGATTTAAAAATAACAACAATAAATGGATATCATGTTAGTCATACCGTGTTTTGAAGCTATTTCCAGATAACAGACATAACTGCATGTGTACAGCCAGACACATCTCATTTATATCTGTTTTTTTTTCTGGCACGATTATCATTTGATTCTACCTTAGTCGTACGCAGTGAACAAATACGGCACAATAATGATCACATTATATTATAATTATATAGTGTAAGAAAACGTAAGACGCTGTAACTTCTTCGTTGGACAATATTCTATGAACAATTTAAAAAAATTTACCATGTATAATTAATATTGCAGAATAATAGACATCTCGAAAATATTCTAAACTCTATCGACGTTTTATAGATTACACGTTTTGAATTTTTTTTTTTTTTGATTTTTTAGTGGAATTTTCGATTTTATTACAACCCTGGTCATTAAATTGACTGTTAACTCTAGTGTTACACGACGTTACTAATGACACTTTACACAGGTATCACGTAGGTAACACACTATATTGGACATGGGCACATGGGAGTATTCGTAGAGGGATATCGGATTCAACCCTTCCCCCAAATCTTCTTAAAAAATGTATTAAAATAAGTTTAATACACTTCGTGTTTGTTAATTATCGTTTAGATAAAAATAAAAATTTAAATATTTATTAGCAAAAATATCATAAGTGTTTCCATTGATATCGTTTTTATTATTGATTCGACAGACCCACTCAAACATTTTTCTTAAAAATCGATGCTTGGTACGGCCATGCTAATTATATAACAAACCACGCCATATAAGGCGACTATACTGACTATCGCGAGTGACAAACGACAGATAATTAATATTATAAATATCACTTATACCTGTCCATGTGTGTATGGTAAATGTGTTTGCGGAGTAACATTTGTGAGCCATAAAAATATAGTTCGCCGCAATTATGTAATATTATACCTATACGAGTAACGGTACAATATTGGCGTGTGCAATCGATTTTAAAATAATCACTCTATAATATAATTTATAATAATATAGGTGTTCGTGTGTGTATGTACTCGTATAAAATATTAAAATAGTTTTTACCGTTGTTACCTAGTTGATTTAATTTGAAATGCCAAGTACGTTTCGTAAGTGGTTAAATATATTTACTTTAATATTGTGTACATAACAATAATACATAAATCGCATAAAGTTTTCCCCATTATAATTATAAATGTTGTATGGTAATTTTAAAATTATTTTATTTATTTTTCGTTTCAAGACAAAATTTATAAAACCCGAATTAGGTCTTTAGTTTCTCGCGCAATTTTATACCTAATATATAATATAATATATTATATGATATTATGATTACAAGCTGACTGACAATATCTGTTAAAGTCAGTCCTATTATGTAACTGGCTTTTGTAGTTTTGGCGCGACACAATTACGTGACCTTGGAAATGAACTAAATTCATACGAAATAGAATCAAAATCTCCGAAAAAAGTCACGTGCCATATTGTTCTTTAGAATATTTTAGTATTGAAAACCTTACACTAAATATTGTATTGTCGAAAAGAAATCACGTCGACGTGTAACGCGATTGGAAAACAGAAACATACCTAATGGGTCCTGCTATAGCTATGTGTGTGTGCTGCAGCTGTGGTGATTAGATATTTTATTATATAAGTAACCACATTGAAATCTCTTTGGGTGGCACACGACCATTTTTGTTAATTTTTTAGTACTTATTGTAAAATAGAAACGCCCGAGTGGTTGTATCGAACGGGTATTCGTATTTTTATTGTATATTATTATTATTATTATTATTATTATGACGTACTGTACAAATTGTTCTTAAAATAAAATATAACTGGATAATATTTATGTATTGTAAAAAAACGAATATTATTTTATTTGTCATTTCTTAGTATCTACCTACATTTAATACTGAATGGAAAACTTATAATATAATCGCAATACGTTTGTATAAACGATATAGGTACTAAAGCATATTATTATAATATGGTACGATAATTACATTTGTTAACGACGATAATGGTAAATGTTTGACATACAATTCAAACACATTACGTGGAAAATAATTTTTGAATGACAATTTGAGTAGGTATTTGAAATTATTTGAAATACTTTTTGAATGTATTTGTACTTAAATATTTATTAGAAAAGATATTTAAATAAATATTTGAATATATGTACTTTTTAATTGGAGTATTTTAACACATATTTAAATACTTCTGACAAGTATGAATTAATAGATAGGTAAATGTGGTATAACATAATAATTCTCTACACTTTTTACATCATTATTACAACCTATTTATACTGTAAACAGTAAAAACACAACATTCAGTTTTTTTTGTTCAGGTTTTAGTAATCTTTTATTAAAAACAAAAGACAAATATTTTATTTTTCGTTGAATCATAATCTACAGCAAAAAAAAACATAATCTAGTTATTTTTTTTTTTTATAAAAGTTGTCGATAAACTAAATATTTTCAATTTTACTTCAAAATTTATGAAATTACACCTTTGCATTGTAACTAATACACAAACTAACAATGAATAATTTAGACTAATAAATCACATTAAAATGTTAGACACAAGCATATACCTAACTACTTATACATTTTTTGATAATTGAGTGTAATTCGAAGTTCAAATTATTCATTTTGTTTTACTCTAATGAATAATTTTGCACATCTTAGCCAATTACCATAAAAGTGTAAAATAATAATGTTCTACTAACTGAAGTCTATATTTTTAATATACTTAATATTAAAAATTGACAAATGTATAACATTTTAAATGTTTATTATCGTCAAGAATTGGCTTAAATTAAAAAAGTGCTCTAACCAATGCAAAGTAAACTTGCTTATGCATTCAAGCATCATTATAGCTTTTAAATCAAACTACCTACTGGAAGTACTTAAATTGTTGTCAAGCTATTTCACAGTCATAAATTGGTTTTGGATATCTTGATCTAATGACTAAATGACGTGTTGTGACACAAAGAAGTCAGTCACATATAATAATAACAATAATCAATTAGCACACACACAAAAGCGACCAAAGTAATAAAAGGATTGCCTAATCACAACTCCTTAATAATGACACGTTTGAAAGGGGCCTTACGGGGCCCGCATGGAACCTTTTTTGTTTGTTCAAAAACATGTTTTTCGGGAAACCATTTATTTAACCATTTTTTACAAATTATTTTATATAATTATTTAAAATCAAATAAAAGATCTGAGTTCAAAGCGGGCTGTAGAATATTGTTGTGTAACAATATTAAAAAAAAAATTAACTGAATTGACAACGAGTTATCCATATTCCCGTGTGAAGTCATGCACGTCTGTCGAAATAGGCAACTAATAATTCGGTATATTTTGTTAGTTCTATGACGCATACCTGCGATTGCGTTCATGGACTCGATTCTCCCACACTAACGGCCATTTGTGCACTACTACACGTCCACAAGATCGACCGAAACAATACGTGAATTATATTTCCAATGATTTGCTCCTTAATAAATATAGCCGGCAACCCGGGGGCCTTGCTCGTGTGTCTTTACTAAGGCCCCCGGATATGCAGCATATCGGCAACCTTATTCACGTAATATTGTTTCTCGGCGTCGTCGCACGATCTCGTGTGAATGTGTTGGATTGTAAACGGTTATTATAGTGTGAGAGAACACTCTACTACCCGTGTATGAACGAGGACGCGACCGCACACGTAATACAACTAGCAAATAATAACGAATTATTGGTTGCAGCCATTTCTAGACAGTCGTAAACGGCTTCACGGGAATATGGATAACTCACTGTCAATTGAATATTTTCATTTTTTAATTGATAAACAACACATTTTTACAGCCCGCGCTGAACTCAGATTTTTCATTTGATTTTAAATAATCATATAAAATAATTTCTAAAAAAAGGTTCAAATCGTCTTTTTTTTAAGACTTTTTTAAAAGTTTGAGATTATAAAACTAAGATCAATACGGGCTGTAGACTATTTCCCTCTGTCAGTTTTAAAAAAAAAACAAATTTTATTGATTCTACTAGTCAGGATCATTATTTCCGTAAAGTGTGTGTTTTTAAGACCAATTGGCATTGGCACCGGGTGCCTTAAGGCGCGATATTTAGGCAATATGCAATTTAATTGCCGCCGGCCATGGCAATAATAAATTGTATTATAGCCGTCAACAATGATTAGTGCGAAGGTGGTTGTATACGGGACATTGTCGTGCGTACATATACCTCCGACCAAAATTGAAACTCGTTATTTTTTATTCGAAACAGGCTTTACAGGAAAACCTCTCATGCCTCTGCAGCAGTACAGCCGTCTAATTTATTTCATTACTATTATTATTATTATTATTATTTTGTTAGAAAGAAGACAATTTTTTGCAGGGGATCTGTTGGATTTTGATTTTTGAATTCGTAGCTTAAAAAAAACAAAAGCTTGTGAAAATTGCTCATATTCGTTAAACACATAATATACTCTAAAATCGTTTATGGTTTTGAAATGATATTTGGAAAATCCAAGTCCAATCAGCTTTGTAAAAAGTGTTTCTTTTTCAATAAAAAAAAAAATTTCAAAATCTGGTTTTCCTATGAAGTGAAAAGTTTGAAAGTTTTTTCTGAAAAGCATGATTTTCCGTAAATTAACAATTTACCTGTCAGTCAGCCGTAGATTAACAATTTCTCATCAATCGTTTTTTTGATATTTTGTTGTAATCCAAAAACAAATAACCATAGATACTTGAAAATTTCACCAAATGTTCATATTATAATTATCTATATGTGGTTTAATTTTAAAACTATTTTAATATTTTTTAAATATCTATAGATATTTTCAATTTTTTTTTTCTATAACTATCATTCAAACATTTTTTTGCTGGGTCAATAAGCTTGAAATTTTAAAGCAAGGTTTCTTATAAGTTTTTATAATAGAAGTTCAAAAATATTAATGATACATAGGCAGGGTTTTTTTTTATAAACATTTAAAGTTCAAATTTTAACAAAAACATGACAATTTGTAAATCATTTTGTATTTAAAAATGTATAAAATGTTCAATTTTTATGTTTAAGGTTTGAACGTTTTGAAACGAGGTTACTCTTAAGTAGTCCATGATTAAACAAAAAATCTAAATACAATAAAATTGGCACATTTTTTTTTAAAGATTTTCTAAGATTAAATTTAGATTAAATTAAAGAATAACAATTTTAATTTATTTGTTGTAATTCAGAAATATTATTTGAAACTTTTAAAGTTTATGAATATATTTTATACACACAATGACATTTTAAAATTCAATGTTTTCAACAAAAGTTAATTTCACCTACTGTATGATAAGTAAAAAATAAATTACTTATACCAATGAAAAAATATATTATAAAGAATCCTAAGTTGTCAAACTGTCTTAGCTCAGAATTGTTTTTAGTATGCAGTGATTAATCATCAAATTCCAATTTAACACATCCATTACACTGATCCGCTTGACACCTACTGTACAGCAGAATGGTACATATTTACTTTATTGATTTTACTTACCAACTTTTTGTTTTTCAAGTGCTCCAGATTTTGAATTAGCAAGTGAAAAGCTCCATCACTTATCTTTCTGAAAATCAAATATTTTTTGATACATCTAATAGTTTTAACTTTATTCATTCGCCACCATAATCATAATTAAACATTTTTCAATTCAACCATATAATTCATCATATCAGTCAAAATGTTCTTTTTACTCAGGATCGATTGGCAAGTAATCTGTGATAAACAATTGTATTGCATTTCATTTTTATATTTCATATTTTCATTTTGATTGCAATCGATAAAATGTGTCATTTTTATTATCTAGATCAGGCATATGTTAACATATGTTAACTTATACAAAAATGGTTTTCCAAAATACGAGGATTAGACATATACCAACTCTTCTAGTAACTATTGGTCCAGTTAACTTCTACTAAAACAACAATTAAGTTTCATCAAAGGCTATAAAAATAATAGTTTACTGCCATTTTATTGTAACATGTTGAGCGAATAAGGTCCTAATTACGTTTTTTTGTCAACATGGAGAATACAACTAGGTACTAAACAACAGTCAGTAATGTACAGCTAAAATAATAAAAACCCAATTTTAATTTTCACTACAAATCATAAAATAAAAAACTTAGTATTGGGGAGAAAATGTAACTTTTTATTAATGAAGTAACAGAAGAATTGGTTTAGAATTACGAAGGGGAATATTTCAAGATATTTCATGTCAACATTTTGTGTTGTATAAAAATAAACAAGAAACATTTCATTTTTTTACTTGTATTAAACCACATATAAATGTACATTTTAAGCAATATATTATATAGGGATTAAAAAAATATCTATATTACTTTAGTGTAATTTCAAAGTTTTCAATAGAAATAACTTATTATGTTATATCATTTCATTACTAATTGTTCTATAGAAGTGTACTAATCACATAGGATATTACAAATTTTTTCTCAAGCGTTAATAAATCATGGTATAGGAGATAACAAATCTTTTTGTTTGAGTTTACATGTTTAATATTTCGGAAGAGTCTAGTTTATTATACGAGTCGACATCCTCTTCTGATTTGCCAAATTCGAGCCAATAACCATTCAGTCCAATTTTAATGTTTGAATTATTTAAGTTTATTTTGTAGGATTTACTACCAATAATTAGTTTACCACTTTCAACACCGCTGACAGGCTTCACAACAGTAACATGTACATTTGTATCTGCTATAATTTAATCGTTTTTATTTTAATAATCTCTGAAATGTACACAGGCTGTAGACGATGAACTCTAAATTATAATGTATAATTGGTTTGTGTTTTTGTTATATTTAGATATGGATAATCCTTGTATGATCAACGCAGTGTCACAGTGTAACTCCCAAAATCACAAGTGGCGTTGAAAGTGTTGAATGGTTTTCATTTTATATGGTCAATTTCTTCTGTCAAGTGGTTTTTATTCAGCATTATTAATATGGTATAGTCATAGACCAAAGTACTTGGAGTAACTTTAAACTTTAGTAATATGTAATAACAAAATCTCAAAAATTACTTAATTGTATGAAATGGATATTGTTTATTTACATGTAAAGAAAAATTAATTAATTAAATTGTAGCTTCATCTGGCTTGACCAATAATGACAATGGCTTGGCAACAACATAATCCTGAAACAAATAGCAAATATAAAATAATTAACAGTTACAAAGTTTCAACATATAGTAGATGAAAATATACATGAATAATAATATAACAACATCACTATTCAAGTATAATAATAACAATAAAAAAATGGAATAGAGTAATTTTGTAATATCTTTTATATTCAAAGTATACTGTAATCATTATTATTCAATAAAACAAGTTGTAGTTTTTATGTCTTAAAAATGATTCTTAATTATATTTTATTATTTAAGAAATTAGATCACAACACACATAAGCTGTGTATAAGCTTGATAAAAATTAAAAATTATTATTTACTAGTTAAGAGGATACATATTTTGTTATAATTTTGTGTTGATAGCTTTAATACCTATTACCAAAAATAAAGGTAAAGTGTGTTTGTATGTTATGTTTTTATTATCTGTAGTTGTATATTAATTATTTACAGTATTTAAATACTTTAAAGTGAGCAGAAAAATCGAATTAGTAAAAACTAACGAGATAACACAGATAATTGTATGGCTTTTAATTCGGTCATGGGTCAATTCACCCTAATATTTAAGTTAACAACAACACAAAATTGGTTCTACTGAATTTAAATTTGAAATTTTTGTAAGAAGTAAAAGCACATACAGGTGTGGCGTCTTCTAAATATTTACACACTATCAACTCACAATAATGATTTAAAAGTTAATGCTAAAAAAAGTGAAGTACTTCATAATGCTGTCTTAATTAGAGATAAGATATATAATTAAATAAATTTTAAATCAATATATTAAATGACATAAATTTATATAAATATAAATAATACAATACCTGCATAATGACGTCACCACTGGTAAAATTGTGTAATCTTACATGGCAGTCCAAACTTATGCTCATGACATGCATTTGGTTTAAATAATTTAAACAGGATATTGATCTTACAGAACCAGCACTTCCTCTAAATGTTTTCACTGGTAATTTTGATTTTCCACGAAAGTCATAATGAAATATAGATCCTTTGGATGATCCAACAATTACTTCACTGCAATTCAAAAAATTTTCATAGAATTAAGTACATATTGTATTTAATAGTCTGTTATTGGTGACTACCTGGTGACTTAACTACACTTCTAAATTTTAAAACTGTTCACAGACTTAATCACAATAGAGAGCATAAATATGAAGGAAGAAATGGGACCAAATAAAAATTTAACAAATTTCAATCCTAAAATATTTTTGAATATATTTTAATTAAATATAAATCTCAATAAATAATTAGAAAAAATATGATTCATCATCATTATTAAATATAAGTTTTTTTTTTATATTCATTAATTAAGAAAAATGAAAATAGTAAAAAATGATGCTAGAAGTAACATTAGAAATGTTCATATTATGCTTAAAACGTTAAAGCAATTTTTGGAAAAATATCAAATTTTTATTCAACAAGAAATAATCTGATTTGATTTTATAGTAAGCTTCGTTAACAAATAAAATTAATACTATTTAGTTAACAAAAAATTGTTTAATTTTCTATATTTTATACTTAGAATAATGTTGAATATAGGGCAAGGTACCTTACATAATATAAAAATTAAGAAGGTTGTTCCAAATCAACATAGATAACTGAAATTTGGTATGCTAATCCTTATTTATAATATATATTCTTAAATACCTTGTTAATTAAACTTATTTTTATAAAATGGATCAAATACAAAAAAGATTCAACACAAATTGTTATTGAATACTCAAAAAAAGTATTTGATAATCAAAAAAGTATTCCAATACTTCAAAAGACTACATTCATGATATATAGAAACAAAAATAAGAGCAACATTATTTCAAAATGTTAGGCCTTTAGTATACTTAAAAGAACTGCAAACGTCTCGTTATTTCAATCAAAATGTACCAGTCTTCTATCAAACATACAGATGGACCTAGTTATGTGATTATACGTATGAAAATTGATTTGAATTGTTTAATATATCTAATTGAGCTTCATCAGGCAACTTTTTAAAATGTTGATCTCCAAGTGTTAATTATTGCTTATTGAAATTTAAAATATTCAAATGTGGCCTGATCGATCTCAAGTGGACATATTAAGGAATTCAAATCAGTTTTCAGAAGTCTTATCACATCATTAGGTCCATTGGTAGGATTGACAAAAAGTACATACAAATTAGCATACATTGTTTATTGTTCATGTGTTGTAGTGGTGACTTGTACGTGTGTGTGCTGCGTAAGTAAGCGTACCCATCTGGCAGGCAGTGTCACTAACACTAATGATCAACTACGCACATGCCAGTATGGTACAAATATTATAATAATATTATTATTGATAACTTATATTATTGCCTATACTGACCTCCTAAAAAACTGTCCATTTGCAATCCTCTTAAAATGAATGAAATAACATATTCAATTAAACTGTTTCTCAAAATATAGTATTGTCAAACAATAAGAAAAAATTGTTTCGAACTCAAATTAATATTAGTTAAATTTAATTAAAGCACTAAAACTTGGTACCACTAGGTCTGCACTTAAATCTATAACACAAAGATAACATTTATTTGAATTTTTTGATTACTTTTTATTTACTATAAAACTATTTACTATGAAACAAATAAAGATTTTAATAAAAACTAAAAAATATCTCACATTTTTATCATATAAGATTCCATTTTTAAAATGTATATTTATTATTAAGACAGTTAACTATTAAATTAGAACCCAGGTCCCATAGAACTATAGAATAATTAATAATACAACAGTATAACTGCCCTTATAAGCTAGAATGCTTTTATGTTAATGGGTACTCGGTGTCATACTGATAAATAATACTTTAAAATATACTTACTAATCACTGTAATCTGGCATTGTTCTTAAGCTGATGAAACCAGTGTTTTCTGCTGAACAAGATGCAACTGGTCTTCTTTGACTAGACAATGGATCATGTAAATCAACCTATAATGTATAAGTAAATATTTTAGAATTGTATTGCTATGTAATTAATAATTATACAAATTACAATAATTTATAAAATCATTTGAACTTAGCTTAAGATTATAAATTACCACTATAAATTAAGCTATAAGAGGACTATAAGAGAAGCTCTACATAAACCAATACATAGGTATTAATTAATATCTAACCCAGTGACGTAACTGGGTAAACAACTAGAGGTAAAATAATTTACTAACCAAAATCAAAACCCTGAGCCTCCCCCTGAAAAATTGTCAGGGGGGTACTTGCACTCCCTCAATTATGCTACTGATTAAAACTTTGGATATATTTTAACTTAACTTAATTTATCCATATTAAATATCAAAGATAAAGAAGTATTTTATTTTTACACGTAATTGTTTATTTGTTCAATTTGGTGATGGAGGAAGTTTGACTATGGTCTTATATCAAAATTGTATTAATTGGATAAGTTACAATTGGTCAGTATTTGTTACTTGGCAAATTTGTAGTAAGACAAATAAATAACAACCAAATACTTATAAAATTCACAGAAAATGAAAGATGGGCTAGGTTAAAATTGTTGTTATAAATAGTCTATTGTAGTATTATTATTTGTATAATTTGTGAACATTTTTTTGTTTGAGTGTTATAAGTAGTTACTAAGAAACTCTTTTCAATATTAAAGATTTGTGAAATATTATTTAGCTCAAATCTATATTGAAACTAGACTATAGTATAGTTATATTTAGTGTCTAAAATTTGACTTCCATCAAATAAACAAAATTTTGATTAATAGTTCATATACTTGTTTATACACTTAACAGTGGAAAATATGTAGTAAATGAACTTATTTATACCTAACAATGTTTAAATATTTTGAAGATAAAAGGTATAAGTAATTAAAACTTTAGAAATAAGATCAACATTTTTTAAATATTATTTTCATGAATTAATTTATAACTTAAAACTTATGGGTTATCTGCGATGATTTTCTCAGGGTTTTAGTGATTTTTATTTAGTAAAACTATAACAGCTTAATATGAAAATATTTTTTTGTAAATTAAATGTTATTTCTAATGTTAACCAAATTGCATCATTTATTCGGCAACTTTATTAATTTGTATTTATATTAGTGTTTTTGTGTCAAGTATGATTTCTCATTACTTAATATGATTTTATTGATAGAAAATACAAAACATTTTTTTTTATTAATAGATTGCTTTGATTATGTTCCATGATTATATAATAATTTTTAGTTTTAAATTTCAAAAAATATGTTTATACTTTAAATAAATTATAAATGAATATTTACCACTCCATGTCTATGTGAAACTACTACTTTATTGTTATTAAAAAATTGAATATCAGATACATGGCAAGGCAATTTGAGTTGAAGCACATCTGGTTTGGGCTGAAAATAATAAAACAAAATAAATTAAAACTTTAAAACCTTTAAAACTATAAGTGTAAAATTAAGTACATGTAACAAAATATGTGCTATAACTCAAAAAAGGTAAATAATTAATAAGATTATAGTATTTATTTAAATGAAACAGAAAAATAAAATAAAGACTTACACTTTTAGCAGTAAATTCAATCTGTCCTGTTTCTAAATCCCATATTTTTAACGGATTTTCATTTCCTCCTGTTGCAAATTTATCTGATGTAAGAACTTGTCTAATACATAATAAATTTGATCCAGCGTTTATTTTTTCGGATGATTTTTTAGTTTTTTTGATAGGTTTAATCACCACTATTCCTTTGTCCAGCCCAGCAATTAAAACACTTATAAAACATTAATTATTAATAATAAAATACAAAATACTTATGATAAATTATTTACTTATTTTTTTTAAATACACCAACAATATTTCCTGTTTCTTGAATGACAAATTTTTTAGACAATTTCTTATTTTCCAAATCGTACAATAACATTTTTCTATTTGAGCATACTAAAGCTTTGCTTTCATCATAAATGGTAAGGTTATTTAGCGTTACAGCTGCATCTAATAAATTAGTATATTTAAACTTGCCCTTTTTGAGCTCAACACCTGTTAAGAAAAAACAATTTTAAAACATGTTATACAACAATTTTAATAATATCCTAATCTACTATAAGATTATTGTTAGTAAATAGATCTACCTATTTTATTTTAAAACTAAGACTTAGTTAGTTATTAAATATGAAAAAGCAATCTTAAGTCCATCAAAGACAATAACTTCCATAATATTTGCAAATTGAATAAAAATTAATTTTACATACTGCCAATATTAAACATTTTATACTACTAAAACAGACCCATGGGCTAGTTGTTGGTGATTAAACATGACTACTTTTATAATTTTGAGGGAATATAATATTGTGTAAGTACTTAAGTTAGAGTATATATACTCTGTGCAGCGAGAGAGCGCATTTCTTTGTGCATCCAAATGATGGCGCTCTGTCGTCTCAAGGTCTAATTTCCTCCACCGTGCGGTGAATTCAATTGTAATGACAACGCAGTACGAGGTGTCACTCAACCTGGTATAGTGGTGGGATTACGCGTAATAGACGAGTTTTGGTCGCCACCTAGATGCCACTCTTTTGCTGGACAGAGTATAGAAGCGTGGATATGAAAATCTCATAATATGAGATGTGGTAAAACATTAAGTGGTGTGTGAAGGATAATAAATATCATACACATATAATACGACATATTATTAATACAATAATATTATACCTGACTATGTATACATTTACAAAGATCTGTATGCGGGCATGTACAACAATAATATTATAATCCCATATCATTTTATTTCTTAAATTACTATTTCTCATTCCATTGCTAGACGCTACAATAAAAATTCTAAAAATCTCTGATAGTATTGTAATTTAATTTTTTCAACCCATCTAAAAGGACAAAGAATGCCATTGAGGTAGGTACCAAATTTATTTAGCCAGTTTTGTAAGATGAGATAAACATGTTAATGTAAATTAATTTTTGAGTGAAGCAAGCTATTTTTTAGTTCACTTTTATGGAATGGTCAAATATTTTGCCCCCTCCTATTACAAACTGAAATTACACAACCTATATTAGGGCTGACCATGTTTGTTAGTTCCTCAGACTACAATAATATGACATTTGTAACTACCATTATTATTTTATTGTCATAAACAAAATTGTATTTTAATTGATGAATAATATATTTTATTGCTTGTCTGTTATCACTCCAATGTTAAAATTGTATTGTATACTACTCCGTGTTGAATATAATATAATATAAAATAGGTATTAGGTATTATACCTATCAGACATTAATTAATTAATACTTAATATGTACTTTTTATTGAATTTAACTGATAAATTTATGTAGGCCATATATAAAATGCATATAAGTAAGTATATTAAAATACATATATAATAATCATAATTTGATATACCATACCAAACAAGTAGTTTGGTTTGTAAACTCAAGTAGAAAATACATCTACATCCCTAAATCTAGCTTAATTGATATAGATACCTATATAATATGTATTAAATGTCAGAATGGTAATCATAATATTTATCTTAAAGACGCTTATAGAAGTGATCTAACTATTTCATAAATATAGTTAATTACTAACATCACTGTTGATCTTTTGAGCTGCCTATGTATTATTATATCGTAAAATGTATTAACTATGATAATTTATTTGACAGTGTTCATTTCTAAGTCTGAACAATGTGTATTTAAATTTATGTTAGTTATATATATGTTTGTTTAGTATTTAAATATATTTAAATATAATATGGTTTATACTTGTTGCCTGTCGTTTCGATAACAGATCAGGTTAGCAATATTTTCATAGTAATAATTAGTATCGATAGAACCAATGCATTAACATAATGAAGTAACATATGCAGTCCTAATTAACAAATGACAGATTTTCTCAGACTTAAATGAGTTTGGAAATGAAGAAATTATTATAACAGTACACTTGTTGGCAACAATCAAAATCAGCATTACACTCATTTCCTAACAAAACAAAAAACGTTTAATACTACCTTTTAACATGCCATTGCTGAGTCCAATTAACGCATCGTAAGTCCAAGTCATTTTGTTGAATGAATAAAAAACAACAATTATTGAACAAGCTCGCTTTACAAAAGTAGCGGCAGTCGGCAGACGAGAGTACAAGACGAGTTTCTAGTTTCTACTTTCTGCCATGTGAACTCTTATCAATTATCACTCGACGCTAACAATTCACGTTATCAAAAACCTCGTGCTTGTAGTTGTTTCGAAACGACGTCAATTGCGCCTCTGCGTCGACTGGTGAACATAATTATTTTTACCTCCATGATTTGACAACAACCATCACATCCTCCATGGAGCACAACGAAGTAATTATTCGTAAAAAGGACTAGTAAACATTGTTGGATAGACAGAATGGTATTTGTTTGTGTTTTTTTTTTATACGATTACATATATTGTAATTATTAACAATATTATGGAAGTACCATCACCATATACACATTTACCTAAAAACTCTGAGTAGGTACCTATGTTTAAAAAAACTGTAGGAAGCTTTCCAATCGAATTTTCAATACCCAAATTCTTGATCCATGAGCTGAGCTTGGTAAACTTTGATAATATTAGCCATTAGGTTTATATATATTTTTTAAAAGCTTTCAACAAAAAGTTAATATAACTCAACAACGATTGCTTATAATTTTATTTTATTTTATTAATACCGGTTTATTAAGGTATATATTTTATCCTTGAATATTTTTTTACCTAGATTTATATTAGGTCCTATTTTTAATATATAAAAGCTCTGAATATTATTTTTTCATATAAAATTAACAATAATTGTAACTATATGTATAGCCTAAAATGGTATACCTATAATTTTTATTTTTACAGTTTTCAATAACATTCATATTTTGTAAATAATTCTTGTCATTTAAATTTTGTCTTAGATGATGAGTTTAAAAAGTGACTTACCGTAAAATGTACAATAAACTAAATCTATTTTATGCTTATAATAATGGATTTTCAAGAAATATTTGATGAATAAAAGGAATCGCTAATTTCTATAAAATGTCTACACTCTACAATGTACTTGTTTGGCCATCTAAATTAGAAAATTTATATTTTATTTCATAAACAAGTCATGTAGGTAATTAACTAATACTAATGCTAAAAACAATGGTAGTTGGTACACAATATATATGTCAGGTGTAGGGTCATATTTTATAGGAGTTTTATCTATATTTGTAATTGCTTCTAGATTTAAAGCTATACGTATTTTTATGTTTGGGGTTAATGCTGAGGTTGGGCTAGATGATTCTATACTAATATTTGAATTTTTTTTAAGTGAATTATTATTAGTAGTTAGTACTGATTAGATAAACTGATTTATACAAACAAATTTATTTAACATTTTTAACAATTATGGTTGAAAAAGTCCGGAGTTATTGTCATTTTACCTAGAAAATATTTCTAAATGCATCATTGCCTGAAAAAAATTAAATAAACGTTTTTTCCTAGTCAATATCGTATACTGTCTAATTTGATCAAAAATATTGTTATTCACTAGTCATTAACATTAATTCCTTAATTTACATCTTTGATGGTGACATAAATATAATTTATAACTAAACTTCAGTAGCTCAGAGTAGTGCAATTAAATTTCTTAGAACACAAATATTATTATTCTTATATTATTTTAAATTAAAATATCTTTAAAAAATGAAGTAGACCAATAATTAATTACCAACAGGCAATTTCCTTAAATTAATTTAATTTGTAATATGTTTTTAAAAAATTAAAAATTAATTAGATACAAGTAGTGAATATGTAGTTTTCCATTGTACTTTGTATATTATGTAAACATTTTTTTTTTCCAGAACCACAAGAATTGTGTTAACATTTCATTATCTGATCTATAATTAATAATTCTTATTTTTTAACAGATTTACAATGCTTACAAACAGTTGTACAATCCAAACTAAAACTCTCAGTGCCAAATGTCATGACATGCTATTGCAGAGGATGGAAATGTTTAAAAACGCCAAAGCATTGGTCAGAAAAATATAATTATTCTATTTAAATTTCCTAAAATATTCCCACTACTTTAAACATATTATAATATACATACTTTATTTTTATGTAGTTAGGTAATACATTTTTGGTTCTTATTACTAAAATAGTTTTAAATCTCATGATTCCCTGTCATTATGTATTTAAATACAATTGTAATATTTTAATTACTTTTTGTAGATTTATCCAGAGAGCTTACAACAGTTGTATGGACAAGTCGCCAAATCACCTTCTAAGAAATACCTAATAGTCGTTTTGTTCACTTTCACAGGACTAATATTTATAGTTGGTTTGTTTTGTGGCCGTGTTAGTCGAAGAAGTGCAATTTCTAAAAAAAAAATAGATTGTATTATGTTGTCATAGGCTAATACTGATAGATAACTTAATTAAATTTTAACCAAATGATTTTGTGAATCTCTTTATAATATATATTCTGATAAAAATATTGTCTGTTATGTTTTAAGTTTTAAGATTCAGCATCATCTAATCTTTTTACTAGAATAAATAAAGTAATGAAAATATAACAAGCTCAACATTTATATTATAAGTTTTAATTTTATAGTTTATTTCAATATATTTACTTTTTCTTTCTTTGTTATTTTTAGTATTAAAACCAAATTTGTATAACAAATGTAAAACATAGGAAAAACCGTTTTGCACTGGAAAGAACCAAGAAAGCTATAGTCATAACTAAGAAACAAAATTTTCACCACATAAAAAGAAGAACTGTTCCTGATGTTGTTTCTTAGTTATAACTTATAACACTACAGCCTGAGTGGTTCTATCCAGCTCAAAACAGTTTTTGTTATGTTGTACATTATTTTGCAAGAAAGAGACAACATAAGGGTGTAGCGTCCTCTTAAATAAATTAACTTAATTAATAATTACTAACAGACATGATGAATATTGATCAATATTTTCAATATTTTATTTGAAAATCATGAGCATTTTTAATTACTTATTAATATCTTATAAAATAACATACTTATTATCTTATAAGTTTCAAGTCTTAAACTAATAACATAAAAATAATACATATTCATATATATATATGATGAATATGTATATTTACTAAAAAATATTTTATTTCATATTTTTAAAATAATAAATCATAATTCATAATAATTATATAATATGTTAATAATTTAAATACTATGTAATTGTATAATGGAAACAGATACTATTGATAAAAATGAAATATCAACAATAAAGATTATAATTCTATTCAGAATAAAAAATATTATACCATACATCTATGACAAATAAAAAATATAGTAAATTTTATTTTACAATATTGTTAGTGTTAAAAAAATATGTATATCCATTTGAGAACATTTATCCTGTGGATTTAATATATTCCCGAATAATTATAATTTACATCACCCATTAAAAAAAATGATTGAAAAGCAATAAACATAAAAATGATATTTTAAATTTAAAAATGACATTAACCTCATATAGTTTTTATGAAATTCAAAAGTGGTTGATAAGTCTTTATCGCGGAGGAAGAACCAATAAAACAACAAGACTACTGAATTGATGAAGAGAGGGGAGAACATGACTGCACGGTTCGGCAGAATGTGCGATGGCAATGTGATGATGACATCGTCGACCTGGAAGCGCACTCCTATGTTGTAACGTTTAAGTTGCTCGCAACTTCTTAAAACCCTTGTGGTCGGCGATGCACGAGCCCGAATCACGATCTTTCTCGAAGAAGCATATGCTTAGCTTCGGCACGCCGTTGATCAGGTTGATGGCAAAGAACACGATATTGACCTTAAAAGCAGAAATCCCGACCATCAGGGACACGCCGGGCTCGGGCTGCAAGTGTTGGTGATCGACGTACCCATGTGGCTGCGGATTGATCTTTTCTGCGAACTGCAAGCATAATTCAAAGTCCAGCACGCTGCACGGCGCCACCAGCGTATAGCCTTTGACTGACTCACCGGCGCTGTTGCTTTGGCTGATCACCATTTCGTCTTCGTACAAATTTTCAGGGCGGGACGAGTGCTCCTCGTATTCGGTAAACAGAGCGGCTGCGTTCTTTTCGACCTCGCCGATGGCATACAGAGCGTACTGGTCCATGGAGCACCTCTCGAGCCCGAACACTGCGCAAAATTCATTGTCCACCTCCGAAGCGCGCGTCTCGCCTAGCTGGGCCAATTCGACCCCACACTCGTAGCGCTTCACCGACACCTTCTTCGCTTCCCGCAGGACGCAATCCACGCAATACTTGATCAGGGCAGGGCGGATTGGTTTCTTCGGAGCGCATTCTCGCAGACGGTCCAGCAGCTTCACCATGCGCTGACCGCGCAATACGTACTTGACTCTCTCGTCCTCCGCAATGTCATCCACCACGTGCCGCAACAGGGAACCGACGTCCAGCTCAGCCGTTTGTTTCTGATATCCGTCAAACATTTTGCACATCCATTTCCAAGCCAATAACAGATTAGATGACGTGAGATTTGCGTCGAGAAACATCTTGACTTGTTCCACGAACTCGGTGAAATGTTTTTTGAAAAAGAAGACGGAGTTCCAGACAACTTTACCCAAACAGTAAGGTATTTGCTCCATGGTTTTATACAACGGCGACCACACAAGTGGCGCGGCCAGCAACTAAAAAAAAAAGGTTCGATTAGACCCATCATGATATGTGTTGACAAATAGACTATGAAATCTAGTATAGATAAAAATAAAAATTATATAAATCTTAAGTCAGTTCAAAGGTGGGCACAAGTCTATGAAATTTGATTACATTTTAGATAAAACATACTTTATTAAAACTAAATCATGAAAAAAAAACATTTAGAATTTTGATAAAATATTCTATTCTAAATTAATACAATTGTTGAACATTTTTTTTATAATTGAGATATACTTTTAATAATACTTTCTTTATTTAGTACTTATTAGTATACATTTTTTATAGAAACTATACATTAAAAAATGAATTAGGAATCAAGATCAGTTAGATTCAATCATTAAGATCAATAAGATAAAAAAACCTAAATAGTCACCTTAAATGTAAACAGACACTAATAGTTTAT
Source organism: Neotoxoptera formosana (assembly GCA_022818045.1). Taxonomy (NCBI): domain Eukaryota; kingdom Metazoa; phylum Arthropoda; class Insecta; order Hemiptera; family Aphididae; genus Neotoxoptera; species Neotoxoptera formosana. The sequence continues at coordinate 44,039,585 of CM040630.1, read as the reverse complement.
TAGTTATTACTACAGTCCAGAATTATATGCATTTAAAAATTGTCAAATATATTTACAAAAAGTGACTAAATATGCGACTTTCTTTTTCTCCAGTAAAATTGATTTAAATTTGTTAAAAATAACTAAATTTTGCCATATGCATTTATAAACTAACACATAGTAATTTTTCAAATACTCGAATTTTGCAAAATAAAATTTGGTATAATATATGAATCGTTGTCATTTCAAACGCTCATTAACGTACATACACTTTATACAAACATACAAATGCAAATAACTCCAAGCTCTAGTTATTACTATTAAAAAATCAAAATTTATTTGATAGAACACATGTTGATACTTACATTCAAAATATTTTTAATAGCAGTTGGACACATTATTGCTCCTGTCAAAATGAAAAAATCCAATCGTAGGTTTAATACACTTTCAAATGTTATTTTAAAATCGTTATCTATGAAATCCAGAGTAGCACGGAAGACTTCCAATGTACATAAAGTAATACAAGAAGTTTTTTGAAAAATAGTCAGAGCCCTTGCAGAAGTTTTAATGACTGCATTGACGTCTCTAGTTATAGCAACTAATGTCTGTAATGGTGTTACGATAAAACCAACTGCAGCAATCGCAAGCTCAATCCAATTTTTCACGCCTTGATTACCTAGATGAATGTTATATCTGTACATGTCTTTTAATTTATCAACCTGTCTATAAGCTAGATATGAAGAAGAAATTAGGCTTGTTAAACCTGCCCCTACTACTAAAATAGGTACTGATATAGGAAATATCAAACCACAGGCCAACAATATACCGCCAGCAGTATCTGATATTTTTGCTATTGTGTCTACAGTTTTTACAATTTTTTCAGACCCTTTGGATGCTGGTGTTATAGATTGATACAATTCTTTTGATGCATCATAAAACCCTGATATAGGGTAAAATATAAATCCTTCAGGGAGAGTATTATTTTCTAAATACTGATCCCAGTCATCGTATGTTCTATTCTGCATAAAATCAATAAAAATACATTCATTATTGATTGTATTCAATCTGATTAATTTCCAACTGTGTATTTCTTTATTAGGAAAATCTTGGCAGGTGTTGGGAAGTATTTTGCACTTATTTTTGCAAATACTATGTACTATAGTTATACCCACTTTAATGTTACTATTAAGACTAGGTTCTATACATTTTTTCACTAATAATTTTTCAGTATTTAAAATTTTTTCTTGATATTTCTTTTTGTATAACTTAAATATATCATCTGCATTTATATCATTGCCATCATTTTTTCCAACAATTGCATTTTTAGGAGACGGATAATCATAATATAAGCGTGCTATAAACAATTTTAGATCATTCTTATGTATGGTTGTCCATTTTGGACGGCCGTTGAAATATGTATATTGACATTCTTCTAACCAATTAATTAATAAGCGTCCTTTCTGAAAAAAAAAATTGTTAGATAAAAAAAAAAATCTAAGTAATTTTTTGTGAATAAATAGATCTTAATCCAATAGATTTAAAAATGTTGCAATTGAAAAAATACTGTTGAAGGAATTTTGCATATTAATTACTATGGTAAATAAGTATTATGCTCAATAGTTGTAAGTATTAAAAAATTAATAACAATAATATAAGATAAGTAATATCTTTTACATTTTTAAAGTATATGTAATAATAATTGAATTAGTTATTTTTATTTTTAATAAAAGTAAATGTCAGTCAGCTATTTGATAAATAAAATATTAAATATAAATAGTAAGGTACAATGACCGTTTAGACTTTATGAGATCTCAAATAGGAAACTAAAAAACTTACTTTCTTTATTAATTATTTAAACATGATAAAAATATTAACGAACAAGTGAATATTGATAAAATGTATATTAATTAATTTATACTTACTCTAAGGCTTTCTTCATGGTTTTTGTCCATGTTGAAAATCAATCAAATATTTTCACCAACCACAAGTTAGTTTCCTTCAAAATATTAAAAAATAAATATGAATGTCATTAATCTAAATATTAAATAATTGTACTAATATTACAAAACTTTATTTTTTTTTAAGTTATATAATAAATTTTGGAAAAATAAAAACTAGTATAGGATGTGTGGACATTGAGCAAGGTTTAAAATTAAGTTATATTTAAAAACTAAGTAACAAATTGTTTTGAATGGGATGAATTTTGTACTTACAAAATTAATAAACAATAAACACGTTTGGGGAAATACTGTATGTGATTAAATATTGTAAAGTTACATACTAATAAAGTAATAAGTAATAACTATTTATAATTGGTGCTAAAAACTTACGATCTAAAACATTTAAACACATAGGTTACAAACACATAAGTTATGGTTGGTGTAAGCCTAACTTGCCAGAAATGAAATAACAAATTTCAAGTAAATAATTAAAGAAAATGGAGACAGATCAAAGTTATTATCATTGCTAAATGGCCATCTATAAATATAAGCGACTGTTCTGGGTGACTGATGTAAAATCATTTTAAAGAGGTGCTCAAACAACGGCCTCATGGATTTTTTAACTAGAGATTTTTAATATAAAGAATTAATTTGTCTCATCTCTGGGATGATTTATGTTTTGAAGTGATATTCAAAATACTAAAAAATCTACAAAAATCTGAAATATTAATATTAGTTAGTGATTTCAAAATTTCATTGGGGTTATTGGTGGTTAGGACGACACTGGATACAGGCACAAATATATAATACTTATGACTTGATTAAGAAGTGAATGAACATAAAGAAGTGAAGTGACATAAGTTGTAATTTAGAAAGGAATAGACGTGTTAATTTTAATATTTTGCTATAGGCATTTAGAATTGTTTCTGAAAGACAAATGGGACAATTATTAAGTTTAGGGAACACATTTTAAAATTAAATGATAAGATAAATTAAAAGTAATTCAAGAACAACTTTGTAAATAAAATTACCATTGTATACCAAAAACGATTCTGAGCGAAAACCTATATAATTACTATAAAACTTGTATTTTATAGTTGACCACTAAAATTATAGATACTTACTATCAAACAATATTGTAGACTAGGTATATATTATAAGTATTCTTGTGCACCGGACACATTAACGAATCGACGTGTAATATTATTGTTTACCAATATAAAATAAACAAATAGGTAATATTTTTAATGTGAAACGCCGCAACTGCATGACACGAACTATCGAATACATCAACTTGTATTTACTGACTTTTTAGTAAGCACTTTCTAGTGTTTCTTCTTATAAAGGTCTAGACTCTGGAGACTAGAGTACACACAACTACACAAGGACTAGACGATAAAGTAAACAGGAATGTCAGGTTCAGGTAGACCGTAGAATGTAGATCACTATTCTTTGATAAGCATCATGGACTATCATATGCATGTATCATGAACTAAGATAATACACAATACATAATTTAATATTATATATTATGCATTATCTGAGTTTATGGTTTGTATCACGGCTATAGATAATATAAAATTATTAATAATAATAATAACAATTATAATAATATTATATTTTTTTTAATATTATTGTTTTTTAATATTCTGACGTCATGACGTGCCGTCGAGTGCGAGTCCGATAACTCAATAATTAAGTTCGTCCGGAACATACACTAATGTTCATTTACACTCGCACAGTCGCACACATTGACATGACCCGGTTGTACCTAGATGCCACATAATTTGCCTAATTATTTTTCTTATTAATTTTCACTTCTATTACTAAATATTATTAATACTATTATTCTAATCATTTATCTTTTTTACTATTTTAACTATGGTGCTTTGTAAATATTGTGTATAAAATCAATTTAGTTGTTTTTAGCATAGACCTATTAACTAAACTTTAGTTAATAGGTCTATGGTTTTTAGCAAGAAAAGGGGATAATATCAAAAATGGGGGGAAAGTCGATCTCAAGGTGTATTGATAAGGTGTCGTCATTCTAGACCCGGCCTATGCATACACACTTTTGATTGAAATTTTACCACAGTTAGTATAGACACCAGAGCGCGCTTCCTGTCCTACGAAGCCCGATGTTTTCATACTGTTAAATACAAAATGCCAAGTTATTAAAACTATAAGTCTATAAATTAAAATGTTATTTTTTTTGGAGTTGGCTACCTATATTATAAATTATAATTTATATATTATAGCGTTTAGGAACCTGTGGTATAGATGTTGAAAACCTAACACATTTATCATTTTTCAGGCCAGTGATATGGGTAGGTATACTATACCTATATAGAGTTTCTTTTCCTGGTTGGCCTTGTACGACGCAATTTTATTGGCAGGTTTGATTTGCCATCACATTTCCGGAATTCGGATCCGAAGAGTTGATCGTCGCAGGAAGACAATTCTTCGACATCGGCTCTGGCAACCTAACCTAACCATGGCCTGTGCGCCATCGTACCCGCGTAAGAAGTCAGAGAAGTCTCTCACACGAAAAATATCTATATTTTGTTGTAGAATTTTACTATTTGTCTGAATCGGATGACTGCAGACGGTCGGCCGTAGAATCAATAACAGTGTGCAACAATAGTGTATCACTCGGAACATAGCTTTGTTCTATGACTTAAAACCATAATTTGTATAGTTTGGTATTCGTAAAGAATTATGAAAAATTCGATTAGGTACGTGTAGAGTAATTCGCATCGACTGGGTGCAGACTTTCTGCGTTGCATATATATAAATCCAAGCAGCTCTAGCCATTAGCAGAGCGGTTACCTACTTTCTCCATTTTAAAAACTGTTACCTTCCTAAGATGTAATTTTAACGTTTCTTTATACAAAACAATTTATGATGTACAATATAGGCCTAGCAATATTAAAACTATGATAATTACAGTGGCGGCGCTAGGCGTGGGCGAAGTGGGCCATTGCCCACGGCCTCGCACCTCAAAGGGCCTCGCGTTCTAAAGGGACTTATAATTAACCATAGAAAAATATGGAAGAAGTATCTATACAAACATTTTTGTATCCATGAAATTATTTTATTGTAAAAAAAAATCATAAACATAAATGTTATATTTTGTCATATTTAGTCATCACTAAAAGTACCAGATCACACTATGCGTTTTGTCGGTTGCCGAACGGCAAACGACCGCGACTATTCTATAATTAACATATAAACCGCGTTATCGGGGCCAGACGGACCGATTCGGCGAACCGATTTTATCTAAACTCGATAATGTAATTTCATTTTGACAGTTGTTGTTAGTTCAATTGGTTGTGTTTTATCCTCGTTTCTGTATCGATCGATTACCGAAAACTATATTCAATTTAATAATATTTAACGAAGCAAAAATCATACCACACGTACCTAAGTTGTAAGTATAAAACTTTATTAATTGTGTTTACATTTTCCATTGTTTTTTTTTGTTTTATGATATTGATACCTAAGTATAAAATGATTTTATTATAATATGAAAATAACATAATCAGCATGGAAAACGATTTATTGTGACAGAATAGATATAAAATAATAATTTTTTATAATAGGGAAGTATGGAAATAATATATTTTAGTATGTTGTATTGGAAATGTTAGTTAAAACTTTAAGAACTAGTAACATTTAATGAAGCAAAAAGCCGAAAAATCTATTTCTTGTAAATAAAAAAAAATGAAACTTTTAACAGTATTATTAATTTAAAAAAATATGCATTTAATTTTATAATTATGTATAAATAAAATTATATTGACTACTTTGCAAATAAAAGGTTAATAATTAGAGTTTATTGTTTTAAAAAATTGTAAATCTTAATATTTATTAAATAACTATTGTTACTTAAATGTTTATTAAAACAATTTTAAAAAAGGGCCTCTTTAAGTCTACCTCGCCCACATATAAATTTTACCTCGCGCCGCCACTATGATAATATATATTATATGTAGGTACAAATGTACAATAGATTATACAGATATTTATTGTCTATTAATTGTATTATATTAAGGGGACGCTACATTCGCAAAGACGGATCAGCGTCTTACAACAATACAACTCAGCAAATTTGCAGTGCTCACCATAATATATTGATTTTATAATGTTGTGTGTTTTTTTGTGTCTGACATGACGTTCTAGGGCAGTAAAAAAGTTTTTTCATCAATATCTTTTCTGATAAGAAAGTGAATCTAATTTACTTAAACCTAGGTACTATGGGGGGTCAAAAGTAAAAAATTCACAATAGTTTTTAAAAGCGTCGAAAAAAACAAAAAAAAAAGAATTAAGAAAAAACGGGAATTTTTTTTTGCAAAGAGTTTTGGTGTAGCAAAATAAATAATGATTGCAGATACATAACATTTTCACCAAATGTTAAAATAAGCATTTTCTATACACTTCAACAGTATTGTCAACTAAAATGATATTTGGACAATTTATCATTGGATATTTTAATTATTTTTAAAATTCATAAAATTTGCCTATACTAAATGCCTTAAAAACACAAGTGAAAGACGTGTGAAATGTTCTCTTGGTAAAATTACTTGTTGACATTTATTGAAAATATTTATTCATGCTTTAAAAATTAAAATTGTTCGTCAGTTTAATTAGTATGGTGAAAAAACTTAAATTTTAAGTTCTGTAAAAGGACGAAACTTCACATTATTTTGTAGAAAATATTACCGGAGTGATTTATATTACCGAATAAAAATATAAAAATATTTTCGTATACAATATGTGTGCACTGTGGCACTGTGAAAATTCATTTATTCATCGGTAATACACACATGTCACGTAATATATATATTTAAGGGAATTGCAAACCCTATTCATTTTTCATCAAAACAACCTTAGTGACTGACAAAAATTAAGGTACTTCTAGTTGTTTGATTAAAAAAATGTAAAGATTTTTGAATTGGTAAACAAGTTAACTTTGCATCGGTAGGAGCATATATTTTATAATTTTTATATTTTTTGTATTTTTTAATATATTCAATATTAAAAAATTACATATTTACAAAATGTAAAATATTGATTCTCGTCAAGAATTTGTTAAAATTGAAAAAGTGCTCCTACCAATGCAAAGTAAACTTGTTTATGAATTCAAACATCTTTAGATTTTTTAAATCAAACCACTAGAAGTATTTTAATTTTTGTCAGCCGTACAGCTATTTCGCGTCCATAAATTGGTATTGAATATTTTTATCCAATGATAACAAATGACATGTGCGTGCGGCGGGCGGCGGCTGCACGCGTAATATACTTAGCCGACCGCGGCAATTATTAGTTATCAGTATCCAACGACCCGGCAGGGTCGCGCTAAGTATAAAAAAAACGCCTTAAAATGAACGCATCGGCAATCACAACGCGCGACAACTGCCGGGTATAATTACACGAAGCATATGAAATCACGAAAAAAAATAGTTGTCCATGCATACCTAATTTATTGTACAATAATTTAGTTTGACAATGCACCAATCTTATTGGAAATGTTCCGTAGAAGTGCATGCTGCACTTTTTAATCCGATCTGAACATTATGAATGGAGTTATAGCCAAATATATTATGAATTTTTATGGTAAAAAAAGAAAATGTTATTCTATAATATTCCCTGCGGCCCGCATGAAGTTCCCCGCCCACTGAGGAGATACACACACGCACTGACCGTACGCGCGTGCTTTGTCACAGCTCTTGCGGCGGCGATGTTTTCAGTTAATACGTAACGGCTCGCGTATATAATATAATAATATAATATATTATTATATTCTTTCTTGCGTCGACCGCCGTCCGTCTTGCACGTCCAGCGTTTTATGTTCTATTGACTGCCGTATTTATTATAACCTCAAATACGCGCACGTTATTTTGACCGTGTATTATTTTATGTATTTTATACATAAAATTTTGTATTATTATTTTAACTGTGTGTTATTAACTGAGTAGGTACCTACTGACTGCAGTATCAAAATACGTACACATTAAATTTTGAAAATGACTCGTATATAATAATTATAATAATAATAATAACATAAAAAAAATTAGTGATATCTAAACAAAAACACTACGCCAAACTCCGTGTAAAAAAACGCTCAGTATAAAAAAAAACCAACTCAAAAAGTTGTGATATCATTTTATAGCTATGTATTTAAACTATATAGGAATAGATATATTAGATATATATTATATTAGATAATAGATATATTATTATAATTTATGTTAAAATTCATTGCTTATAAATTGAACTTAGCTGGTGACATTATTTAAAACTCATGAGAATTTTTTTCGTATTGAGTATACATGTTATCTTTGAAAATGAGTGATACTAATTAAGTGTTATATAAATTAATTGTTATAAATTACTAATTAAGTGTTACAAGGCCGTAACTGGCAAAAAATTTCGGGGGGCTCCAACATTTTTTTAAATATAGATACTAAACACTTCATTTTTACGTTAAAAATATAAAATTGTATTATTATCATTATTAAAAACATAGGTCATTATTATAATAAAGCACAAATCAAAAAAAAGATAAAATATAAAATACAATTTTTTCAATATTAAATTTACAAAATAATTATTAATTTATAGTCTATAAGCATGCAATATGTCGACTATCTTATATTAGTAAAATAGCTTTATCTTTTTGAAGTGCAAATTTATTCAGGACGTCTTCGGGATCCACTTTAATATTTCTATGAACACTTAATAATGCTAGGCCATTTAAACGGGTTTGTCCAATAGCGTTTCGCAAAAATGTTTTCGTCCGTTTCAGCGTTGAGAACGTTCTCTCGGGTGTTGCAGTTGAAACTGGTAATGGAGCTAAAACTTTTAATAAAAAGTATATACACGGAAACAAATCAGAATTACAATTGTTTAATGCTTCAACGGCTGTACTGGGACGATCGTCCTGAGAATGTGAGATCCATTTCCTATTCCATAGTTTAATTTCTGTTTGTAATAAATCCATATCTATATAGTCAGAATATAAATTAAAATCTGAGGCTGATATTGCAGCTTTATGACACATTTTTGGTATTAATAAATATAAAGAAGACAAAACTGTTTTGTGTTTTGAAAATCTATCTTTTAGTTGTTGAATAAAATCGTCATAAAAAGGAATAGCAATAGCTATACGGAAATATTCTTCTGTAGAGTTAACATTAACGTTATTTCTATTTTTTTGACGTCCAACTAGTCTTGGCATTTTTATCTGATCCTCTCCGTCTATCAACTTTAACATATTTGTTGCCTTTTCAAATATTTCTTTAAATGTTTGGTTTATATTGATTCGCATGTCTTCAACTTCATTCAAAACAGTTTCGACAAATGTCACTGCTTCACTTAAATCACATGTTACTGATTGTAATGATTTACATAAAGGTAATGTTAATGAAAATAGTGTGTTAGCTGTCACTAAACTAATAACCAGGGTTCGGGACTTATAGCATTTGCATACTTTTTTTATTTATTGTAAAATTTAGCAGAGTGCGAAATAAATTCATTTCTCAATGCTGTGGTACCAAATCTAAAATTTGAATGTGCATATTTTTGCATATTTCATAGATTTTTCAAGAAAGTGCTTATTTTTGCGTTATTGTGCATATTTGGCATATTTTGGAAAATTATTCAAAATTTAAACTTTACAAATTTCAACCGATCCAAAAACGAAAATAGTAATGCAATCTTATTTACCCATTTGCTATGTACAACTCACAATTCCTTATAATTTTCGTGAATAGACAATGAAACAATGAAGGTAAGACACATAAATGTAAAATTATTGATTTGTTGATTTAAATGAAAAATTTAATTTTTAATTTTTCCAATCATTTTATAGTTGACAAATAAAATTCAAAAAACTCAGAAACTTAAGAAACAAATTAATAAGCAGTTGATTTTTTTTTAAATTGTTTATGTTACACTAATTGTAATTAATAATTATTAACAAAATAATAAATAATAATAATTATATTAAATGCATATTTTAAAATTTTTTATGCATATTCTAGGGTTTTTAAGTGCATATTTTAGCGCTTATTATTGTGTTTTTAAGTGCTATAAGTCCCGAACCCTGCTAATAACAAATTCACTAGTTGTTATGCTACGATATAGATTTAGTGCTTTTGATGATGTTTCAATATCATGAAATAATTGGAGTTCATCTAAAGTGTCGACAATATATATCTAAAAATCGAATCATTCCATCGTGGTTTTCGACCCATTGAGTTTCACACATAGATGTTAATTTAGTCCATTTTTTTTCGGGAATAAATTCTTTAATTTTATTTTTTAACAACTCAGTTCGTCTAGCAGAAACCTTAATGAAATTACCTACTGATTTAATTGTTCCGATACAATTACGAATGTAATGAATATTCGAAGAATGTGCTAGTGCTAAATTTAAAGAATGTGCGCTACAATGAACGTACAGGGCGGCAGGGTGTTTTTCACGTATCACAGATTGTACGCCTTTGAAATTTCCACTCATAGATGCTGCGCCGTCATACCCTTGTCCTAACATGTACCGACTATTAACACCGAGCCTTTTTAAATTTTCTAAAATTACTGTTGCCAAATTTTGTCCTGTTGTAGAATATACTGGTATAAATTGTAAAAAATCTTCTTTTAGTACATATGTAATATCATTTTTAGCATCTATACTTTGCTCCAAATACCGCACACATAATGATAACTGTTCAAAGCAAGATATATCAGTTGTCTCATCAACCAATACGGAAAAACACTTTGATTTGTTTATTTTTTCTACTATTTGTTCCTGTATAATTTTTCCGCAAATTTCAATAAAATTATTTTGTATTAGAGGACTTAAATAAAAAGCATTTAATTTATTATTTTCAAAGTGGTCAACTAAGTTTTTATCGCCACATGAAACACGCATTCGCAATAATAAAGCACGAAAATTTCCATCATTTTGTTCGGGTTCGACATCTTTTGATGAAAGTGGTCCGGAATCATTAGTACCACGAAAAGCTATTTCTTGCCGGCCACATAAAATTATAGTTTCAATTATCGGTATCAATCTTTTTCGATTTAAACTTATTTATGCAGCACGCGCTGAATCTAATTTTTGCGCAATATTTTGCTGATTTTTTGAATAGATAGCTATAAAATTATCACCTCGTAAAACATTGGTTTTATGAAAATCTTTTTTAGAATGTTCACTAAATACTTCAATTGCATGTTTCCAATTATTAAAAATTTTGAATACTAAAGAGGAAAGTTTTTGATTATTGCCTTTGCCTCCGAATTCTAGACCAAATATTACACAGTATTTACATAGGGCACCACCATTATCAATTGTAGAGTAAACAAGCCACGGAAAACGTTCAAACCAGTGAAATTGAAATTTTAGATTTTTTTTTGAAGTTGTGGATGTTGGAAATACATAATTTTTATCTGGCATCCAAGGAGAAGTTAAAAATTTTAATTTTAGTTCATCACACACATTTTTATTTAAACAGTAACTAATATCGTTGTTTTCAACCTCAATTGTTTCGTTAGTTTCGTTAGTTACTTGTGTTTGGACAGTGGGGACATCATCAGTCTAAAATAAATAAAGTAGAAGGTACTTTTTAATTTATCTATACTCTATATAGTATGGTAATTAACACGTTCAATTATTAAAAAAATAATAATAATAATAATACAATCAAACAACAGGCATTGAACGTATTAATAATTATTAATACATAATATAATACATTTGTATTATAACCATTTTATATAATAATAATTAAATAAAATAGTAAATTTTTAACATACCTTTTGTCTCTTTGTAAAATAATTTTGAAATTGGTTTCTTTTACTCATTTTATACACTTTACGCGAGCACGAACAGCAGTAAAATGAATGTTTTACAATACACATTACACACAATATTGTTATATTCTTGTTTTATAATCTTAAATAATTTGGATTTTCTGCGCCCATATTTCATATATAAGTTTATATCACTTGTGAGTTGTGACAATCACATTTTATTGTAACTAGTACCATTGATTATAAATGCTAGTACCTAATCGTATCTATTGATCCTAATCTTTATTACGGCGTTGAAATAAAATAAAATGATAAATTTAATCTTATTTTAAATTACTGTTTTAACAAAAATATACAATTATTATTTAATACAATTTATAGTTTATAAACTATATTCACCGCTAAAAATTTTCTAGTTTTAAAAATTTTGGTGGGGGGGTGTCCGGACCCCTGGACCCCCCCCCCCCCTCAGTTACGGCCTTGAAGTGTTATAATTTTAAAGTCACCAGCTAAGTTCAATTTATAAGCAATGAATTTTAACATAAATTATAATAATATATCTATTCCTATATAGTTTAAATACATAGCTATAAAATGATATCATAACTTTTTGAGTTGGTTTTTTTTTATACTGAGCTTTTTTTTACACGGAGTTTGGCGTAGTATTTTTGTTTAGATTATACACACACTAATGATAGTTTACTACGCACACACATGTACGACTCGAACACTAATACCTATAATATTACCTACACGGAACCCCTTAAAAATGATCCATTTGCAATCCCCTCAATAACATGTTGCTATTTATATCTGTGGTAACACATAATATACTATACATTAAACCATTGATTTTATAATAATAATGTGTACCTACCTACGTAAGTGATTGTAGACTGTAGCCTGTAGACATAGCGACGGTAATTTGTGGTGGTACCACACAAAGTATCACTAAGGCATTAACACTTATTAGTTATTACTTATTAGATATAGGTATTACCGTTGATTATAGAATATACTATATTTTAGTATATTCTATAATCAATGGTATTACTACACCTACTACTAGTTATACTATAGAATAGATAAACTTGAAAATTTATGTTTAATAATAAATATTATATATAGAATTTATACAGGCGTAGTTGTACTGTGTTTTTTTAATCATTATGGATCGATAATATAGAATTAATTCAAAAAACCAAAAAGACGTGTTTCTTTGATTTGGCCTTCCAATTTTTTTTATCCCAAATTCAAAACTATTGAGGACAAAATTGTACCAAAAACCAAAATCATTTTTTTTTTAACTATAACCTTAATAATATAATTTTTTATTTGTAATTTCGTCTTGAACTATTTCAGCGATTCGTCCTGTTTTTTTACAAAAAAATTGTTTAGCTCTAGTAATTGAAATGTATACCAATTTGTTCAATTAAAACTATTAGGTAGATATATAAATTTACTAAACCATAGTTTATACTTTATAAACTAATGAATCAAATTTGATAACTTGACCAACAACATTTTCAAAAAAAAAGCTTACCAGAATATATTTAAGAATCTAGTTGTTAAATACCATTAATAAAAATATAGTTGATTTTGCCGTGGGTATACAATAGCGTGCTTTAATATTTTGAAATGGGTATAAAAAAAAAATTGCTGTGTTAAAATAAAGAAACTCGTCTTTTTTTTCGTTTTTTTTTTTTAAAAACCATATTATATTGATCCATCATAGATAATCATTAAAAAACCACTCTGTATCTAGTGTATAATCTAGAGTAATAAAACTGTATATACATTCTGTATATATTTATAAAATCACCAGCTCATAACTCTATGTTATCGTAAGAGTTATTAACAAGGTGGATTTCAAAAAATAAAATAATTTATCTACCTTGGTTATATTAAGTTATTTTCACTAAATTTGTTTTACGTCCAATACACAACAATTGAGCACTTCATAAAAATAAGTGACGTACCCATATTAGGCATAGGAAACAGTTTATTATATTCTTTGTACTGTGATTATAGGAGGACGCCACACCCGCATGTTTTGTCGTCTCCGTTTTGTCGTCTTACTAGTGCGTAACGTAGACAATTTACGCTCAGCAGTTCACGTTTAGCTTCGTTATTTTTCATGTCAGGCCATTAGGGTGAATTTATCCATTATCAAACTTATAAAGGTAAGTAACTCGTGTACTGTATTTGTACGAGAGTTTTTTTTACGTTGTATCAATTTTAATAAGGCGAGTTATGAATTGGCAAAATAAAAAAAGTACTTATATTCATGACTCGCTTAACATTGAAATATCATTTGAAAACCTACGTAGGTACAATTAACAAACACGGTACACATGGTGTTAATTTTAAGCACAGTCTTAGATGATAATCCCGATAAGCCCGATAGGGCTTTTAAGTTTAATAATACTATTTATCCGTAAATAAATCAACAACCGAAGCTAAACGCGAATTGCTGATAGTAAAATATTTGCTATGTACTAATGTTACGCAATGGTAAGTCGAGACTACAAAATGCTGGTGTGGCCGTGGCCTCCTAAAGCTATTAATCAATTGAATATTTACTACGTACTTTGTACCTAGGTACCTATGTAGTTTTTTTGCTACATGTAGTAGTATTACTAATTACTCATTTGTTACTTATATAACTACAAATAATTTCTAGTTACATTTTATTATTTTGTTACCTACGCGTGTACACATATTACATATAAACTTATATATTATTATTATTTAAATTGTATAACATTAATTGAATGTGAGTTGAGAGTTAAACTGTGCCCTGAACAGTATTTTGTGGACTGTGGTCTCAACGATATTATGATATTATCTATCTATTATAAAACATATATCACATCCATTGGTATTTGAATAGCAGATAAATTTTAAATGCTTACCTATAGTAATATAATATAATACAGGTATATCGGCATTTCAGGTATATGACACTATGCTTACTATGGTTACTTTAGTACATTATTAATACAATAATACCTACGTTATGAAAAAATGTTATACCTATTTGAAAGTTTAAATTACTTTAGTTAACCTACATTTTCAACAACAACAAAAAACTAGGTAAGTCACTCTGATGTAGATATATTTACTAGATATCGACTTTATCGAACCTACTTCGTCATTAAGTAGATCAGTGTAATCGATTTATGGACGGGTTAAATTTGAATTCAATGATAAATCATACAATTGAATACGAAAAACGATTCTGAGCGGAGACTTAATATCAGCCTCTATATGGCTCTATTACTAATACAATTTGTAGGTAGGTCATTTATTTTTCTATAATTAATGTTGAACTAATTTTTGCCAAAATCGTTAAACTTTTTTTTAATATCCTAGTAAGAAAAATGTATAAGGAATCTTGAATTACATTTTCAAGCCTTGGGTAAAATTAAAAGTTTAATGAATATTTTAACAAAAAAATAATTTACATTTTAATATTATAAACACTATTATAAAACAAATTACAAAGAACCTTGTATTAAATTTTCAAGATTCAGAAATATCCAATATTACACCTGGTCTAGAAAATTCTAATATAAATATTTGGTAAAAATGTTAAGTATCTATAGTTATTTATTTTTACGTCATCAGAATTACAATAAAACAACAACACATGCGTTAATATAAAAAATATTTTAACGTTAATATAAAGCTCAAGAAAACTGAAAAACTTACAGTTTTTAAATAAACGTTCTATCGATTATTTTTAAAAATATTAAGAATTTTTTGTATATAAACCCAAAACTTCCAACTAGATTTAATTTGTATAATAGAAAGCGCCCTTAAAGTTGAAGTTTTTTATTGCACCTAAAAATGATGTTAGACAAAAGAAAACACATACACACATCATTGTAAAACCAATAATACATTCACGATTCCGCTCAGAATCTAAAATTCAATAACGATTTACCATTTATGAAGGAGGCATGAATTTGACATATCGCTTATAATCTGAGTAAATAAACAGTTATTTTTTTTATGTTTTTGTCACCGAAGTAATTCATATTTAATAGAATCTAATAAAGACCGATGGGTTCACGAACGAATTTATTTCGCATCATACTTCATTTTTATACTCAAATTTTAGCTGGTATCTAATAGTAAAATAAATATCATTATAATCAGTAGTGGTAATCCCATAAGGTATACTACATATACGAAGTAAACTCTCAAGCTTTTTCTAAAATATCATGGTCATACTACGTATACTCTCAAACAAACCATACAAAAAGAAAAAATACATAATTTTTTTTTAAAAATTTAAAGTATAGTATGTTTTTACTCATCCGTTGCGCGACGCTCAATAACGACAGTAACAATGAGCAGTTGACGTATTGGTCGACAAATAATCGTTGAGAAAACAATTTTTTGTCAATTTATTTAAATAGTTCATTTTTATAATTTTGTTTTGATAAATTAAAAATAAAATAGTAATTTTTTTGATTTGATTTTATTAATTAAACCTCTCCACCACTTTTATCGTATAAAAAAAATGAAATAACTATATTTTGGCGTTCTTCGGCATAGTATACTCTCATAAAAAATAATGGGAACATCACTGATTATAATTATATTATAGTTAATATTATTATTTATAAACAGCCAGCGGATACATGCGGAGTACGATAACCAAAAAGTAACTAAAACCAAAATTAGAAATTAGAAAATAATATGGTTATGCTTTTTGTTACGGTATAGCCGTATAAATGTCGAAAAGGATAGAAATTTCCTCTCTACTATAAAAGGCATAAACAGCTCTTTTAAAGACAGTTCCATAAAAAGCTCTTTCAAATTTAATTTACCCAAATTGAAATTGTATACTATCGTACAGATGTAAGACTGCTACAATGTTGCATATAATTTGTATGCTGTTTATACTTGGTATAGTTTTTGTCTTGTGAACTTTGATGTAACTATGTAAGTATGATATCATGACATTAGGTTCGCATGTCCCAGACATATATATTTTAAATAATTTTCATGATGTAAGGTCATTAAGACTAGTGTGGGCGAAACAGCCAGTAACGATTTTTTAACTGTTGGTAATTTGGTATACATACAAAATATTCTAATATTTGAAATTAAAAAGGTCGGCAAGTGAGCCCCGCCGTGCTGTACGGTAGGAGTCGAGTGAGTCACTGTAATAGATATGTTCATTTTGAATTCAATGATTTAAAATCATTGTATACGAAAAAAGATTCTGAGCGAGATTCTGGTCTGCCAGCCTACATTACTAAGTATTTTTTATGATATTGTTGCTATTAAAGTAATTCATAAAAAATGTTCTGTTTAAATCTATAATTTAAAAATTCAACACAATATTTTACATAAAGTTTTCTACCTATCACAAAAAAAAATTTACCTGAAAGTTAAACTAATTTTTTATGAGCGTTTGATATTAGACATTGGAATAACCCGTAAACAACCGATTTCTCAGTGAACGATTTTCTTATTTTGTTGTAACTTAAAAACGAAAAACCGTAGACAATTTTCACCGAATGTTAAGGTTATCATTTTCTATACACCATTCAATTTTAAAAATATTCTGACACTTTTTAAGCTAATTGTAAGCATAACAATTTTTCGGTTTTTTAACATTTTTTTTTTATAAATATCAATGAAAAAAAGTTGTTGGGTTAAAAAGCTTGACAATTTAATACAAGGTTCCTCATAATTTTTTATAAAAGTAGTTAAAAAATTTAAAAATACATAGTAATATTTTTTTTTATAAGCATTTAATATTCAAATTTTGCCCCAATTCATTATCGAATGTTTGCAACTATTTAGTACATAGTTAAAAATGTATAAAATGTTTATTTTTTATAGTTAAGAATTAAAACTTTTAATCAAGGTTTTTCGGAAGTAGCTAATAGTGTAACCAAATTATCAAAATAATATATTATCATAGTTGATTGTTATAGACATTTTAAATTCAAATTTGGATGAAATTATATATTTAAATGAAGAATAACGATTTTAGTTATTTCATTGTAATTTAAAAATATTTTTCATGGGTGATTGAAACCTTTAAAGTATATTATTATATTTTATACGCTCAATGACGTTTTAAAATGCAATGTTTATTGCAAAAATTAATTTAACCTACTCCGTTTTATTAATAGTTAAACGAATTTCTTTAATATAGCAATAATATCATAAAATATACTTAGTAATATAGACTGACAGACCGTTTTCGCTCAAAATCTTTTTGTAGTATGCAATGATATATATCACTGAACTCAAATTTAATACATCCACATAAGTGACCCACTCGACTGTACAGCAGAGCGGTTCCTACTTGCCGAAGTTTTTTATGTTTGAACCTTTTACCTCGTTTTATAGGCATAAATTATGAAAATTACAACAATTGTATATAAAATCACTTTATACGTACGTATTTGCATGGACATAAATATACGCCGGACATGTAGGAAACACGGTAAGATAAAATATATAGTCTAGGCAATAGGCATATATTTTTTGGAGAGCTATATTGCTTATCACTCATGTAGATGAGGCGATTGTAAGCTCTCCTGATTTTAATGATCTGTAAATTCTTCCGATGGTAAACTCTACCGGGTCTACTTCAATACTACACTACTTCCTGAAGAGTATATAATATGAAAACAAGTAAGGTCTCCAGAGTCTGTAATATCTTCGTTTGTACATTATACGCTATTATTGTATCATTAAACATTTATACAGATAACATAATACGAACATAAAAATTTAAAAAATTCAAGTATAATACAAATTATAGTAAATAATAAAAAAATTATAATTTCTTCAAGTACACATAGGAGAATTTATTAGTTTTAAAAATCGAGTGAGTTTACCAATCGGGAGAGTTTACCACCGCCCTGTAGACGTTCGGTATCACGTAAAGGTATCACGTATATATAGTATATACTTACATATTTTATCGTCTTACATTACTATAGTACTACAGTAGTACAGTAGGTACCAAGATATCTGTAAGTATTTATATTTTATATAATGTATAACGAGTGACCAATGTCCAATATTGTAAAATGAAACAATAAAAAGAATAAACTTCTTTTATTATTATTAAAATCTAAAAAAGTCCCAACAAACAAAATGTACAGACCACAACTTGCAGACTATTCAGGGGCCAGAGACCTGGGGCCTGATTTACGACCTTTTTGCAGGGCTTGCAGGTACATAAATATAAAGGGGCCCTAATGCCCTGTTGGCTATTTTGAATTATCGAGATTCTACTGTATTAACTTTATAGGTACACATCTTAATTAGGTACTGTCTTATATACACAATAAATATCAAAATATAATAATGAATTAGTGTAAGCGGGACCCAGGTGGGCAGTACTTTTCTGCAGTAGTTTTTCGTACATAAATAAAAATTAAAAACTATAAATATTGCTTTATATAAGTGTTAGATGCAGCAGTAGTTATAGCCTTGAAGGCATTTAAAAACTTCTATACAATTATATTTAAAAGTATTTTTCAAACAACACTTTTTTTTGTTATTGATCTTTATAGCTTTGGCAACAAGGGCCATTTAGCTTTATACATTTATCTTATTTTCGTATGGTATCAATTAAATTATTTTAATATAGAGGGGACTAATATACAACAATTTGTTTTCATTTCGATGCTCATGATTATACAACAGTGTATAATAATATAGCTAGTATAGAATCATGTACAAAATAGCATTACTACCTCATAATACAAAATAATATAGGTATACACTAATACACAATTATTTTAGTATATTATTATTTATAATTTTATAAAAATCTCTATAAAACGAAAATACCTATTATAATGTCAAATATATTATTCGCTTGAATATGGAACACGTCGAATCGGATTTTTTCACGTATTACGTTTTCTTTTATCCGTTAAGGAAATATCACTCGGCAGGACGGAACGTATTTGGCCATTTCCTTGTTTGGAGCGGTTCCGTTCTCTCGCCTCCTTACATCGCGCATGGCGCATATACTGGTATATCTATACCAGCTGTGAATATTTTATGCATAATATAATAATTCTATACCTATTATATGACGATGTTTATAGTGAGCCTAACATCGCGTTCGTTTTTTTTCTTCATAAAATGATAATAATATTATTTAACATAATATATTATTCTATTTGTTTTATCTATAAATACATGTCTACATATTTTTAAATATCTAAATATAGGCATACAGCTGGTTAGGTTTAACGTCCGGTACTTTATATTAGATAAATAGATAATATTTTCTGTATTACTAATATTACAATTGTTATCAGTGGTGTAGCCGTGGAGGGCTTAAGGGTGGGCCATTTTTGAAAAAGCTTTCAACACTAAGCCCGAGAGTTTGACTAGATTTGAGTCCTATAATGGTATTCATTCTTTCTTAGCCTCTCGTCTATAGTTAAACCGGTCACCTATGAATCCTGTGACTCGTGAGCTCCAAAATTATACGCAATGTATACCTACTAATTTTCAATAACTAATAAGAACTATAATAATATTGCTTAAACTTTTTAAAAGTTATGAATAGTTGTCCAAAGTAATTGTTAACTGATAAATTTAGTCAATACTCATTAAATTGTTATTTACTCAATAACCATAGAAAATTAATATCATATTTTCATCGTGATAATAAAATCCACAATATTCGAAAGGACTAAAATGACAGAGGTTAATGAATTTTTGTACTCAAATATAATTTAATATATATGGGTATATAATATTTAATATGTAAATAGGAATTAAGTAAATCAATTATGCTGCATGCACCTGAGATTAAGTCCTGGAAATGTGGCTATGCATCGAATAGCATATTTGTATATAGCATTTGATTTTATTTGTTTAGTCGAAACAATATATTAGGTATATAAGCAATATTAACATAATAAATTGGTGTAAATTCGTTACGTACCAAGTTTTCAATGCATATTTAGGACTATTGCATTGTTTTATTTATTGATATGCATGGTGTAACAGAAAGACCTGACAAATGAAATAACTTTTGTTCTAATCAATATAAGTAAATATTAAACTATTTACTATCTATAATATAATTTTTATAATTGTTTTTAAACGTTTTACTTGTATACAATTTTTATTTTTATTTTTTAGGTCTTTCTGTTACAATCTGTATAATATTTGCAGTTTTTCAAAGTTGAGTGCAGTTTTGTGTGCCTAAACAAATATTTAGGTTACATAATAACTACGGCCCACCGATAACTGCAGTTTGCGCGTATTAATATATATATATATTTTTTTTTATTATTATTATTATTTATATTAGTATTTACTTACGTGACTACCTATATTATAGAGTATAGAGTTATAGACTATACTCTATTTTGCAGTATAAACCATAGAAGAAGAGCATTTAATTATCTACACTCATTATTTTGAAATTATAACTTTTTTGAAAATATTGTTTTTACCTAATTTGATGTAATGATTAAAATTTATTTTAGATTCTAAGCGGAGCGATGAATGTATTGATTCTACAATGATGTGTGTTTTTTATTTTTTGTGTCTGTCACCACGTTTAAGGGCATCAGCATATTTTTTGATAGGAAAGTGAATCTAGTTGATACTTTGGGAGGTCAAAAGAAAAAAATTCTCAATAATTTTTAAACGCGTCGGGAAAAAGAAAAAAAAATTAAGGAGAAAATGGGAATTTGTACGCCAAGCCAATTTTTGACAAAATGTATTTTTATTTTTGATATAACAGAAGAAATAATAATGACCGTAAATACATAAAAATGTACACAAAACATTTATATAAGAAATTTCTATATACGATCTCGTACACAATAAAATTCTCAATATGTTTTGACTTTTTTTAAGCTATTTATAGACATAATTATTTTTTTTTTTTATTATTGTAGTTCAAAATGTATTAAATGTTCAGTTTATACAACTAAGGACTGAAAATTTAAAACAAGGTTTTACGTAAGTTGTTTAAAGTATAACCAAAAAATCAAAAAAATATATTATAGTTATAATTTTTTATAGACATTTTAAGTTCAAATTTGGACATCAAAATATCGAATATTTGCAAATTGTTTTGTGGCTACAAATTTATAAAAAATTTTATATTTATATTTTAAGTTTGAAAATTCAACACTAAATTCTAAATAAGTTTTACTTACGGAAACCATAAAAAAGTTCGATTGTAAAACAGTTAAAAAAATGTATAAGTGTTTAAAGTTAAAATTCTCACAAAATCCGTGAAAATCAAGAAAATATACATACCTACTAATTTGTAGTGAAAAATATATAACATTTAAAGAATTTATACCTAAGGTTTAAAAATTCAATACAAGGTTCCTCATAAGCTATTTTGTAAGTGGTAGTTAAAAAAATAGTGAAATTTTGCAGTTTTTTTTTATTAGTAAATTCATAAAAAATTTCTATTCAAATCTAAGATTTAAAAATTTAACAGAAGAATCCCTATAAATTTTTCTAACTTTTTAAAAAAAAAATTTTAAGTAAAATCCATCTAATTGTTTATGAGCGTTTGAAATTATTAATAATGGCAATATAAATATAATATAAAATATCCTAGGCTGACAGGTAACCTCTGCTCAGAATCGTTTTTCGTATAGAATGATATTCTAACATTGAATTCAAATTTAATACCATCCATTACAGTGACCCACTCGACACCTACTGTACAGCAAATCGGTACCCACTTGCCGACCTTTTAAAAAATAAATTATCAAAAATTTACAATTTTAATCGTTAAATATTTTTAAGTTTTTACTTTTTTGAATGACAACATACATTTTTAATTTTTTATTCTGAAGAAGAATATTTTTCTATAACGGGTAGTTAATTTGTTACCAAAGTTAAGTTTAGTATTCAAAATTTAGATGAGTACTCACTATTCGACGCTTTATATAATATAAAGAATGGATCGTCTTGTACTTAGTTCGTAATACGCTTTAGAAGTTATAATATAGGTACGCACAAGTTCACGAATTTAAACTTAAAGAGACCCAGAGCAAAGAAGATTTTGAGTCCCCTTGGTAATAGTCCATAATAAAAATTGCATAGATACTTACCAGTATTACCGCGTGTAAAATATATGTTTAGTTTTAATTCTAAATAAGAATTATGTTTCATAATTCTATAAATCAATTCATACAGTAATCTATCAACTATAAAATATGTAGACTACATGTATAAATATATAAAATAATCTAAGGGCAAAAAGCTTTTTTGCCTAAAAAGTGTTTAATTAAAAATGAATATAAATATTTTCCAAATGTATTTCTTGATTTTTTCTCTTCAAAGTCATCTATAATATCATCAAATGAAAAACTATCTAATACATAATTTTCAATGTTCATAACTTGAGTTGTTGAAATAAGTTATTTAATTTGTGTATTGTATGATAATACACGAATTAATAATTATACGGTTTTATATTATGGTATAAAACCACGTGCAATCTTAAATTATCAACAATTGATAACAAGGTATAAAACTAATAACCGATTTCAAAATGTCTCAATAATTTCTGAGAAAAATTTTAAAAATAACAACAATACAAGAATTATTTTAGAGTAAATTAATATTTAAGTTATGAGCTGATATATTTATTGACTAGCAATAATTTAAATTTAAAAGAATAGTTACAATTCACAACAAATTATATTCTTAAATATCAAATTAATTTTCTAATAACATTAACTAATGTTTTTCTTTTGTACCACCTGTATAAAATAATTGTATTCTGTGTGTAGAATCCCTCATGGCTTATATAATACAATTTTATACAGATGTATAATACTGTAATAGATACCCACTCACAGAGTCTTGAAAATGTGCGTTCACTTTCCGTCACTGTGATAACATAATACCGCAAACATAACATAAATAGTATGTACTATTTAAATTTCCTAAAATAACATTTATATTATAAAAGCCTATCTTTTTTTTTCTTAAATATAAAACTGGAACCCATGTTATAATTTTTATACTTTGGGTCTAGGGTGCCCCAAACATTTGGAGCATATATGGCCCTTTGCCACCTGTCAAATCCACCTCTACGCACAATACGAAAAAATATTTATTTGAGTCGCAATAAATACAATTGCTGCGCAATTATAGATACCTATTAAATACTACCTACCTATTATATTATAATACCTATATAATATTGATGCCATGCGGCCGTGCGCGTCTACATTAATCGGAAGGTTGTACCATTGATTATAAATACTAGTAAGTATTTATAAACAATGGTTGTATTAAATGCATAATATAAAATTGGTCTGAAAATGAAAATATTTCGCTATTTACACTAAGTTGGCAAGTTAGCATTAATATTAGAATGAATTGACTTAGTATCAGACTTTAAGTTAAGAACAGTATCGCCAGTGTCTGTGTCTGATATTAAAATAACGTTGTTTTTTTACGATATTTTAATTTGTAAGCGAATTATGGAATATTTTTATATGCTCATAACAATCATTGAATCATCTCACATAAAACTATTAACAATTTGAAATACCTTAAACCTAACTTTCAAACGCAGATAATGTTCTTCACTTTTATTGTTCGTATAATAGGACAACTCTCTCTAAAGCTAACAAGTAAAAACACAAAATTTCTGAACGCAAATTTAAAATTCGGATTGTGTAGGTAAGTCGTACGACTGAGACAATGGACGGACAAAGTGTACAGACATACACTCGTATATTCCCAGTGACGGCACTACGTATTTTAGGCCCCTGGGCAATATTTTTTTAGGTGGACCTTGATGATTATGCAACTATTGCAATTATAGATGGTATTTAAATTAATATCGTAGGTAATAGGTATCGCATTTAATCCATTGATTAATAGGCTGTCATATAGTATGCGGTCTACCGGTGAATTTACGAATATAGTATGCGGTCTACCGCAAATAAATAAATTAAAAATTATATCATAATATTATAGTATAATTTATTATTGTAATAGTAATACCTAGTAAAAAATTAATAATTAAAAATTTGTTGTCAATTAATATAAATAAATATAATGTAATATGTTATACAAAAACTTCCGCTATATCTCTCAAAAATGGATTAAATAAATCTGATTTATTTATTCCACGCCAGCATGTTTCCATGAGATACCTGCAATAATATGTATTATTGTATCATACGTATTGCGTTAAATTTATTATACATAACTTATAAAAATTTTACCTATAATAGTACAAAATATAAATTGTGGTGTCGCGCAATAATAATTACGTACTGAGCTATTGAGCCCATACTTTTACAAAATGTCAAAGTATTGTTATCTGTGTATAAGGCAATGAAGATAAAGTGTTGACCGAAGAAAAAGATTAAAGTGCATCTATTAAAAATAAACTTAAGCCTATGTAAGAACCACAGGTAGACCGCATCCTACAGCGGCCGGTAGAACGCGTTTGCCGGTAGACAGCATACTATATGACGGCCGATTAATATGTGAATTGATAGGTACTACCATTTTATAAAATGTATCTTTGTATATATATATTTTATAGCCATAATAAAGTATATTTTATAGCCATAATAAAGTATATTTTAAAAATAATTAGTGATAGAATACAATTAGTTATAAAAATGTTACGAAGCTTATGGCAGTAGAAATTATCAAAGAACAAATAAATTATAATAAATACTTAACTTTTTTAAGTTTTAAAATAAAAATAAAATAGTTATCTACATAAAAAAATATTTTTATATAGGTACATATGTCAATGTTTGCAAACCAAATTATTCAATAACAGGTATATTGTTTTTAATAAAATATATAAAATGTGCATGTTAACAAGATAATTAAAATTATTTTTTCCTAGATTTTGCTGCAAGTCATTTTTAATGTCATCATAATTTATTGTATCCAATATTGACTTTTCAATAGGTATCATAGACTATCCAGTTAGCTTTTCTTGGCTGATCCTATTGCGGAGATAATTTTTTATAATTTTTAGCATGTAAAAAATTAGAATTTTTTTAGCAAAGCAATTTTTGAAAAAATGTTTTTTATTTTTGGTGTAACAAAATAAATAATGACCGTAGATACATGAAAATTTCACCGATTGTTTATATAATCATTTTTTATACACAATAGAATTGTCATTATATTTTGACTCTTTAAGCTATTTATATAGGCATAAGACATTTTCGGTAAATTTTTTTTTATATTATTATTCATAACAAATTATTCAAAATACTTGAAAATTTAATACAAAGTTTCTCATAACTTATTGTAAGATAAAATTTAAAAAAAAGTTGAGCTTAAATCCATAATAGTTATTTATAAGCGTCTAATGTTAGAATTTCAACAAAAAACGTCAAAATCATGAAAATGTACGGTTTTTTTTTACTTAAAAATTCATAAAAAATGTTCTGTTTAGATCTAATATTTAAAAATTTAACACAAGATTTTCCCTAAGATTTTCTATCTTTCAAAAAAAAAGTTAACTGGCAAGTCAAACAAATGCTTTATGAGCGTTTGAAATTAGATATTAGATTTCACAGGGAACAAAATTCTTATTTTGTTGGAATTCAAAAATATATAACTAGAGTCACTTGACATTTTTATTTTTGTGATGAAATGTGAATGTGAATGTTGGGATTACCATTTTTTATACATCATTAAATTTTAAAAATATTTTGACATTTTTGAGCTAATTATAGGCATGAGAAATTTCCGATTTTTTTTTTGTTTTTTTTTCTATAAATATCTATAAAAACTTTTTAATTAGGTCAAAAAGCTTGAAAATTGAATACAAAGTTTCTTATAAGTTGTTTTAATAGAAGTTCAAAAATTCGAGTCTCCATCAATTAAATTATTTTGAAGGCTCATGCAATGAACCAAATGGTTACAAAAAAATGTTCTAACATTTTGTGCCAAAAATTAATTTTTTTTTTCTGCGTGCAAGGTATAAATTTATGAAAAATAAATAAGGGATTTACCCCCCCCCCATCGATGACTGTGCCCCGGGCATTTGCACAGAGTGTCCCTCCTACCACTGTCACTGTAATACTCGTATCTATATCTTGTGTTAGATATATTATGTATTTTATTTTATTATATTATATAATATGTTTATCTTATCCTAGGCTGGGAATTGGGATCACACGATCGTTGAATGCATAGGAACGATAAATGTAACGTCCGTCGAATACAACGGACGTCAATAAGACATCCGGTGACCCCCCCCCCCCCCTTCATTGTGTATATTTGTCATTTATATTTCGTTTCAATTACCTATAAATGACGGCTATAAATATCGGGGAAAAATTGTTTTACGTAATCACTATTTGTAGACCTGTGTTTTGCTAATTAATAAAGGTAGGTAGAGGCTTTACCTCTGGATAGGTATAAATGTATAATGATAAATATTATATTTATTGATATTTGATAACGAACGACGATCGCCGTCCATGCGTGTTAGTCTATACAACTTACCGCATCAGAATTATTTCTCATGCGTTTATTCGTTTCGTATAATAGGTATTATTATATCGAATATTTTAATGTTTTATAGATATTTCGGAATAGTGAATAGAACGTGTTTAGTGTTTATAAATTATCGTTATTAAAGTTAAAGTTATAATTATTATTGTTTTTGTTTCCTTCATCTTCATGACTACGGCACACTCGGCACTACACACAGAACTGCGATCTTAGATGGAAGTGCTTTAAATGTTTGACAGCACTAGCAGGTGAGTTACCTGCATAATATTACAGTCCAGCGAGGAAGGGGGAGGAGGTTAATTTATTAAAACTAAAAGTGGCTAAACACATTCTGTTTAATAAGTAATATAGGTAAGTATTATACAATATATCATAAAGATGTGAGGTACTGAGTGTTCCCAAAATTAAAAATGTATGTTAAAAAAATGTCTGTAAATAAATAAATATTAAAATTAAATTAAAAAATTGAAAAATGAGTGAAATTAAAAATGATGTGAATCAAACTCTTACTATTAAACTATCAAAATAATAGGTTATATAGGCTAACCTACCTAACTTATACAATTTCATTGTCACCTTATTTATTATTTTATACATTTTTTTATTTTTAAAGATTAATATGGTTCATTTACAATAGGGTGCTCAGACGTTCTGTACTTAGTTTTAACATTGTATCAAAGTAGTTATAGTAAAAAAAAAAATAATCACCACACTGATATATTTGTAAAGTTTTAATCATTTATTCTATTTTAATAATTAATCAAACAAAATTATTTAATTGTAATAGGTCAACATATAGAAAATATGTACCTATTGATTTTAATTTGTTTAAACTTAAAATTGTATAAAAAATCAAAAATAATATGTGTTGTTTTATTATTATTAGACTATTCTTAAATTGTTACAGCATTAAAGGAAATGTTTTGATTTCATCAATTAAAAAATTGTACGATAAAAATACATTTGTTTATTATTTATTTCATTTTATATTTACATAGTTACCTATTTAACTTGTGATAAGTTTAACAAGTTTGTCCTATATTTGTATTTTAAAAATCTGAGCACCCTAATTTATGATTAAATTACTTCAATAATTGTATTATTATTGTTTAAAATGATTACATGTACCTAACTAGAAAAACTAACTTAAGATCCCATAGAACTGGTAATTTAGAAATAATTTCCTGGGTGGGCTACAATAGTCAATAGACAACAATTAGCAAGTGATCTAGGACTTAGAGTGATAAACTACCTCGTTTTTATATGATTTAAGTTGGCTGTAATTTCGGGAAGGGGTGGACGTAAGACTATATGGGTTTATGGGATTCCCTTATGTACGCCACTGATCTATAATCCTATGGTCTATACCAATAATCAGTAGACAAGATCGAGGGCCAGATTAGGTGGGTTGCCGATACATTTTATATTGTGGGGCCGCAACTGCATGATTAAATGCTATTTGCAATTTGCGATTTAATATGTAAGCCACTGCTACCTACAGAACTATGAAATAATGAAAGACTAACTTGATAACCTAACCTTACCAAGATAGGAAATATGTTAAATTTTGTTGATGAACAACAACACTTAAGTTTTTCATAGAAAGTACTAGTTTATTTTGAATATCTATTACATAATAGATGAGCTGTATTTATAATGAATCATTGAATCATATCTAAGGATAGCCAAATGAAATGAAGCCAGCAGACAGCAACTATCCATAGGTCAATATCCTAATGATTTTTCAATTTTCACTTTTCAGTTTTGTAGTGTAACACTTTGGCAAATCATAGACAATTTTAACCATATGAGTAAGAATTTAAACAAAGAAAAATTGTCATACTCTTCAATAATGTGTGTAAAAAGTTGGGGCACTTCAATTATATAACTCTGAGCGGTTTTATTTCTCAACCCAACACTGAATATACTATTTTATCTTAGTTATTATTTTAATAATACAATTAATTACATTTTCATTTAAAATATTTTTATGACAAATTCATGTGTGCTTACTAAAAATTAATATTTTTTTTTTAAATTTCTTGTATTTAGTTTTTTTTTTGTTAGTATATTGCCAACTGGTTCAAGATAAAAAAAAAAAAATTACTTCTATGTAGCTTCTATAACGGGTGGGCATACGCTACTCGGAAGAATACTGATTTACTATATTACTGTGACTATATACGAATTATTATGAGATCGGCGATATGCACAAATTTGTTGGTCCAAGTAGTAGGTACTTGGTTAAAAAATTCGTCGTCATCAAGTGTTTACCAACGCGTTTTTCTGTTTCGTATGATTGCACGAATATCTGAATAAGTATAGGTAAAATATGTTGTAATAATACCATTGATTATACCTTCTCGTATGGGCTACATTGTGTACAGGTTAATTCATTATCAGAATAAAGAGCCGTCGATTTGATGGATTTGCAATTGTCGATTACTTTGCGTAGTTTATAGGTCGTAGCAGGAGAAACTGAAATGAAAATGTAATTCTTTATTCCGTATACTTTCGCAGTGTTTTCATGCCACTGCAGCTATTGTACCTTAGTAATCGATTGATTTCAAATTTCAATGATTTGTCGTTGTTAGTTGTTACGGTCTGGACTTCAAAATAATCGAAACTCTAAAAAACGTTAAAAAAATAAATATATGCTATACCGCCAAATCGCTCGGAAACAATAATCATGTGAACGTTTTGGAACCACTGACTCTCGACCGTTATCGGTTACCCTGTTGCCCGTTTCCATTAATTTCGCGGCCTAGCGTTGGTGATAAGCAGAGCACTCGTTTTTTGGGATTAGTCTGCTCGAGTTTGTGATAAGTGCATCGCGTTCTCTTGTTTAATAATAACATTTTTATTTTTAAGTTTTAACGTAATCGGTTTTTTTTCTTTATTCTTTGGATGATTTGAATACTCAAAGAAAATTATATTTAACGTTTTTGACAACAGTATAATTATTACTGTCTCATCTCTCATCACTTCTTCACATCCACCAAATGATATTGTATTGTGTTTTGACTCTCTGCTGACTTAACTAATGGTAAGGGTGCTGGTAGGGTCAGTACTAGTGATTCTCTTGCGCACAACCTCCCAAAAACAGACGTCACGGTTGTCCATCAATGTCCATGTACTTGGTACTCGGTGTTACTTGTTTCTGTAGCTGTGTTGACGATTGTATGAATCTTGAGGATTTTAATTTTAGCGATTCTATTAACTGATTTGCTAATTGCAGCAATGCACTCAAAAATATTTTTTAAGTATAGTTTTTTTGAGTTTACAACTTATTACAATAAAAGTACCTAGTATCATAATTAAAATGTATAAACATTCCAGATGATAGGTATCTGTAGTTTTTTAATGCTGAGATGCTGAGTTCTATAGACATTTAATGAATCAATAGTGAGCTTAAAACCTATTAAACAAAATTTAATGACCCAGGGTTGGTTCATTCAATTTGAGTCAATCATTAAATGAATAAATGTTATATGTAACATGGCATAAGATTCAAAATAATACTTAAGTAATTATTTATTTATTCCAGGAAAATCAAATTAAAATAAAACTTACAACAAGTGCTTTAATAGCTGCAAGAAAAAAGGAATTTCTGGAAACAAATAATATGAAAAGTCGTCAGATGTATGACCATGTGCAAGATGATTTTAAAAATGTAAGTTGTCCTAGTACTAAGTTACAAAATATAAAAGTAATATATTTTATATAATACTAACCATATTCACTTAAATACATATACATTAAAGTATAAACCATAGGTTCTCAAACTTATTTTATCCACCGCCCACTTTGAGAATCAACAATTTTTTAGCGCCCCCCCCCCCAAAAAAAAAAAAATTTTAATTTACTATCTGTTAGGTCTTTTAAAAACAGATATTACAATTTATAATATATAGATATGCTATATCTTATTTTTGAGTTCTAACATACATTTTAAATTAGCTTTTTGGATGATGGCAATTAAAACGCGCATACTTATTCATACTTAAAAGTAATAATATATACAAAAATTTTATCGCCCCCTAAATTCCTTTGGGCATCCTACCGCCCCCCTGAAGGCCACCAACACCCACAAGGGGGCGCTATCGCCCACTTTGAGAATGACTGGTATAAACCATAGGGCAATGGTGACCTGCAGGCCACATGTGGTCCGTTGACAAACTTCAACTAGCTTGCAGACAAGAAATGTATTTTTTCTTATTATCTTTGATAGAGAATTAAATGAGGTTTTATTAATTTTCATTTAATTTTTTAATTTTGCCTTTACTTTCTTTGTATAACCATGTATATTAAACCTTTCTAAATTCCAAAATGGCTCTCCAAATAAAAAAAATAAATATGTTTAGTAAAATTGTAGTTAGTTATAAAATAATTTTATCTTAGTTGTCTTCAATTACAGTTTTTAAATACCTTAAGTGGGTTATGTACCCTGCATTACTCACTTAAATTATTAGATATTTTAAAATATTAAATTAATGTTGTCAGGTTATTTTGATATTTAATAGTGTAGACTGTAGCTTTTTAAATTATACAACTAAATTATGGTAGGTAAAGTGTTAACTGTTAACTTTTTGCACTTTAATTTATTAACAACTAATAGCACAAAATTAGTATGATACAAATGGTAGAAGAAGTGTGTTTTTAAATGTTTTGACTTTACTAACTGATTAAGGCTTATTTAAGTCAAATAAAAATATTGATTTAAATTTAAAAAAGTAAATTGATTATAATATCTCTTATTAACTATAATAGTAGTTGAATATTTTTTCAAACATTAAAATCTCTAAATAAACCTAATTTTCTTGAATACAATAGTAATACCATTGAGTATAGATAGTACTATTGTAATACGCACAATAATTTAAAATCACCTGTTGAAATTTGATATACTGGAAATATAATTTTTTTTTTTAAAGTGACTAGATAAATGAAAAGTAAATATTAATTAAAAATGTATTCTACAGGTATCTCTAAAGTTGAAAGGACATTTAAAAACGACCTATTGATTGTTCAACTATAACACTTTTTGATAAATAGTTTATTAAAATAATTTTTTCCAACAATTCTGGTGATTAGTTATAAAAAATATTTATTTACAGCTATTGTTTTATTAAAAATATGTTTGTATGTACATTTTTAATAAATTACTACAAAAAGTAATTTTAAGAATATTGATTATTGCTGTAAAATACTGTTAGGCATTATTTGATGTCATTATTACTTGAATTATTCTAATAACCAGTTTATAAATAATATTTTATTAATATTTTTGATTTTTTTTTTTAAATTAATATTTCAAGGTTATTGATTAAGTGGCTGAGTACAAATATTTGCATTAAAATAAAAACATAAGCTAATTATTTAATTATTATTATCTGTTTACTGTATAGAACTAAATTCTAATTTAAAATATATATCGCCAACCATTTAGAATATTTAAATATGTTACACCAACATAATAAGTTATAATTAATACCTACAACTTTAACAATCATAAACAATCTTTTTTCTACAGGCTAGAAGTTTTATTGACAAGTCAATTAAAAGTACTGGAATTATCTATGATGATCAGTTTGCTAACCATTTATGTGCTTGGGATATTAACTATCCAGAAAATCCTCAACGATATGAATCAATCATTAAAAGGTAAGCTTTGATGGTAAAACATTTGTAAAAACTGTTTGATCTGCTATATTTTAAAATTTTACAGATGTAATGAATTAGGATTGATTGAAAGATGTATTAAAATACAATGCCGGAATGCTACTAATGATGAGTTATTAATGAAACATTCACAAAGTATAATAGACTTATTAAAATCTACTGATGACACACAATCACTTGATCTTTTACAAACTTTGTCTTCTAAATTTGATGCAATTTACTTTCACCCGGTAAGCTAACTTAAATTTTAGTGTGTATCAAAAAGGAACAGAATTAATTATTTTTTATAGAATTATAAATGTAAATAATTATACATAAAATTTAAATTATTTTATATTTTAGTCAACATACAAGCAATCTTTGTTAGCTACAGGTAGTTCTATAGAACTTGTTAAAGCAATTTGTGAAAACAAAATACAAAATGGAATGGCTTTTATCAGGTAAGAAATATTATAATATATATATTATTAAGAAGTTGTTAAGGGTTATTTATTTTTAAGGCCTCCTGGACATCACGCTATGAAATCAACATTTTGTGGCTATTGTTATTTTAACAATGTAGCTATAGCTGCAGAATATGTTCTTCGCCATTATTCTGTTTCTAAAATTTTAATTGTTGATTGGGATGTTCACCATGGACAAGCAACACAACAAATGTTTTATGATGATCCAAGGTAAGATTTAAATTAATTTAAATTTATATTACTTCTGAGATGCTTTAATTTTTGCAGAGTATTGTATTTTTCTATTCATCGTTATGAAAATGGGCAGTTTTGGCCCAATTTGCGTGAGAGTGATTGGGATTATACTGGTAATGGTGACGGCCAAGGTTTCAATATAAATGTACCACTCAACACTACTGGCATGAGAGACACTGATTACCTTGCTATTTTTCATCAAATTTTATTACCAGTCGCTTCAGAAGTAAGTTTAAATGATATTTTTTTTGTTCTTTTAAGTCTGATTACAATACTGCTCATTTTAGTTTCAACCAGATCTTATATTAATATCATCTGGTTATGATGCTGCTCTTGGATGTCCAGAGGTAAATATCATAATATTATGCTCAACATTAAACACTTCTAAGTGTATCATTGTCTATATTTAGGGAGAAATGGAAGTTACGCCTGCATGCTATGCTCATTTAGTTCATTCTCTTATGGGTTTTGCGTGTGGTAGAGTTGCTGTTTTACTTGAGGTATTTTTTACTCCTGCTACAAACAATTAAAAATATGTGTACTAACATGGATATTTTAAGGGGGGATATTGTTTAAAATCATTAGCGGAAGGAGCAGCATTAACACTAAAATCATTACTCGGAGATCCATGTCCATTGCTCGATATGACTAGCAATCCAAGTACTAGGTAAAGGTTTTTAAATATTTTGTTTGTAGATAGCATTGCATAAAAAAATAATATCTTTTATCAATATTTTAATTTTAGTATTATGCAAACAATACAGAATGTAATATTTGCACATCAGAAGTATTGGAAATGTTTTCAAGTTGACTTTTTGTTAAGTCATTCGTTCAAGGCAGTATCTATGTATTCATACGATGAAGACCCATTAACTGTGTTTCCAACTGTTAACTGTTATCCTACTCAAGATATTTCAAAAATAGATGAATTTTCAGTTCTTCAACATTTAATTTCTGGTGATAAAATATTTTGTATGTTTAATATTTTCATCCAATATTTAAAATTTAAAATTTATATTTATAGAGACTCAATTATTAAACATAAATAATAAAGTTTGTGTATCGTTTGATTTGATTATGGACCAAAAACATGAGAGCAGCGAAAGGTATAATTTGTTGCTTACCTAGTTAAAATTTATCATATTATCATTGATTTAATAATTGATATATAAAATAATAAAACTAATGATATTTTACAATGATTGACACTTAAAAACTGAATACAAAATGTTCACAATTTGTTTTTATATAAACTAATTTCTATGTTTCTTATATTAATTTATTATTACTCGTTAGTAAAAAAAGTGCTATACGGAATAGTATTACAGATTAGTTATTCAATTAAAAACAAATTTCAAACATACATTTTGTTTTAAACAAATAACATCTATGTATTTACCTTATGTAAAACGTAAACAAATAAAAAAAAAAAAATCTACACATTTAGTAACTGTAAGTATTTTATAATAACTTATTGTAAATATTTTATTGAATTGTTTTAGTGGACATCCAGAATGCCCAGGTAGAATAAGTGCAATTTTAAATATGTACAATGAGTTTCAATTGACACATCGGCTTTTAATTTTACCAGTATGAGCATGTTTATTAATATTTGTAATAATTCAAAGTCGTTCTATTTAAAAATTTTTATTTGATTTGATTTAGTCAAGGGAAGCTGAAGAAAGTGAATTACTTCTTGCTCATTCTAAAGAACATGTGGATGAAATGTCAAATTTATACAAATTGTCACCATCAGAATTAAATGAAAAAGAAAAATGTTATGATTCTGTGTATTTGACTGCAGATACATATAAAGTCTCAACGCTAGCATCTGGGTGTTTGTTGCAAGTATTAACACAAATAAATTATTTTTATTACAAAATATTTTGTATTGGTAATGAATAGGGCTCAAAAGTTAATGACCTTAAAACAATTATAATATGACATAAAAATGACCTTATAAATAACAATTAATAATGAATTAAAATTAATAAATAAAAATGTAGAAGCTTGCACAACAAATTACTGAAAATTGTTGAATTGTACTATTAAAGCATATTTGATGTTTAAAAATTAAAAGAACAATGATTATCGGATAGTAAATATTTATATTAAGAAAAACTTCTCTCCATGTCCACTGAAGTGGGGGCAGATTTGATTAATGAGACTTACAATTTTGTTATATCTAACTATAAATTAAATTTGACTACTTTTGAACCATCAACCTTTCTTACTAGAACTTCTGAGTTGCTTCCCCAAATGTATTTATATTGTTTTTCTTTTACACGTAGCTCTGATTTCGGCAATTAGAAGCTTTTTGTTCTTTGTAAGTCTTTTGTTAACATATATTTTATTATATTCCGTCTAAGTATTAACAATCATTTTAACGTTCATTTTCATTTTTTTTATCTTACGTAGAAAATCATTTTTCATGTCAATTGATTTTGAGCTACTAAAATGCCTTAGTAAATTCAATATGCCAAACTAATAAGAATATCAGTATCAATTTTCTTAGCTATATTTTGAACTATATCAAAGTAATTTTCATTATGTGTTTTTGGAATACCTTTAATCTCCATACTATGGTTAAGGTTGTATTGTTCTAACTCATCAACTTTTAATTTCAATAAATTAACTTTGTCATTGAGTCTTATAAGTTTTCTAAAGTAATTTTATTATTTTAGTCATTTAATTCATTTAAGACAGAATCTATTTTAATATTAAAAGTATCAAACTGATTACCCATAAAATTAATTGATTTAACAATTTCATCTCACAATCATCATTAACATTTTCCTTCAATTGCACATGAAAATAATGATTTAGAGTTTATGGACACATTTCTAAAAGCACTTTCAGAATAACCAGTACAGAAAAAATTAATGAATTTCTTACATGTATTACAATGAATTCAATAATTTATGTAAGTAATGTTATCATTACATTTTAGGCAAACATCAGGCATTTCAACACTATATAAAACACTATTTAAAAATAAACGATTAGAGACAAGACAGACAACTTGTACCACAGATATGTAGAATAAACTAGATAGCCAACTGCTGTATCCTACTAATGTGTTTAGTTGAAGCAAAGGGCAGCCATTTAATTTGAGTTCACAATTGTGTACAGTATATATTATATAATATATACAATATATAATTATGTATATAATATAATATCTTTGACCTTGATTAAAATGGCTGATAATAACTTCATCAGTTAGCAATCTAGTTGATAATACATATATATGACTTGTACACACAACGACGGCTAATCAGCAACTGACCTATAACATAAAAAAAGTCAGAAAATTCAAAAAATAAAAATGTGTTATTTAGATTTGTATACTATTGAAATACATCTTTAGCTAAGAAAGTATTGTCTAAGAAGTTCCAAAAAAAATGAAAAATGCATCAACTTCTGACCCCTAGTAATGAAACAATTAACCAAACTAAATTGGTGTATTACAGGTAGTAGATTCTGTAATGAATAATGAAAGTGCATCAGGCGTGGCTGTAATTCGTCCTCCTGGGCATCACGCGGAACTTGATATAGCTTGTGGTTTCTGTATCTTTAATTCTGTCGCCATTGCTGCAAGCTATGCTTTAAATAAGTATGGTCTCAAAAGGTTTGTCAATAAACTTGTTACATTATATAAGTCATATTATTTACCTACTACATGGATAAATGTTAAATTAGAATTCTGATTTTGGATTGGGACATACATTTTGGCAATGGCACAATGAGAGCGTTTAGTTCAGATCCAAGAGTTTTGTATATTTCAATACATCGTTACCAAAACGCAAAATTTTTTCCGTGCTCTGAAGAAGGCTCACATAAGGTGACAGGTTCCGGGAGTGGAGAAGGTTATACCATTAATATACCATGGAATAAAGTAAGCATTGTTTTAGTTAAAAAATGATTATTTTGATAAAAAAAAAAAATGTATTATTTATATTTTATTGTCTAGAATGGAATGGGTGATGCTGAGTACATCTCAGTTATGCAAAATATAATTTTACCAGTAGCCTATGAATTTTGTCCTGAGCTTGTCTTGGTGTCAGCTGGATTTGACGCTGCAGTTGGAGATCCACTCGGAGGTTAAATCTTATTTTTATTGTTTAGCATTATACAATCATTAAAAAATATTTTAGTTTTTACACTAAAGTCACCTTACACACAACTGATAATACATTTAGTTAAAATCTTTGGAAGTGATAAACATTTATTTAATTTACATCAATATGATTTTGTTACTAATTATTTTGGTAAATTTTCAGCTATTTAAATTACATTTCATATCTTAAATATATTTAAGCATAAGTAACTTACAAGGGGTCTCATGTCAGTAACATTGTTGGTTGGTAGTGTGATTACAAGATAGTAAAAAAAACATATTTTAATGTTTAAAAATCCATTATTTTCTTGTTTTTTAAACTAAAATTAATTATTTATAATATTTATGGCATCAAAAAAATGTAAATGCTACCACACAGCAAATACTTTTTTCTATGACAGAGTCGTATAACTTTTTGGTGCAAAACGGATTTTATAAACAATTTTTTGGCATGTGACTTTAACATTTTTGGCTTCAAGTTACTAGTAAGAAGGTCTACTACAAAGAGGACAAAGCAACACAATGCCCAGTATCCATCTGTTTTTCTCCTATTGGCTATTGACATGTATTGGATTTAGATAGATAACATCTTAATAAATTCACCTATGTCTAAAATAAAATTCATAATTATTCAAAACTTAAGTATTTTACATTTATACATTTTTTTCCAGGTTGTAAAGTGACACCCGAATGTTATGGACATCTCACTCATTTTCTGTCATCCTTAGCCAACGGTAAAGTCATACTCGCTTTAGAAGGAGGTTACAATATAGATGCAGTTTCATATTGTATGACCATGTGCACGAAAGCTTTACTTGGAGACCCTTTACCACCTTTAGACTTGGAATTTCCCATTTGTAAAAACGCTCAGAAGACAATAAAAAGAGTAGTTAACGTACAAAAAAATTATTGGTCGTGTTTTAAGTTTTTCAATTATGAAAGAACTAGTAAATACTCATTTAGTGTTAATGATTAAATTTATTCAATAGCTATAGTTATATTGTTGATATAATTTAGTTATAATACTTATGATAATTATTATATATATATTGTTTATGTATATTATTTACTAGTATTGTATTTTTTCTCACATATTATGTTGTTTAATTTTCGATATGCTTACTGATTTCACTATTGAACAAAATATTAGTTTCTAATTACTATTATTATACATTTATAAGCGACTAAAAGAATACCGTGCTATTAAAAACTATTCACTATTATAATAAATTGTAATAATGCAAATATTTTGAAGAATAAGAACACAAATTTTATTTTGTCTTACAAATATAAAAAACATACTGATATAATTATTTTTTTATTTGTAAAATATCTAACAAAAATGTATGAATCACAATCTTTTGAAAAC
Source organism: Neotoxoptera formosana (assembly GCA_022818045.1). Taxonomy (NCBI): domain Eukaryota; kingdom Metazoa; phylum Arthropoda; class Insecta; order Hemiptera; family Aphididae; genus Neotoxoptera; species Neotoxoptera formosana. The sequence continues at coordinate 44,000,477 of CM040630.1, read as the reverse complement.
TTTTAAATTTGGTAGTTTTTGTAAAAAAATATTCTTTATCCATACATATTCACGTTATATATGATTATTACTGATGAATCCAACAACTATCATTTTTGATCCGATTATTTTTGTTGAAGTCAATAGTTAAAAACAGTTGTATAATTATATTTTAAATATAATTTAAAAATGACAATATTTCATTATTAGGTATCATCATTTTTAAAGTGGAATTTCATGCAATTGTATATTTTTTGGTTTTGATTATTTATCTTTACGAGTTGTAATAGTTTCAAACTAATGATATAACATTTTTGGATATTTCAACAAATTTTAATATTTAATAGCATATTTATGATTCCATATTATAAACTGTTTTCCAACAGTATTAGACAAATGTAAAATAATATTTTTTTGAATAGAAAATTCCAATAATAAATGTTGAACTATAATATTTGGTAAATTATAAGAAGAATAACTGTAAACGTATCGTTTTTAGGTAAACTTAAATCAATTTTATCATTTTTAACAGGGAGTGAAGTAACTTGTTCATCATCTTGCAATTTCACTAAAATAAATATTTGTTTTCCATTAAGTTGTTTACCTTATTAAGCTGTTATATTTATTTTTAATTATTTTTACATCAAATTTATTAATAATTATCTAATAAACAATCTAACTGTGTAGATTTTTTTTATGTTACTTATTTTTTCAAAAAAAATGTTATATTTTTGTTGCATTCAGTTATAGGTACTGCATATTATGATACTAGTTAATGCAGGGGTCGCCAACCTTTTCAAACAAGTGAGCTACATTTGAAATTTTTAGTCCCAGGTGATCGACATAAGGAAAAGATTTGTTTTATGAGCAAAAAAAAAAAAAGGTCTAAGCTCCAAAGAATAAATATTTATTGTTTCTTCATGATAATAATAATAATTCCGAAATAATATCCTATTATTTATTACGCGATCGACCGATAATGGTAAAATGAATTTTTATAACGATCGACCTATATTTCTAGAAAGATCGACTGGTTGGCGACCCCTGACTTAATGCATACAAATCTCTGTTAACTATTTATTGATTATGTAACCATGTATATAATAGCTTAGGTAGGTACCGTGAATCTTGCCACTTTTAATTTTTAATTTGTTTAATATTATCTTCTTACCACTTTAATTTAAGACTTTATCGAAATATGTGTCTTGTTTATGTTTTTTAAAATCTTTCCAAATATTTTGTTTGATCAAAAATGAAAAACAAAAAATTCTGTTGGCTAATAATGTTATTAATCTATTTCCTTATCTAATGGATATTTAATACCTTTATATAAGCTAAAGTTGGCCATTGTACATAAAAATATAAAAAGTATGCCCACTTCTCTAAATAGTAAATTTAAAAAATGTACTTTTATCTAAAATTAAAACAACAAAATACACTAATTATTCAATACATTTTTGATCATAATAAAATAAAATACATTTTCAACAATTTAATATCTTAAAAAAAACAAAATATCCTGAACCAATAATTAGCTCTGACATGCCTTGAATACTGTAGTATCTTGGTGATAATGCACTGTAAGCAGAGTGCAGACACATTTATTTTTGGATTTTCATGTCTTATAATTAGTTTGTTCCATTTGTATAATATGTGGTAAAATTTAAGTAAAGTTTTGTTCAAAATATTGTTTTTGCATTATATAAAAACTAATATTTTTCCCCAAAATTGATTTTGTTTTTTACTTTTTTGGCATAAATCAAAAATGTCTGTAGAGACATGAAATTTTCACCGAATGTTTTATACAACCATTTTCTATACACATTAAATTGTTCATTATTTTGACTCTTTTTACACTATTTATAAGCATAATAAATTTTCAGGTTTTTATTATCGCCAAAAAATATTTTTGCAATCAGTCAAAACATTTAAAAATTGAATACAAGGTTTTCATAATTTGTTGCAAGTGAAAATTAAAAAAAATTAAGCGTAAGTCTAATAATTTTTTATAAGCATCTAAAATTAAAATTTCAACAAAATATGTATAAATCACGAAAATGTTCAGTTTTTTTTTGATTAGGAAATTAAGCCTAAAACTTGAAAATTCAACACAAGACTGTGTTTTTTAACCTTAAAAAAAAAAAAACTTTACTGGAAAGTCAAACAATATTTTTAGGAGCGTTTAAAATTAGACATTGGATATTAACTTTTAAACTACCGATTTCTTAGGTAACGATTTTCTTATATTGTTGTAATAATTCAAAAAGGAATAACCGTTGACATTTCACTAAATGTTAAGATTATCATTTTCTATACATAAAAAATTTTAAAAATAATTTGCCAATTTTTGAGCTAATTATATTAAATTTTTTTTCTACAAATATCAATAAAAAAATGCGCGTTGAGTCAAAATATTTTTTAAAAAAAATAAATACAAGGTTCCTTATAACTTAAAAGTTGTTATACTAGCAGACCAAAATTATTAAAAATACCTACATAGTCACAATTTTTATTAATAAGCATTTAAACTTCAAATTTTGACCAAAATCGAACATTTGCTAATTGTTATGTAGTTAAAAATGTATAAAATAATCAGTTTTTATATTTAAGAATTGAAAATTTAAAACAAGGTTTTTCGTAAAGATTTGATAGTGTAACAAAAAAATGTATCAATATGGTTGTTTTTTAAAGACATTTTAAGTTCAAATTTAGACGAAATTATAGGTATTTAAATGAATATAACGATGTTAGTTATTTCATTATAATTTAAAAATATTTTTCACGGGTGCTTTGTACTTTTAAAGTATTTTATTATATTTTCTATACTCCGCAATGACGTTTTAAAATGCAATGTTTTCTGCAAAAATTAATGAAACCTACTGTATTAAATATTGATAATAGTAAAATTAACTATTTTAATAGCAATAATATTATAAAATACACATAGTTGTGTAGGCTGACAGACTGTCTTCGCTCAGAATCTTTTTTCGTATACAATGATTTTATACCATTTAATTCAAATTTAACAAATGTAAATCTATTACGGTGACACTAGACACCCACTGTACAACAGAGCGTTAACTATTTGCCAACCTTTTTTTTTTATTTTATCTCATAATGGGTAATAATCTGAAAAACACTTGAAGTTTGTGTTTTTTCTAACTTTTTATAATATTCTTTTACCTATGGAGAATTGCGAATGAATTACGTAACTATGATTAACATTGAATGAACATACTGTACAATATTTACGTATTTCTATAGGCATAGATATAGCATTTAAATATTTCAAGATAGGTAACTATGAGAAAAAACAAAAAATTATAAATAATTTAAACGTTTTAAAAAAGAAATGTACCTATATATAAGTCCATGTGTACATAATACTTCTCGTATTACACTATTATAATTAGATCATTCTGCATAATATTATGTAGATAGACACATGTTATAATGCATTCATGAATTCATGAAGTATTGCGTTATACCAGTTTCCACTTACCATTTAATTACATCAACGCGAACACTTGAATCACTTCATTGCTTTCAAAATTACTGTAAATCAAAAATTGATTTTTTTCCGGAAATCACGGTTCCTTGATCACTATAGTCGGACATAATTGCCAGTCAATACGACAATACCTAGACACCTAGTGCACTAGCACTAGTGCTTATACAGTAATATTTATAGGTACATCATTTCGTGATCCCGCGTTCCATACAATTGTACATTTTAAAATAAAAATAAGTCGAAGCAGTATTCAAACCTTATTAAAACAATAGATTGCACTTTATAATAAAACAGACCAAAAATTGTTTTTATAAAAATTTCTTCATTTTGTATTATTTTTTTTTATAAATATTTAACAAAGAAATAGTATTAAGAAGACGGTATAGGTAAAAATACATTTTTTATATTTTTTTTTTAATATTCCTAATTAAAGTAGGTATTTGTTTTGTTTGTTGAATATATTTTTAAATATTTACTGTTTATCTAATTAAGTTAAATAAAATTATTATTTATGGAAGAAATTAAAAAAAAATATAAATGCATATATTTTGAATAAGTGCATATTTTTGCATATTATTGAAAAAAATAAGAGCATATCAAGTGCAATGTGCATATTTAAACGTTTTTTGATGCATAAATGCATACTATTTTAGGCTTTTTAAGTGCATACAAATCCGGACTCTAGTCGTTAGTCATTTAAATATTTAATCTTTATTACACCTAAGCAGTTGTATCGATACCTTACCTTATCCCTACCGTACATACTGTCTATTGTAGGTGTGTACATGTGTACATTTGTATGTGTGCAATCATAATCATCTGGTTCGGCGATAATCGCTCTCGTTAAAACGAATTTCTCTATCGATCAGTTTTAAGTTGATTTTGATGAAAAAATGTACTAAAAATATTTGTTTATAATATGTAGTATCATTGATTATAAATACTATTATTAGTACTATTTATAACAATGGTAGTATATACCAATATAATGTACATTTATTTTTTAAAGATTACAAAAAAAAAATAATATGTATTTGAGCGTAAAATAACGTATTAGATTTAACCTTCTCTGATAACATGAACAAATTCGCGTTAAACGTATCGGTTTGCACAAATTTCATTAACACGAACAGGTAAATTTGTGGTCCCGTCGTGTTTCTTGTTAACGAGGGAGTACCTACTGTAGTAATGACCGATGGACAATCTCCTCTCCCCCTGGATCGTAATAATATGATACTTATATTACGTTTAGCATACATAAATGCCGAATATGCAACTTAAAAGTACTTAATGAATTCATTCGCTGACCGATGATAATTATATGGATCTTTTTTTAATGTTATTTTCGATTGAATTTGCCACGAAAAAGTTTGTCAATTTTGATTCAATGTTTCAAACGTTCCTGGTGACCGATAACTTCATTAAAGTTCATATTTAAGTTCGTATTAGGAGTTGACATTTTGTATCAGTATAAATACAACACATGAACACACAAGACCTCTAATGCCAAAGGAATTACGACTTAAACAAGAAAAATTAAATACATTTTTTAACATTAATTATTATTTTCTTCGTTGCCAATTTGTTGTGTATTACTTGTATAAAAAATCACACAAACTGAAATGTACAATGCATATATGAAATAATAAATAATAGTATGACATATCATCAGCTAAACTATGGGGCTAGGATTTTATATAAAAAGTACCCAAATTGTTTGAAATTGAAATCATTTCAAATTGCTAAAAAACAAAAATTAAAAATAAATCATTGTCCAGTGTCCACAGTCTACCAGTTGATAAATAGTGCCTACTGCCTACGGGCTACGGCCTACGACATTTTGTATTTTTGTAAGCAGACTGTTATCATCTCTGGAAGTCTGGACGTCGACTATCACAGTATCACGGCGAAATATTACACATGGTTTCTTGGTACCGACCAAGTTAATAGATAAAATAACCGTGGTATCCATGTATTTTATTCTGTGGAGTATACTATAATTCTTAAATCGTGCTGTGGAGGTACATTTGCTATGATACGACATTTAAACGACGCGTCACTGATAAAGATGCACATGCGTAAACACCGCTCAACACCATTGCATATTTATCATAGACCTAAACAATATTAAATGCATCAGTGTTTCACGTATGTCCATGATATTTGTTTATGACATGAGCTAAACTGTTTCTTGTATCAATAATCAATATCACGGTTGAGCACTGTGGCGTCCCTAGCTTGTATAGTTTATACTTATTTAACTTAATTGTATTATTATAGTTATTACAGCAATAAGTTATACTTATAACACAACAACCGAACATCACGTTCGACACACGGCAGCACAAGACGAGGAAAACGAGATTTACAATTTTGGATTCACTAATTGCCAGATTTGAATGTACGTATTATGTAGTGTTGCTTTTATTTTTCAAAGTTATTGTTATGCATTTGAACTTGTGCCAAGTTTTTTTAAGGCACACTACAATTTGGGCTCGGGTATATATTATGTAAATACATTTCAAAAATATTCTGAACAAAATAACATCGATATGTGATAGCCAATGATTGGTAGGTAATAAAAAGTACTAGGCAAGTACCCAGGACCGGATTGGGCAGGCGAGCTACCGAGAAAATCTCGGTGGGCCGGTTATGAATGTTTGGCCATAATTTTGTTTTTACATGGTAATAAGAAATTAGTACAAACATGTGAAAAATGTAATTTAATTTAATTATTAAATCATACCATAGTTGTAGCTGAAATCAAACGTTGGGAATCCAAAAACTGTGGGTTGATACCTTGCTTATTCCGCACTGTAGGTACCTACTACTTATTTTGCTACTTTTCTTAATTTTTGTTTGGTTTTTATTATGTACTAAAATGTAATAAATATAAATTATGTAATACTCTTATTTTATGCCTAAACATTGAAACAAAACTAAATAGTTATTTTGTTTGTGGACAAATCGTTATAATCACGGCCGTTTAATATCGAAAGAATTTAACATTGTAGGTTTATCATCTTCAAAATTCTAATGATTTCCGTAATTTACAGCTCATTGCACAATGTCATTTCAGGTGTCTAGTTAAAATATTTGGGGATCCCTGTTGTGCTGTGAACAGTGACATTTTATCTTATGGTTATGTACTTTCCGTAATATACCTAGTCAAATTTTTTTAAGAATTTGCATTTCACACTCCTGATTACTCAACAAGTCAAATAGAAACAAACAATTTAAAATTTTTTCATAAATAGTATAATCGTTTAGTTTTTTTACTTAACCTAATCGTCTAGTGACTAGACTCTAGTCAGTGGTATAATTACGACAGTACACTTGCTCACCCCTTGGCATAATGTAGCAGGTGCAATGATAAGCTTATGCACCTGCTGAAACTTAACTCCTATCCTATAAAAATAAAATACTATTTTATTGTTTTATTGAGTTTTTGATAAAAGATAACAACCTTTACAGAGCTGAACAAATAATGAAATACATAAACCAAGGGGGACTAATATACCTAATATTAATCCACATTAACATTAAATATAGAGACTATTTTGAAATCAAATGTAATCTAATTTCAATTGCTTAAGTTCATGCCAGTGAAGAGAGCGGGTTTGAATATAATTAAATTTGCCTTTTTGATTACCTATTGGACCATTTGGACCTCTGAAAGTTTTGCATTTGCTGAAATGTAATGGATGTATGCCACTGTGTCTAGTTCATCTTGGCACACAGCAACTGTTTTTTTTTTCAACGTAGGTTAATACCGAAATATTTAGTGAAATAAATTTAATTGTAATTTGTATTTAATCAATGGTAATAATTACTTAATTTTGTAGTAGACTATAGTATCTAAACTTTTAACTGAGTGAAAGATATTAGTGTTTTTTTAATTTTTGGAAACTAATCAACTCTTGGTTACTCAAAGTTCACAGAGAAAAAAAATGTACTTATCATTATCTTAAAATGTACTTTTATTTTTTTAAATATGTATGTAGTTTACATTAAAGAAATAAAAACAAATATACATAACTACTTGTATGTTATGTTTTTTAAAGAATAAGTCTAAGGTTAATTGTTTTTGTTTATTTAATACATGATTCTCAGTTCTATTTTCCAAATAACCAAATATTCTCCTAGTTTCATTTTTTTGCAAGTTCCTGAGTTTTTTAAAATTACATCTTCATTTTTAATTATTGTAGATACCTACTTTCTGGAATTCAAAATTCCATGGCTATATCTTGTTTAAAGATATACTACATTTAGCTAAGAAAATTTGAGATATTGAAAACGTATCCAATTAATTTTCTAGTTGACAAGATTATTTTTAACATTAACTGTTATTGTTATTAAAAAGGGTATTGTAATTAACCCAGATACCTAGAATTTTCGAGTTATCAAGGTTCAAGTTACTGAGAGTTGACTGTATTAGGATTAATTATCAATGGACAATTAATTGATAATATACTATAGGTATAATGAAACTGCTTAATGGTCAATGTTGATCTCAAATACGTTTTGATTCTAAACATTGTTAAAAAACATTTTAATTATCTATATTTCATAACTAATATTACATTTTTATCAATTTCCTATTATTTATATACTGTGGATTTTAAAACACTTTTAAATCAAGCCCTACTAATGACAAGTGATTGATATTGTTTAGAAATATTAAATTTTATTTGTTTCTTATTATATGTAGATGTATATTGGTAAAGCTATAGCCCTATAGGTAAGACAAATAAATTGTATGAATAGAAATTGTATGTTTGTAAGTTTTTTTTTGAAAACTGGCCCTTAAGTAAGTTTGAGTTGTTCAATCTCGGTATGGATATTTTGATAGTTCTCAATGGCTAAGACTATTGTTAATCTTAATGCTAAGTTAAGTTTTTAATGTTCTAACATTTCTAACAATATTTCAAACACCATTATGTTCTAAAAATGTTATCAGCTTTTAGTTTAAGGAAACCATTTTAAAATAACCTTTAAATGTCGTAGTAAAAAGTGTAATAATAAAAGAATAAAAGTTTTTTGTTTGACATAAACATTTCCATGACTCAATGTACATTATTGTCCATACTATTTTATGTATTTGGTACTGTTTATTAGATGAATTACCCATTGTTACTTATAAAGCATTAGTCTACATTTTAAAATTGATAAACATAAATGCTACATTTAAATATTTAATGTGATAAAACTTTGGTTTAAACAATTAATTGTATGATTAATTATCGTTTTAAACTATTATTAAACCTCTACAAGTTCAGTATTATTTTTTAAGATTAATTGGACTGAAGCTTATAAGTAATATGTAATTAAATAATAATAAAGTAATGTATACTACCAAGTGCCATAGTCTGTGCAGAAAGTAGTGTTAGACAATGTTCCCTGCCTTCAGCAATGCCAAAACAAAAGAGGTACTATTATACAATATATGTTTTTTTTAAATAATATCATACATTATTTGTAGTAAAATTTTAAGTAATTTATTTATTTAAGACTTGCTATTTTTCTTATAATAAAGTATATAAATAATCAATACTTTTGAAAACATTCTTAAGTTTAAATTGTGATGAAATATATTAATTTTTAAGACGATTTAATTGGTATTATAAATTATAATTTTAGTTTTAAAGAATTTTTAAATTAATAATAATAATATTAATAATTTTTAATTTTTTAACTGTAGACATAAGAGTAAAATTTAATCTTAAAAAAGTGTTAGTAATATAAAAACAGGCAATTAGATGTTGATAATAAATAAATAGTTATTATACAAATATAACTACAAATTTTATTCATAAATAACTTTTGATTTTTAATTTCCAGTAAATAAACTTATGATGAATCATACAAACCTATTAGACGATAAAATAAAAAATATTATAAAATTTAAATTACAAAATATTATGCAAATTTTTGTGATTTTGTTTAAATTTGTAAAAATTTAAACTTTGCTTATAAAAGAAAATTGTGACTGTATTTTAATAATTTTCATATGTTTGTAAGTACTATTCCCATGAAACCTTTTATTGACCTATAATTAACCAATAATTGGTTGTAAATCTTTGGTATTTTACTCACTAAAATGTTATCATACATTAATCGATAAAAAAAAATTCAATTATCTATAAATAGCACAAAATATTCAATCACAACAAAATTGATTTTGTTAAAAACTAGTTTTCTTAAAACTTTTTTGTTTTTCATGTTTTTTTTGAAAATGACTGGAAATTTTTAATTCTACTACTTACTTTACTTCTTTTAGAATGTCAAAAATAAAATTGTCATTTAAAAATCATAAGTTAATACCTCCTGCCACGTAAAATAATAGAATAGAATTTTGAAAAATGTTCATAATATTTGTCCTATGCAAAAATCAGAATTCGAGCATTTCTTTACCTAGAGAGGAAAAACAACTTATTTTTCCAAACTGTTTGAACCCACTCACCACTGTATAATGTACATTAAACAATATTTATTATTATTAAACTCTGCAGTAGGCTGTAGCCTGTGCCCTGTAGGCCACTCATTGTCGTAACAAAACGGCGTAATATCAATTATCAAGTTGTACCTACGGTTTTTACTTCGGTCGTATAATTATGATTATTATTATAATCATCGTCGTCCGTGAAATATATTGCAACCACGCGGTGCTCCCGTCGTTCGCCGGGTCATGACAAGTATAAGTTACCTGTGCGTTAGTGCGTTATGCGTATATAATAAATTTATATATAAATTATTATATAAAATAAATATTAATAATATATTGAACATAGGTACCTATTTTTCGTTCGCATCGATTGTCCCGACATAAATTGTAGGTACCGATTGGTCGGTATATATCGTCATTATGTTTAGTTGAAATAAACGAGGTATAATACCTGCGGGCAGCTGCAGCCTATATTTATAAATGTTTAATTAATTAATTTTATATTTGTATGTTACGCCTGTTGAGACGTAGCTGAAAATCAGTTCAGTGGATGCTAAATAATTATAATCTAAACCTGTATTATGCTAATTGCTAACATGCTCTCCTTTGAAATTACCAATCACTCTTTCAAGAACAACACAATTATAATAGTATCAAAAATATTATGTATTTACATTCATTATTACTTTAAATACCTACTAGCTATACTTAAACGGAATATAAGAATAGGTATTCGAAAAATTAATGAACTTTTCATTTTTGATACCAAAATGTTCTTCTGGGATTCAAAAAGATCTCGGTTGATGATAAATCCATCACACAGCGTTGCAATTTCTGTATACAGTATACACATTATAATATATAAGACAGTATAATACAATATTGGTAAATAATGTAATTTGTATGTCGTTTAAATAAAATATTTAAAACCTGTTTAAAATGTACAAACATATGAGTTTAATGTTAACATTATAATACTCACAGCCTATACACATAATATAAACGTTACTATTTTTTTATATTTCAATATTGAAACGGGTACTAAAGAAGTATAAAATGATAATGCATGTTGCAATATTTAATTATTCTCCTATTACCTAATACATTTTTAATTTTAACGTTTAAAATTCAACTTATAGAAAATATAAAGAAATATATTTAATTATTAAATAATAAAATAAATAAATTATGTGACCTAATGTTGTACTTAAGCAAATTTGGCTGTTTTGAATATCTGCTTTCGTTGACACCTTTGTCGAATCATTTTTAATTACTTTTATTATATTGTATAATGTATTTTAAATACTTACACTATTGGTATTTAATATTTAAATTATTATTTACATCTACTTATTGTGCCAAGTGGTATAGATTGTAGATCGCATTTAAAAAAAAAAAAATTATTATTTTAAATAGTTAGGTAAAATTAAAAAAAAAATGTATACATTAAATTGAATTGCTGCATATACTTTTAAACTTTAATACTTAAATTAATGATGGAATATTGGAATCCAACAGAATTATTAAATTATATTAATGTATTTGTTTACCTAATATTCTACAACTTTTTTCAGAAATGTAAGTAAAACTTATAGTTTTTAATTATAATAATTAAATTCATTATTAAAATATAATTAATCACACATTTACAAATATAATATCAATCAATTAATAGTAAAAATAAAATATTTAATTAAACTAATATTTAATTTTACCATAGCTATTAGTAGGCAGTATTATCAAGGGTATTATCTCACATCAAAATTATTATAAGTAAAATAACATGACTAAGCTTTTCTGCATTCATACTTAAATTATCAGTAAAAAACCTATGCCACAATTATTTACTCAACATCAATACGCAATAATAACTACTAATACTTTTTATTAAGAGGACGCCGCCCCACACCCGCATGCATTGTTAGAGTAAATTAACCTATTATTAAATTTGGAAGTAAGAATATTATTTGGGGAACGTCATAGGTTTTTTTTTATTTTTTAATTTTATAGCGAGTTATGAACATTTTAAAATGCGTTGTCTGATTGTCTCCGCTTTCAAACGCCTTGTGGAAAATTGTACTTTCCAAATAATCCATTTACCTCTGTAAATTAAAATATAAAAAAAAACCTATGGTGTATACACCATATAAAGCATATACAGCCAGTATTACACTGGTTCGTCATAGGTTGATCGAAAAATATATTAATTTTATGACTTTTAGTCGATTGGGATTGTATGTCGATTGTCGATGTACAAAACTTGTTTTTCGACCTATTTCGAACAAGTGTAATAATAGGTTAATTCATTCTAATATTAAACATAACAGAGTTAAATGGATTATTCGGAACACAATTTGCCACAATGCGTTTGTAAGACACGGAGACAATCAAACAACACATTCGGGTGCTCTGTAACGTTCTCTTAATAAAAAGAATGCAAAATTACAAACGTGTATGGGATTCTAGGTAAATGAGTTATATTTTTATTCTCTCAATAATGGTTAAGGCTATATTTGTTCTGTATATTATCCATATATTTATCATTCTGTATTTATGCTATTATTATTCTATTATTAGAAATTATTATTACTAGACTGTATACATTATATTCACATATTTTGTATACATTAGTATTAATAATATGTTATAGAATCCAGAAATAGTGCGAACAATTTAGTAGGTGTCTATATTTAGAATACTAACATTATAATATTATAATTTATAAATAATATTTGATATTTCCAATTATTATTATTATTTTTTTGATGTAACTTGGTTACAAATAACTCTACTCTAACTTTTTAACTCGTTAATGCCCATTCATGCATTTTCCAAGTATTATTTGTACAGCACTAAGGTATAATAGGATTAATACGATATATTAAATCCTTAACTTTTAAATGGCACTCAAAGTCAACCTACACGACTATTCCAATATTAAAATTGTAAAGTTAAACGTACGCATATCGGTTTTAGGATACCAGAATAAAAACAACCCATTCCATACTTAATACGTATTTACTATTTACCAACAAATAACTATTATCAGTTGAACAGTTTTATAGCATACTACCGAACATATATACAATATTATGCAATCGCTTTTTATAGTGAATAAATTATATAATTTAAAAAACAAATTTTTACACCTCCTGCGGGCTCATCTGGCGGGTTCGAAATCGAATTATACGCGACGCGTACACACATCTAGCCGGAGAGTATCATGAGAGGCGGAGACTTCGTCCGTCACCGGTTCGCCACGTGCGTGTATATTCATGACGTATCTAATAAATATTTGTGTATATATATACTCGCGAGTTCGTATCCAGTATCATATATATATATATACCACCTGTATATCTATATTATACTCTACGGCTCCGCGGTTATAACTTAAAACAGGCGCGCGTACATATTGCAGTCATAGGTCTCTGCACGCGTGTATGCACTGTGTAATATTTTGTATGCCGATATCGTGTGTTTTATGCGCCAACTATTGTTTAATTCAAAATAATATTACAGAACGGTCACTGCACGGCGGGGCACACGGTTGTCGGGTAGGGGAGATCGCAGTGCGGCGAGGGGACGCGGTAACTGGCGTGCTGCGAGGAGCATAGGCCATAGCGATGCCTGTATATCTACGTCTATAATAGGCATATACTATGTTATAATAGCGGTACCCACGGCGCGGGCAATAGACGAATATTCGTACGGCGCGGCGGGTTGGTAGGTAGGCGCACGAGGGGGAAAAAAACCATGAAATGTTTTCAAATAATAATAATAATAATAATAGTGCATGTATGTTTAGGCCTATGTAGGTATCTACTACGGTCGCGGCAAACATTCGTATATTATGTTATTATTTTTGTTATTATCGCTCGTGCGACTGTTCCGTGTAGACGTGCTCGGTGCATAGGCATATTTGTAGGTACCCACAACCTAGCATGCTATATGAGTAGTGCAGTTGCAACAGTATATTATTTTATTCCTAATATAATATATATATTATTGTTTATTATAATCCGTAACGTCTTATTCGATTTACCTTACCGTATTGTTTATTAATAGTTAGGAAGCTTAAAAAAAAAAAAATACACGTTTGTATACCAACTTTCATATTATTATTATACGAGTAAAATATTCGTGCAGTCGCGGTGAACATCATGTCCAACTCTCATCAGATAGAGGAAAATTTTGAAACTCTGAAGGATGTGAGTTGCGATAATTATTTCAAGCGTTAAATATTTTTATATTTAAATCAACTTTTTTTTACACGACTTCCATCAAATACAATATTACCTGTATAATTGTATATTTTATTAACTACGCAACTACTTAACTGATGTTTAAAATATTATATTATTATTTATTAAAGCTATCCACCACCATGAGCCAAGCCATAGAGCAACTCGAACAGCAACAGTCCAAATTGGAAAAGGACAATAAAAGGCTTAACGACACCAACGATATGTTGCTTGAAATAACCAAGAAACAGCGATTAATGGTTGGCACTTCGGACCAATCAAAAGGAGGTAAGACGCTGTATGTCTTAAATAAAAAATGTTTTTGAGTTTTGAAGAGTTGCAGTACAAATTACTATACCTACAGGCGAATTGCACACTTATATACTAAAGCCAGGAGTATATCCAGAATTTTATTTTTTATTTTTTGAGGGGGAGGGGGATAAAAATAATGAATATATTCAAGGTACAACGTATTAAAAACAATTTAAAAAAAAAAAAAACTGTGTTTAGGTTAGGTTAAATATTTTCTTGTATATAGAGACTTAAATACTCGTAGAGTGTTAAATCAAATTGCATTGGATATGGCTCACAATTAAATTACATTATTTGTTCATAGTGCAGATGCATACAATGCATGACTCAATTATAATAAATTTTATATTTTATTTAAATATTTAATATTGTCCTGATATTTCGGCTTGGGGTGGGGCTGCTACACCTTCATAAATACACCCCTGCTGAGGCATACTTACTACATTATATTATTATTATAGACTGTATTCCTACATAAGCTAAAATTATAATTTTCTTAAATAAAAAAATGCTGAGTGGTATGTTTTATGTAGTAGGTATGTTTTAATGTTAATAATTTTGATAAATATTTATAAATTAAAAATTTCAATATAATTACAATTAACAGTTTTATCTATTTCCACAGATACTACATATTTGTCTTATCATATCTTGTCAACTATATATTATTTTATAATTATTTATTATTATGATTAAGATTGATTGTTATTAATTCATATTTATTACGAATAAAAGAAACTTAATATATAACATTGAATTAGCTAATGTGGAAAAGGTATTTTACCAAATTCAAATATTGATAATTTAATATAATTACCACTTAATTTTTTCATTACAAAATTTATAACTAAAAGACTGTTTCATTTAAAAATGTATATCAGCCAGCTTTGTTAATATATTTAAATACAAATAAATATATATGAATATATTATGTTTAAAGAAAATTTTTTCTTGACTGGATGTTTTTTTTTCTTGACTACTAAATTTTTTATTAATAATATTACATTTAAGGTACATCTGCAGAAGATATAACAAACAGATACCGTATATCACTTAGCAAGAAATTTGCTGATCTTGAAAAACAGCTATTGCAAAATCAAACAGCATTCATAGACGACTTCAATTTTGACAAAGCAAGTTAACCATTATAATCATAATATTTACATTTCTAAGATCTTTATATTAATCTATGTCTATTTTTAGAAAGATGCTAAGCAAATGTTCAAATTGCAAGTCCAAATTCATTCATTACTAGAGGAAAACAAATCATTGAAAGACCAGCTTTCAGATTTCCAGAATTTGCATGATCGGGTATATTGAGTTATTAATTTTATGTTTGACAACAAACTCAAACCCAAATTTATTATTGTTTAACAGTTAGATATAAATTAAATACAAAAAATATTTTTGAATTTGTATGCAACTTGTTTTTTCAAAGTTACCTACTTAATTTTCTAACTTGTTGCTTGCCCCATCTTATTAACTCATAACATAGCAAATTGTACACTCAAAATACTTAATATTGACATACATTACTACAATTATTATAATTCATTTTAAATTTAAATTGTACAAGACTAATAATTATATGTTTAAATAGGTTATGGCTGAGATCCGATCAAAGAATTCGAAGAATGCTTCTACTACTACTACTACTACTACTACTACTACTACTACTACTAACAATCAACAACAAGGATATGATGCAATGTGCTCCTCTTCTACTACGACTGGTATACTTGACAAAGATGATTTGCAACCGCTTCAGGTGAACGTAATCGACAGTGATGTTGACAAATTGAAGGAGAAGTAAAAAAAAAATGTGTTCAAAATATGATAAGAATAATTTTATACTAAGTTTGTATTTCTTTTTTTTTTAGTCATTAGAACGCTTATAAAAACAAAATGTATTCATTATATTAAGTTACAAATATTTAATCAAATAACAAATTGTTTTTATTAAAACAATTTATTCATTTACATCGATTATTTTCACAAAAACAACATTTTTACTATTTTTTTCATCCATAAATTATAAGATACATACTTACTTAATTTAAGTAGTCGATTTGGACTGTTAGTACCTAGGTAAATAAGTTATATTCTTTTTTTTTTAAGTTTTTCTATCTACAATGTTTGAATTTATTAATATGTATTTTTAATAACTATTTGTATCGATCAACCATACATATGTTTTCATTTTAAAAATTTAATAAAGTGTAATACAAATAAGTCTCATGAAATCAGCAATATTATTTCATCAAATAAAATAGGGGTCTGTGCAAACACAAACTATACAGTTATTCAAAACTTTTAAATAAATAATTAAAACTATTAGTTAAACTTATTAAGTTAAAATAATTTAGGTACATTAGGATCATAATAATAAAAAAATCAGTATGTATTAGATGATTTGATTTTTATAATTTCTCAAGATGTGAGTTAATAGTTAATAATATAATAATTGTTGGAGTTGTCTTGTTTTTGACCAGCATTTTGTATTTGTTAATATTATACTTTTTTTTAATTCTAAAAATAATTGTTCTAGTTTTAAAATAATTTGTTTTATTTAATTGATATAATTAAATCCAATTTTCTCCAGTTAAAAAACAAAAGATTTAATATTATAATTGATAAAACAATTCATTAGATAGTATTATATTATTATAAAAATAATAATATATAATAGTATCTAGAATACTGATTTTTGCCATAATATTGATGACCAACATCAAAAAAATATAAAAATTAATATTTTATTATGATTGAAAATTGATAGTACAGATTAAATGGTGGATACAGAGGACTGTAGACAAAATTTGTGGCAAAAACCAGATAGCTCTGTAGCAACCTTTTTGCACTGACCTCCCAGTTTCAAAAATAGTAATATATTTATAATATAATAATTTTTACTAACTATTACAATTTAAGCTATGTTTTATAATAACATCAAAAGTGCAAACATTTTAATATTTAATAAACTTATAATAACATCCAATGTATAGGTAGATCTCAATTTTAATTTGTAAGTATTATTTTCTGGTTATATCTATTACATTTCAATAATATATATGTACAATGTGTGTTGTTGATAAGTCATATAGATTTCCAAAACTTTATATTAGAAGAAAAGAATGGCTAAAAAGCATCAAGTTAGACAATTACCTAATTTCAAACTGACATAGAAGTGCAATTGTCATTTCACATTTAGTGATTATAAACAAGGTTCAGCAAAAAATTCAACTATTAATGTCCCAAAACAATCTCAATAACTTATTAGAGATAGCAAGGTAAAATAAACAATATCTATATCTATACTACTATATAAATTGAAGTCACTTTTTTTTGTGCTGGGTAAACTCCAAAACTACTTATTCAATCGTCTTGCAATTTTTTTTAAATTAAAGAGGACATCACAAAGAAGGTTTAAAGCAAAAATTTAGTCCGATTAAGTTAATGAATAATTAGTTATTATTAATTTAAATAAACGTGTAAATTGTATAACTATATATATTATTGTACGTATTGTGCGGGCTACGGGTTTCCAGCTATCTGCAACCTGACCTTTTTGTTCGTCAAAATTGTATTGTGTTTGATATCGGTGTTGTTCCGAGAATTTTATCGCACGTACACCAACAACAGGTATACTAAATATTCGTATTAATCTATATATAATTACTATATGTCTATATCCTATACTACTATATAAAATTAAGTCGATTTTTTTTGTTCTGGATAAACAATTAACTCCGAAACTACTTATTGGATCGTCGTGCAGTTAAAGAGGACATCACAGAGAAGGTTTTTGGCATAAATTTAGTCCGATAGTTAATAAAAAAACTTATTATTAATTAAATAAACGTGTAAATTGTATACCTATCATCTATCTATATCTATACTAATATATAAAATTTAAGGGGTTTTCTACGACCACGCTAACCAAGAAAACTACTGAACCGATTTGGCTAAACATTTTTACTGTTATACCTGACAGTCTGCTGACGGTTTTAGTACCACTTGATAGTAAAAAATAAGTTGAAAATTCTTGAAAAATTTAAAAACAGCTAATTTTTGGGGCCTCACTACAGTGTTCGCAAGAACAGAACTTATTTATGTTCCCATTTTGTGACAACAATATTTATCTTTTTTCCATTTTTTTTTTCACCAAGATGTTCCAAATATCTTCCCAAGTGTCATCACTTCGATCAATTTTTAATTTTTTTTGTCTGGAGGGTATGGGGAGTTGGTGTATTGTATTTTAATCTTCCAATTTTCTGAAGACGCTATTGAACATTTTTACAATTTTTTATCACAGAGTTTTACCAAATACTTTCTTGAATGTCACAACATCACCCGATTATTAATTTTTTTTTGTCAACAGATTAATTATCATTTATTTTGTATCTGTATTCATTTTTAATAAAAATATATTTATCATTAATACCAATAAAAAAACATTTCAATACGTTTTCATTAACCGTTTTTTGTATATATTTACTTGCCGATCACATTAAACGATAAAATTTGTATAAAAAATTCTACATATCATCGTACGAATGCAAAATAAATAACCAATCACGGGCGAAGCCGTGACAGGTCGGCTAGTAATATATAAATGTAATATTTCATATAAATAAAATACATTTTAATAATTAACAGCAAAACTATTACAACTCTAAGCACAGCTTAAATATCTAAATTGTAAGAGGTAAAATTGTTCATTATAATTAATGATTAAGGTCAATTTATAAACTTTTTATTTACAATTTGAAATTTTCAGAAAATTATGTTTCTCCAAAGATGAATTAGAAAACAAACAGACAAATAAAAGATTTGGAGACCTTACAGTTGATGGACAGTTGAGGTACAAGTCAAATAATAGACTACAGGAAAAAGTGTTATTGAAAGATCTAAATGAAAAGTCTATGGTTATCTGAGCAGGCGATGGGTAATCTGAATGTATGAAAATGAAGGACATTACAATCCCCTCCAACAATTTTAAATTAAACAATAAAATATTGTAATAATATACCTAAGAACTTTTTATATTTTCATATGATTGCATTTTACAACAGATCATACTAGGTTAGGTCATACAAACCATCCTTAATATGTTTACTTGAGACCTATCAGGCCACATTTTAAGATTTTATGTTTCAATAAGGAATAATCAATCCTTAAAAATGCATTCATTTTTAAATAATCAAACCAAATTTAATTGAGTTGTAGATCAAAATTTAAAAAAGATCTCAAAATATCTGATTGTTTGAGATCTTTTTTAAATTTTGATCTACAACTCAATTAAATTTGGTAAGTTATATCTGATTGATCTCAAGTAAAAATATTGACAAATTCAAATCAGTTTTCAAAAGTAGTCAAATTAGTATTATAAAATTACTGTGATAGTATAATGTTATTAAATTGAACTTATATCATGGTTTTGTACAAAACAAAATAGTATTTAATTTATTTTGCAGTCACTACATACAACTGGTCATGGTTTTACAATTTTACCACAGAAATACTAAATAGTTTGAATAATAATCTATGAATATTTTCTACTAATTGAAATAATGAATTAAGTAATGTAAAGTTAAAAAATATTACATTACATTATTTATTAATTACTAATTAGGTACTGTTATTGACTATTGTACTATTACCTACTTCTAGTATTAAAACTATTAAACCATTATTATTATAATTACTAGCTGTCCGGCCCAGCGTTATCTGAACTAAATATTAAGTTAAGATTAACCTTAAGTGATTTACATGCATCTAAACCACCGAGGTAGGCAATCCACTGCATTAGATCACAGACAATATTTGAGCAGTATATTATCAGGTAACCAATCCACCTGCGGTGGACGTAATTGAATGATATCAGAATTAGGTAGGTACATGAAAACATTGCAGATTTGTCATTTTGTAACACCACTGGCATATTAAATTTTGTTGTTAATTTGAGAGCTTTCACATATCTCTACAAATTTGATGACTTCAAAATAAATTTATTTCATTTTTAGCTGCTGATCTGGGAATGACTGAGTTTGGCGAAAATCTTCAGCCTGTAGAATCATTGCGACTCTGAAGATGTTTTGATTGCTGTTCTAATCAACAATTTTAATTTATATGAACCAAAAACACGTCCATTTTTTTAGTTTGTTGAAATTTTTTAGAAGTGTTTGTTGCTTGTAAAAATGACACCTTTTATATGATTAAAACTTGATTGAATTTGTTATTTAATATTTTAATAAAATAAAATATATAACTGATTGCAACCGGCAACCCTATAAATAAACAGAGATTATACATAAATCCCATCGAAAAAAGCATATTCAGTTTTTCCAGTATTACAATTTATAGATAGATGGCACCACTAATAAGATAGAATATTCAAAAATTTCAAATTTCTGCTCAATTTTCTTAATTTTTTCTTCCATAAGAATTTTTACCTGACAATAACAAGTACAACAAAAAAAGAATTATATAGCGAAATCGGTCAAGCCGTTTCGGAGGAGTTTGGCGACATACATTTTCCATTGTGACACGAGATTTTTATATATTAGATAAATTTAAAATGTATGCATTTGCGTGTATTAATTTATATTATATTGACTATTGTTACCTTACTACAAATACTAATTAATTATTATAAGTAATTTTATTAATTTATATTGTCTTTAACCCGGCATCAGTGGCTTCGGTCTTTTTGACCGACAGTTTTTTAATTTCTTAAATAATTAATAATTGGAACCATATCCGTCTTTTTTCTACTCAGTACCTTTTCGTCGACCCATAAAGAGTAGTTGTTTTGTGGTTTAATGTAATTTGGTATATGTATCCACCGCCTCGTAATGTACGTACTCGTGCTCATAAAAAACGAAATGCAAAAAATTAGATGTAAGTAAAATATATATCATATTAAATAAATATTGTGTTTACATGAAAAATAACAATATTAATCATTTTAGTTGACGGATAATAGATCAAAATGTATAATTTTGTATTGTTCGGTCAAAAAGACCGATGCCACCTCTCACGTGTTTTTAACCGAAGCCACTGATTCCGGGTTAATATTATACATTATAATGTAATATTGACATATTGTTATCAATTATAAAAGAACAATAATTGTTAATTTTAAATAATTTTTTTTTTTAAATAAAATCAATCAAAGAAAAAATGACTTATTCATTGTATAAAAAATATATTCCCCCATAGCCTATTATTTGGGAACTCCCAGGAAAGGCTGATGGCCTATTCATTGTATAATATTATCTATTATTCTGTCAGATGGTTCTTGTGTAACCAAAAAATCAAAAACAATTTTCTTATAATTTATTGTTAAAAGTTGTTTTTTAACTTATGTGAATGTCAGCACAATATTTGTTTTCTCTCAGACCAAAGCACAACATACATAATATGCATTCACGTAAAATCAAGTTTTATGATTTTTTAATAATATTAAAGTAAAATCACCTATTATATTTTAATATTATTTGACTTAATATTAGAGTTAAATAATAAAAACATATTTTTGTAAATTAAATTGTATTTCGACAATTCGATATGCCATACCCTCAAAAATATTATTCTCTATAATTTTTGTAATGGATGATTTTACTTTTATATTACCCCAAAAACAACACAAAATGATTTTAAATGATTTTGCTGGAATGCATTTGGTTTGATTTACACTTGGGCTGCAGAGAGGGAAAACTGACAGTGCCCTGACATCCTCTCAATATAAAATGATTATAAATTATGGTAACATTTAATAAAATAATAAAATCATTAAAATTGATTATCATTTATTGAGTAAGTATAGTATGGAATAGTATAAATGTATGTAAAAATGATATAACTGGGTACAGACAAAATTTAGTTATCTTATAAATTAATAATACATAAAAAAAAGTGGTTCACATGAAAATTTTAACATAAAATGGAATAATTTAATATAATATGGTATCTTAAACCTAATAATATTTAAATATTTAATACTGAAAAGTTTTAACATAATAATTGTTTCTTCGATAAGTAATACAATAATCATAATTTAATCATAACCTCAATAAAAGTAAATATTAAATCGTAAAATTAGCATATTAATATAAATCAGAATATTTAACAACTAAATATTAAATCTTATTGTGCTAATATGTATTAACACAACACAATTATTATTTTTTTTAATTATATCACTAAAATACATTATATTTAGACAAAATAATATGTATTGTTTACGATTGATTAATAATTACCATAGTACAAAATCTTTGTTTTTAAATTATTTAAAATATTTCAACTTATTAAACAGTTTTTTTGTTTAATTCTAAATACTGTTTAGAATAACATAGTTTAATAGAATCAGATTATAAATTGTCTAACTTGTAGACTTATTGAACACAAATTGTACATTATTATTTTAGCGCACACAATAATATTCATAATTTGACAACAAATGTGTAATCGTAAAACAAATTACTTATTACTACATATGAAAATTGGATGACAATTAATGTTCATTAGTTCAGAGAGATGTCTTGTTAAAAAATCAGTCTTCAAAATGTATTGTTTTTTGAGTTATGACAAGATACATAATAATTAATGATATTTAATATTGGTTTAAATTGGACAAATCATAAATGAAATGTGGTTAAAAATAAAAATAAACTATAGTTTAATCACATTTAATAAAAAATTTTAAATAAAACAATGAAATAATATAATTAAAACCAAAGTTTTTATCATTGATAAGTGCAAAGTTTGGCATGTAAATAAAATAATGTAAAAGGTAAATAATTCATACTTGTTGTAATTTTAGGATTTTTACCAGCAAAACTATGTTAATATCAATCATTTCAAATCATTTTTGTTATATCTTTGTAGAGAAAAAAACAATAAGTCTAACTTACAATTAAATCAAACAATCATATAACATTGTTATACACATTTCATACCTAAAAATCATAAAATCTAGAAGCTATGTTAATCCATCATCAATTCAAAATGCACAGATCCTTTGTTGATACCATTTTTTTTATGAATGATATTTTTTGCCCATGCTTTGCACAAAATGTTGATTACAATACTTTCTAATTTCAAGAAAATAAAAAAAAATATTAAAAAAATAAATATATTGTTTTGTTAATACACTTACTTGCTGGACTTTTGAAATGAATTGCGACCAAAGGGCTTAGGTATCCTTCAGAGTTTTCAAATGGGAAGAAGTAACCAGGAAATCCAGGAATTGGCCAATATGCCATCGGTCCAATGAGTTCTTTGTCAGACACAGTTTCTCCTTCACATGATACCCAAACCGTTCTCAACTAAAACAAATAAAAATGAAAAATTATGTAACTATTTCTATTTTATTTTATTATATATAAAAAAAACATAGTTTTATGCTTTGTAATAAGCCAATATCTATGACTTATATTGTAAACGGATATTTTAAGTATACATTAAAAATACTAACCTCCTCTGGATTGGTTATTTTTTTGATGTGGTCTTTCAAACTTTTTGGCATATCATGGGGTAGTTCATTTGGATTATCATAGAATATGGGATTCCAACCATAAATCTAGAAAATAAAATTTAAAATTTCTGTTGATTATTTGACAATTATTTTTAATTTTGTGCAACACAGTTTTACGGAACATTCTTTTTATTTAGAAGCAAAATTATAACCAATTGTTATTTGAATGCGGGTAAATAAGAGTATTTAATTTAAATGATTATTATATAATTATAAAAGTCAAAACTTTTTGGATCCAATATATAAGGTGAGTTAGCGAGTCAATATAAACAAAAGTTCAACTTTAAGACTTACATTTTAAGTTTAGCTAGATTTCACCTATAATCATGTTTTACATATGTTATGATGTATCTATTCATATTTAGGGTCAAAAACAAATTTTTTATGAACATTTCATATAACAATTTTTTTTTTCAAAGACCCCATTCACATGGGAAAATGAGTCATGAGCATATTTTTTTATATTCTACTATGTTTAAAGCATAATGGTGCAAGAGCATCATATTACATAATCTTAACTGTATAACTCTGTTTTTAGAACTAAAATACCTTTAATAGTTTTTTCAAAATAAACAATTGAAGTAGGTAAGTAGGTATCACTTTTATAACAGCAAAATAAAAGAAATACATTAAACATGGTATAAACAGGATAATTATGAGTTAAAGAGAAAAATATTGATTGGTATTTGTCAATCTGAATTATCTTATATTTTAAGAGAAAAAACTGCTCAGTGATGTTTTTTGTGGGGAAATTGTGTCATTGAACTCTTTAGAATTATCTGCAAAAATAAACTTGATTTTTGGCATAGTTTTATTAAATTAAGACTGTTATCAAATATGAGTTTTATAAAGTCTTGCCATATTAAACAAATTTTTTCAAATATCATTTTAAACAATATTCTAGCTTTCAATATTATCTTACACATATTTTGTAGGACTTATTAAGCGATGACTCGTGAGCCTCTAGTAGACTTAACATATTTTATTTAACCCGTGTTTGGTATTGCTGTGCTATTGATGTTGTGCTCACTTTGTAGTTTTTAATTATAATTTATTTTATAATAAACACAGAATATTAAAACCTGCACCAAATTACTTATATTTTATATTTAAAAAAAAAAGGTTTTTATCATTTTAATGTATTATAAATATTTAAAACAATAAAAATTAAAAATTACACTATTAAAAATTTTACTTTTAAATATTATTTTCTGATTAACCTTCTTTTATTTGTATACATAATATTGTTCTACAAATACATATAGCATATGATATTATTCATCTAGGCTCGAGTGGTCTAAACCAGCAGTTCTCAACCTGGGGTACGTGGCATGATCTCAAGGGGTACGCGAAAAAAAAATGAGTAATGGAGGAAAAAGTGAAATGTAATGTAACTTTTGGTTTGCTATTAACGAAATATTTAATAATTGTGTACTTATTACAATGTATAGTCTGTGATTTAATGTTATTAATGCGATATATAGTAGATACTATTTCCAAATTTTCCTTAAAAATTATTATTATTATTTTCCATTATTTATATTCAAAATTGATAATTGGGGTACGTGAATGAAAAAACATTGAGAACCACTGGTCTAAACTATTGGATAAGCACAACATTCACTTTAAGGATACTGATGAGTGATGACATTGCATGTTATAAGTTATCAAGAAATATTTAAAAATTGATTATATTTACAAAAATATATTTAGAAACATGTATTAAAAATTCCACATGTGAGGAATCAAATGATATTTAAAAAACTGGTAATCAAAATGGCAATAAGATGAGCTTAGACCAAGATATCAATGGGCAATGACAGATTAACATATGCCCAAATAATGTTGGTAACTATAATATCATGATAAACATAATTTATCAACTCTGTTAGATCCTATTATTAAATTAATAAATACAATACAATAATAGTTCATTCAAATTAAACAATAATTATCATTTTTAGCCATGGGCTGATGCTCCCACAAAATTATATAATAGTATTTTTGTTATTAATAGCTAAGTAAAAAATAAATTTAATGCACAAAAACATACAAACAAATTCAGAAATATGAATAAGTTTTTTTTAATTATTCAAATATTAATTTACTTCATTAAAAAACATAACTTTTATTTACTTAAATAACTTAATTTAAATTTGGATATCTAATTGATATTGATTAATAAAAAAATATTTATATAATTAATCAAAGATAATTAAAATATGAGACAAAAGTAAAAATGAAAGATTTTAATTATAAACCTACTTTATGCTACAATAAGTTGAGAACAATAAGTTCTAAACATCATTTGAACAATATAATATGTTCTCTTAAAACTTTTAGATTACTTACTTTATTTAGTTTAAGAAAAATACAAGGTCCTTGACGATGAAAATTGAATCGATTTTCTTCTGTGCAAGAATCGAATGCTTTCACATCAATATCACAAACCTTTCCTTTTCCAGGAGGTTTATCGTAGTTACAAGTTGCAATATTTTGACCTCTTCCTGGTGTCAAGCCTGGTTTCTTGTACACTTTACCATTAAAAAATAAAAATAAAATTAATAAATTTAAAAATGTTTTGTAAAAATAATTTTACCATCTAAAAATTTGACGAGTCTTTCTGTCCACACTGAGTAATCTTGGACAGATTTGCTATTTATATGAATTAAAGTGCTATGCGTTTCATTAGACATAGGTCTAAATCCCAAACCTAAAATAAAACACACGATCAAATATTAATATTTAGTTCAAATTATTTTGATTTGGTGAAAATACCTGGATTTGTTCCAATTAGTGAATGTTCAAGTTGTCTTGTCGGAGTACGTGGATCAAGAGTTTGAAAGAAAAACCACAAAACTACTCCAAACATAGCAACAAGCGATAAATAAAACGCCGTATAAAATAATCCAATTTTGGCTAAAATGTAAAAAGACAACAATGAAAACTATATATTACTTTACTTCATTACAAGGAGCCTTGGTAGCCAACTTGTTGACAGGGGCGTGGGTTTAATAAACGACAGGTATATAGATAGTTTATTAAGTAGGGCTCGACAAAAACAGGTGACTACCGAGGTTCCTTCTTATTGTGAATAGAGTATAGGTACTTGAATTGTTTTAAAAAATGTTATTTAATTTTAAATGATGGTCAAATTATTTTTATTTATTAATTCATAAAAAATATACACAACATTGTCTAGAATAAGTTTCAAATTTAATAATTATCAGGAAAAAGTGTTTTGTTGAATATTTTGACTGTGATCTAATATACAATTAACAGTGTAACCAGTGGCGCCAAGTTCACTAAAAATAGGTGGTTCAATTCTCACCAAAGCCTACCCACCCACCCACCCACAACACTGAACGACACAAAACCGCTCACTACCTAGTGTCCTAACTCCTAGTACCTACTTTATACTTACTATTGTAAGTAATAGTATGAACTATCTTAGGTAAATATGTTTACTTACCCACCCAAGACCCACCCACCCACAATTTTAGGTGGTTCAAATGCACCACCTTAAGTGCGTACTCGGCGCCACTGAGTGTAACTAAACCTTTTTTATTATAGATAATATTTTTAACTGAATGTATTTGAAGTAGGTAGAATTTATTTTTATATTTATTAAAACTTAATTTAAATAACTATTACATAAAATATTATTTTAAGCTTAAAGTATATTATGAGTCCTACCATTAAAAAAAAATTCAATTTGGTAAACAAAAACACTTTTAAAATGTACTAATTACATTTAAATAAATTGTGATCACAAAATTATAAAACCTTTACTACCTATCATAAAAAACTGTTTCAAACTAAACTATAAAAGGTGCAAAGTAACTCATCTAGGTAAACCAACGTCACAGATCAGTTAAATAATTTATTCATAGTAGATTGCATATTAATATTATGTGGTAGATTGCAAATCAGACCACTGTATCACTGTTGAATGTTTCAATTTAATTTTTGTACTGAATATTTTTGAATACTAATTAAAACATTGACAAAGTACTGGTTATCAAACCATGTTTGCTAATTTATTTGAAACACGTCTGGTTTTGATCCACATCAATTTCTGTATTTTATCTATTCCAATTAAAATGAACACCCCATTAATTTCCAAAAAACGACTATACCTTTGCACTATCGGGTTTGGTTAAATGTTAATACCAAAGTTTCATATTACCAACCAGCTACCATTTTTGATTGACAAACTTCTCAACTTGAAAAACAAAATACCTATCAAACCATAAACAGTCTATAACAGGATTTCAGTTGTTCGTGTGAGCCAAAACCATCGTAGGACGATTGTATGTTTAAACCGATCGAACAATACGCTATCAACTGTATTTTGGAGAGCAAAAAACGTAAAAGGCGTTTTTACCGGGTAGAAGAGTTTATTCTTACCCCAACTGGACGGCGTGCGACCAAATATTTCTCCGGTGTCTTTGTCGTAGGCGTACATCACAAACCTCTTGGACAGTGGCAATTTGCGTTTGTCCATGTCGAGTCCGATGAACGTCGTCTTGCTGCCGTAGTTCATTTTCGTTTCGTCAATGAGCAGACCGAATACCTAATCAACCGAAAAAAGCTAACTCGCGGACAAAAAATTCTATCAAATTCCGTCAACAAACAGTCACTGTCTCGGCGACAGCGGCAGGTAAAAAGTGAACACTAAAGAATAAAAATAATGATAGTAATTTGAATTTGTATTATTCGCTTGCAAACGAAACTCGCTCAAACTTCAGCGGAAACGCACCTGCTGCTGACCCGCCCAAATTCGTTTGTCAGCGAATACCGCACCAATTACCGATAAATGATAATAATAATAATAATAATAATAATAATAATAACAATAACAACAAGTAACAACGACTAATTATTGTCGTTATTATCGTCTTTGGAGGTGCGGTCGGCAGTTGCGTTTGGTACTAAACGTCACTACGTCACCACTGTCTGGTCGGTAACCCGCTCAAAAAGTTCATCAAGCAAACATTGTCTTAACTCGTTAGAAAAAAAAAAATCACCGGTAAATTAAATTCTGGTAAATAAGAAGAAAAGTAGATAACCTATAGGCTGTATAGTATGTATCGAGTATTCGTCACTGTAATATAAGTATGGCTTGAATTTAATTTAATGTAACTATTTTCCTTCTTTTTTTGTGTTTTTAATGATTTACTTCAATGTATCCCCGATCTCCCACCATGACCTTTTTTTTTTTTTTGCATCTCGAGGAAATGCGTGTTTATAGATGAGTTTTTCTAGTTTATTATTGATAAAACACGATTTACAATAACGTTATTGGTACTTGGATACAACTGTTTAAACGTCGAGTAACGTCAAAACTGCAGTCTGCGATAATTATCAATACTTATACAATAATCTCATAAAGTTTATTATTATTTATTGTTCTTCGGATTGATTCCGAATTTCGATTTTCACTTTTCATGGAACTGTTGTAAATTACTGTGATAGTGCGACGCAAGCACTGAATTTATAGTGTAATACATTAATACTGTAATTTCAGTATAATATATTAAATAGGTAGTTGTTAATAGGCACATACTAATACAATATAGTTAATACTATTACTAAATTATTATACTCATTTTACAATCGTAAATTTCTGTACCTAGTGAACAATTATCTATTCCCACATTATAGTGTATGATATACCTAATTTATTTTCTCTGTTACAATTGTCAAACAGTTTTAATATTTTAATTTTTTTTTATACCTATTATTTTATTTTATTATAATAGGTATACACTTACTCGTATTGTAATAATAGTATAGGTAATAGTATATCTTAAATACAAAATAAAGCCTAAATCTTTTGGTATTAATTTATTATTATTATGCAACTCAGTGCATCGTGCAAGTAATTTAACTTTCTAGTCTTCTAGATCTCGATCAATATTAATAATTATTATTTTACCTATTTATTTAATTTGATACATTCACATCATTGCTGATTAATTATAAATTAATAATATAATATGTAATTAATAATTACATTTAAATAAATAATTTTGAGTGCGGCATATTGTATTTTTCATATACAAGTGAAAATAAGTTAATTTTAATATTATAACCACCAAAAAATGTGACTTCCACTCGTTTTTTAAATTTATATTTAACATACCTATAAGCCTACACATTTTTATACTAATATTAATATTAATATTTTAGTCTTGTATAGTTGTATCTATAGCTTTTCGTACTTTATCGTAACTGTAAGTAAATTAGTTCTCCACTGATTGTGATCCTGATGTTTATTTGCTGCTTTGTCAAATGAGGCCAAAAAATAAAATAACTTCTCGGAAAATTTTCAAATATTTTCATAAAAGCTAGAAAAATTCTAGTTCTTCGTTCTTGAAATTTGAATTACACCAAAAAATAAAATCGATTTTATCAAAAACTGGTTTTGCGTTTTTTCACTAGAAAAGAAACTAAAGTTGAAAATCAAAACATAATTTCGACTACGTATACAAACACAAAAAAACAACTATATCAAATTTTCTATCAAAAACCACGCTCAAAGTTAAAGATGGAAGCACTTATTCTATAGGTATTCTATTATATAGACATAATAAATAATAATATATCGTGTATACAGAAAACACATAATTGTAAAATTAATAAATTCATTGCTCCACTTGGAATCTAAAATACGGGTACATCTATACAATATATTAGGAGCATTCTTATCAAACTGTACAAAAACGTGAAAAAACTATATTTTTTTTGGTCTATGATCAAATGATCAAATTGCGTTGATTAGGAAAGTAAACAGTTTTATTTATTATCCGCCGACAGAAATGTTGGAACAAATCAACTGCCGGTGTGACATTTTTATCGATTTTTTTATTATCTAGTCTAGAAAAAAATGTATAAGATCTTCATTCAGACACGTCGTCAAGCTTCAACTATAGGTGATATGTCCGGGACTCGGTATATAGTCGGCGTCATGACGCCTTGTTATTCCGCTGTTTGACGCTACAGGAAAAACTTACCTTTACAGCTACTCACACGACACGCCTTAGTGTACAGATGACCAAATTTTTAATATAATATGCCAATTTAAATATTGATTATTAATCTTTTATTATTCTAAGTTATTAATAGTACCTAATACGTTTGTAATGAGCGTTATTTGGATGATAAAAGTTTCAATCAACGTCGCGTAAGTGCGTAACAGTTTGTTTTTACTCAGTTGGTGTATCATATTATGTGACGTTGTAACATTGTGGAAATATTACAAAAACGAGGAATGATCAGAATTAATATAACAGGAACGTATGCTGGGGTCTTGAATCGAAATGAAACAGAGACGTGTCGTGATAGCCTTTAAGGCACTTGGTGCCAATGCCATTTTGTCTTCAAAAACACACTTTACGGGAATAATGATCATGACTCGTAGTATCAATCAAATTGGATGAATTTTGATTTTTTAACTGATAGAAGGAAATATTCTACAGTCCGCATCGATTTTAGTTTTATAATATTTTAATCTCAAACTTTTAAATAAGTCTTTAAAAAAAGACAATCTTAAGCTTTTTTTACAAATTATTTTCTAATATTATTTAAAATAAAATAAAAAATCTGAGTTTAATGCGGGCTCTAGAATAATGTTGTGTATCAATTAAAAAAGAAATTATCTAAAAAAAAATTGAATTGACAATAAGTTATCCATATTCCAGTGAAGTCATTTACGTCTGTCGAAATAGGCAACTATAATAATTCGTTATTTGTTAGTTCTATGGCATGTACCTGTGAGTGCGTTTGCGTCGTTCATACACGGGTATAATATATAGTAGAGGATTCTCTCGACTAATAACCATTTACACTCCAACACATTCACAAGATCGTGCGACGCCGAAACAATATTATGGTTGCCAATAATTTTATAAACTGGCGGCTACTACTACTGTCGCAACCACTGGAGAAGAGTAGCAACTAGAACGTGGAACCTGGAACGCGGACTTCATCACTTAACACTTTTATAATTTATTCAATCCTTACTATGAGTATGAATAATAATTATAACATTGATAACTTTTAGTATAATAATAACTAATAACTATCTATATTCTATACCTATTTATTATTCTTGTTATATACTGCTATTTATACATTTACATTTTATTCTTTCCCAGTTTTCTACTCAAATAGTAACATACACACATATCATGCAACATATTATTTTTAATAAAATACTGTAAATGCCAACAAAATCATAACATATCAACAAATAATTATTTAAAGCCGGATTCCCACGACTGGTGTACTTGGCCAATATTTGGTACTGGTGGTTACTTGCTATGCCGTCGGATCGCCATACTTGTACAATTATTTGTCACTGGTGTCGTTCCCGGCGATTGTCGGTAAATGTGACACAAGTCAAAGGAACGTGTGCTCCAGTCTTGGCGTACTTGTCAAGTACACCAGACGTGTGAGCACCCTATTCGTGCACTGGTCAAATGTACAATTATTGGCGTATTTGGTAAGTACACCAGTAGTGGGAATCCGGCTTAAGCAAAAACTACATTGTTGCAAGTTTTAGCACCGTCGTTGTTGTTTATGTACCATTGTCTCCGAAATCTATAATTATTATATTTGTTTATAGTGAATACATTTTATTGAGGTTTGACCTGAATAGTTTCAGCTGTTTAAAATAGGTAAAATAAGATATTTACTTATCTCATGGTTACGAGATATGTTATCTGATTGAGATATGTTATAGTTGTATCAACAAATTTTCAACAATTTATATAATATTTTTAAAAGCTAATATATTTTTAATTTTTAGAAAAAAATTGCCTGAAAAAAAACAACATGGATGAATATAAACGAGTGGAAATGATGGAAGATAAACGTTGGACAAATATTTTAAAATGTGATATTATGGAAAATATTACAAAATTGGGAGATGCACAGCAACATGATCGTCTTGCTGAAATGGATGTCACTTTGTTAAATGAAAATATTCATCTTCAAAACATAAAAAAAAATATTGAAAAATATTATGAACAATTTAAAGAGGTTAATACAGATTTTAAAAATACTGTTTTATCAGGTGCTGGGAGTAAGATTTTGTTGGAAAGATACAGACATTTACATCCAGATGAAATAAAAAAGAGCATGGATAATTCTATACACACAATTACTAATATATCAAACGCACGAGCTAAGCTATTAAAAATAGCTTTAAAAAAATTGGAGGATAAACATACATACCCGAGCTCTAAGAAATATATTAAACAGCAATATACCAAAAGAAACAAAATGGAAGCAACAATGGGAAAAATTGTAAACAAAGTTAAGAGAATTGCACTGGTCAACTCGACCAAAAGAACGACCCAAAAAATGGTGGATGGTGTAAAACAAAATTTAATCAAGTATGATACAGTAATAGAACAGTTACAAAATGATGCTAAGTCAATGGCCATGATCATTATGAAAGAAATTGAAACCGGTACAAACTTTAATGAAGACTCAGCCAATTATATTAAAAAGTATTTTGCCGAGAAGGAAGCAAAAGAAAAAAGTATCAATAAAAATAAATATTACACCGACAAAATAAATCTAATAATGGATTTTATGGAACGCAGTAGGTAAATAATAATATTATCTTTATGTTTAAAGTTTATAAAATAGCGTTTTAAATTTAAAAAACTGCAGTCGACCATTTTATGATTGTAAATACAGGTGCGGCATAAGTCGGTCCCCCAATTAATTAATAAATTAATTAATTAAAAATTAATAAATAATTTAATTTATTTATTATTATTAATTAATAACAATAATAAGCAGTTCTGCGATAACAAAACAGCGGGAACCGACTTATGCCGCACCCTGTATATTCATACAATATTACTAAATAAAGTTGAATACAATGTAATTAAGATTCTGAGCGGGGCAATGACACTATTGATTTTACAATGTTGTGTGTGTTTGTTTTGTGTCTGTCATGACGTTTAAGGGCAGTAAAAGTGACCCAATTTTTTTCATCGGTATCTTTTATGATAGGGAAGTGAATATATTTGGTACTTTGGGGGGGGGGGGCAAAAGTAAAAAATTCTCAATAATTCATAAACACGTCGGGAAAAATAAAAAAAAAAATTAAGGAAAAATGGAATTTTTGCACAAAGCAAAATTTTGACGAAATTGATTTTTATTTTTGGTGTAACAAAAGAAATAATGATCGTAGATATATGACATTTTCACAAAACGTTTATAAGAAATTTCTATAACAATGTTATTTATATCGTAATTTAAAAATATTTTTCGTGGGTGCTTGAAACTTTCAAAGTATATTATTATATTTTATACACTCAATTAAATGTTTTAATGCAATGTTTTCTGCAAAAATTAATTTAACCTACTGTATTAATAATAGTAAAATTAACTATTTTAATAGCAATAATACCTTAAAATACACTTAGTTATGTAGGCTGCCACGTCTTCGCTCAGAATCGTTTATCGTATACAATGATTTTATATCATTGAATTCAAATTTAATACCATATATCGCAGTAACCCACTCGACACCCGCTGTACAGAAGAGCGGTACCCACTTTCCGACCTTTTTTTATTTTTATTAATACCATTTGAAAAACGAATTAATTTTTTAATCATTAATTAAATACGTTGCTCTTATCGCTATCAAATGAATTAGTAAGAAGTCACTAAATTTGTTATTTAATTTAGGAAGTCATATATGCAAGAGCACACAACTGCAAAAATTGAAGAAACATTTTATTCAGAACTTCCCTGGACAATTGATACATCTGATGAAGTTGATAATACTAGTGTGATAGATAATGAAAAAAAAAAAGAAAAAAATTATAATAACAAAATATGGTGTAGTAATATTTTACAATTTGGAATAATGTACTATGCCCATCCAGAT
Organism: Neotoxoptera formosana; assembly: GCA_022818045.1. Taxonomy (NCBI): domain Eukaryota; kingdom Metazoa; phylum Arthropoda; class Insecta; order Hemiptera; family Aphididae; genus Neotoxoptera; species Neotoxoptera formosana. The sequence goes on along the minus strand of CM040630.1, from coordinate 43,965,524 downwards.
GAAAAAACTAAATTTTTGAACAATTTAAAAAAAGATATAAATGATTCATCTATCGACTACAAGTTTCCTGAAAATATCATTGATTATGTCACTCTTAGTGATATTCAACCAACAAACGACGAGTTAGCTGCTAATTACATAATAAAACAATCTGAATTTAATAGTATAGACGATTTACTAAAATATGTTAAGTGTACTAAATATGATTTAATGAACCTAAGCAAGTTGACAACTTTGAGAACAGTTTTACGGAATTTATTGTTGAAGGACAGGTTGTATAAAATAGAAACTATAGATAAATTGAAACTTTTAACTATCAAAGATATTGAATTCGCTAAACAAGTGGAGATTTTCAAAATATTCATTGATGATCAACATAAAAATATGTCTGATCTTGACAAAATCAAAACTCACTATATGAAACTGCTTAATGATTTGTATTTCTATATGGACCATATTAAAATTATACTTAAAAAACTCCACGTAAGTGTTTCAATGTATTTAAACCATGGGTACAGTAGCAAAATAAAACTATGGTAGCAGTAGATTATGATTTAAACATTTAAAATATCTAATAGTTTAATGCTATCGACATTATAGGTTTCAGTTGAAGATTCTAAAGAAATATCATTTGTTAAAATTGATTTTACTTCACAAGAAAATACAATGGATACTCACACTGAGGACTTAATTAAATTAATAGAAGAGGTAAAATCTATGATTGGAGTAATTAATGGAAAATTCCGTTGGTGCAATTTGATAATTCCGGATGAATTCGATTCCGATCAATTGAATTTTGCTCATGCGATGTATGCGTATAAAATTCAAGAATTCATACAGGCAGATCTATCGAAAAAAAATTTAAAACTCTCGATTTTAATAAAAAAAAATAAAATGGAAGATATGCCAAAAAAATCTGAATACATCTTAACTAGAGAAGATATGAAAAGACAAGCTGAACAAATTGTAAAAATGTTTAATGAAAAGGATACGGATAGTTCAAAAAATAAAAGAAAACCAATCTCTTTCAGAAAAAGTTTTATATAAAGAAAAATTTTAACCAATCAAAACTCTAGAAACAATTACTTTACCAATTAAGTGTTAAATATTTTTATTTTCATCCCGTTTAATATTTTCAAAATAAAATATTTTTTTAAAGCTTTAAAACAAAATTGTTAATGTTTTAATTTTTTTTTCGATTCTTAAATCACTGAATTGCTTTTTCTACTATCGATAGGTATATATTTATTATTTAATATATATGGGTTGCCAATATATATTAATACTTGTGCATTGATGATGTGTAGGTATCTGACATTATTTAATTAATTAATTAAAATATTATAAATCAAATATGACGTATAAATGTATAATAATATTATATTGGACTAATGATAGAAAACTTGGTCTGGTAACGACACGGTAATGACAAATTTTACAGGTAGATACACTACATATACATTTTATTTTCACGTGAATTTTCAGTTGATTCTTTAGTTTGTCTTAAAATGTAATATTTTTGCACTATAAAATGTTCAAATGACGACTGAATATAAAATTTAAATAACACGAAGATATTATGATGATATCAAGATATTCCTTTATTATATTTATTTAAGTTAGAAACCGATTATTTACATTGTATTATCTTTCTATTAGAACCTTGAATGTTAAAATGTATTATTAAAATTTGTTTACAACCAGTATATTTGGACAGTTTTTTTTAAATTCTAAATTATTGCTCATTAAACCGGATTGTGGTCCACCCTTAATTCTTAAATCGTAATACGGGCCTGTTAATACGAGCCTTAATTTTTTTTTCAAATTTTTAATATTGAATTTAGTTGTGTCCTTTCTTCTATTATAATATTGTCTATAGAGGGAAAACATAGAGGCGCTTAAAGTACATTTTGAAGTCAATTAATGCTTTAAAAAATATTTTGGGAAACAAACAAAATGTTAAAAACCGGGGAAGTTGCTTGAGAGGGTCACTGATGGATGTGTTAAATTTGAATTCAATGATATATCTTTGCCTATCAAAAATGATTTTGAGCGGAGGCAGGATTTATAAGGATACCTTTATTAGGTACTTGCCTGCCTATACTATGTCGTTTAATAGCGCTAAGCTTTTTTAAATTCAAGTGAAAACAAATTTTGATGAATCTTGTACTACATTTTCGGTTGCATCCGATAACCGCACACTTATGATTTTGACCCCAAAAAGGTTGGTATACAAAATCAGCACACTTTATCTGTTTATTGTAAAGTATAAACAGAAATCAGAAACGTATACGTAAAAAAAAATCCTTGTATACATGATCATATCAATCCAAAATATAGATTGCACACACATGTTAATTCAAAATATCATATTCTCGTACTACTACACACCATATGTAAATGTTAAACCAAAAATAAAATATTGTACCTGCACATACATGCGCCAAGTCAAAATATCGTATACTATACATACATGTGTACCTAAATCTAAAATATCGTGTACAATATATAACACACATAGGCGCAAATAGTGTTTGAAATTTGGGGGGAGGGGCTGTAGCTCAAGTCAGGATACTAGATAGTAGATACTCTATTATGATGCTTTTAAATTATCACAAAACCCCTAAAAAAATTTTCCTCTCTGCGCTCCGACATGAGTTACAAATAAACATAAACATATAGCTATAGATACATATTATATACATATATATTATATTCCATCAAAAATCAAATTCACATAATAATATAATATATTAACAGGTATTATTGTTTTTTTAACATACATTTTTTTACATAAAATAATAAACTTCATAATTAAACAAAAAAACGTTACAAATTTAAACCATGACTGTGCGTAAGATATTCCCCAGACTTAGAATTAACGCCAAAATGCATGGAAGGTAAATTCGTACTAACAAGGAATAATTAATAATATATTGAGAAATATGTGACGCCGGTTTGATATTGTATAGTCTATTCTACGACAGAACAATAAGTCCGGCGACCGATTCTTATCAGTGCTGCACGTTATCGAATCATTCCGCATTCGTGATGTGAAAAGTGATTATTCTTTCCAATGTATTATGTAGTAAAATAAAATCATTAGTTTGGGGGGGGGGCTATAGTAAATCTTGAGGGGCCTAAGCCCTCCAGCCCCCTATATTTGCACCTATGTTTACACATATGCATACGTAAAATCAAAATATAATGTGTACACTGTACAGTGTACACATTACCTCATGGCCGTATTCAGGGGGAGGGCTTTCAGGGTTCAAACCCTCCCCGAAATGTCATCAGTAGAGCTAGGATTTATATGCAATAAAAAATGGTCAAATATGCATTTGATTTATTAAAAATATGCAAAAACATGCAACAAAGAAAATATGTGATTAAATATGACACAAAATACAAAAATTAAATTTTTAAATCCTAAAATGTTAAAAATATTACTATAAACTATTAATGTTATTTAAAAGTATTACATGAAAAACAATGATGTGCGATGTTTAAAATTTTCAAAAATGAAAGACCTTCTTTCAGATCTTAGTATGTTTTTATACTTGCTAAAACTACGTTCAACATCACGTCATGAAGTAATTTTTGCGTTTTCAATTTTCCCTAGAGATTGTAATGAAAATCTTCATCCAGATTACTTCCATTTTTACACTTTACATATCTACTATACCGGTATAAATACTTGAGTATTTTTTTTTTTGTATTTATAATATTCTATTTTTGTTTTTTACCAACCACCACGGCAAAAATATAACATAAAACATGCATTTTAGGTGTTTATTGTTAAAATATGCAATAATATGCATTTTATTCAAAATACCTATTATGCAAAATAATGAAAAATAAAATAACCACCATTTGCTTCATCATGTCGTAATTCGTGGACATTTCAAACAAAAGTAGTAATCAGAAATTGCAAAAAAAATATGCCAATGCATATAAATCCTAGCCCTAGTCATCAGTCATCAAAAATATTTCTATTGAATTTCCTCGATAATTCTAATTGGTACCTTAAACAATGACATGGTTATATTAAATTAAAATTCATAAAAATGATGTTGTAGTTTTATATTATAATGAAAGTAATGAACCCCCCCCCCCCCCCAAAAAAAATGAATCCTGGATACGGCCATGCATTACCTACACACTACATACCACACTCGCGACACACCAAGTCAAAATATCACGTATATTATGTTACGCCGAATTTATGAAATTGCCAATTACATGAAATCAGCAAACGCTGTTGCCGGCATGAAATCGTGCATAATACTGCAGCTGATTGAGTCATTTTTCATAGAAGTGCAACTTTTTTGTCGATTTCATAAATTCGGCGTAACATATATTACCACCTGGTAAAGAGCCTGGCTACGATCTCACCACAAACAAAATTGTTAAAAATGTATCTCCTAAAACCTTAATTCTACTTACCCATATCTATTATCTACAATGCAATGCTTAGATTATCGCACTTTCCCTCGAAACTCACTCTTCGGTCTTCAACTCCAAAATCAGATTACACATTTTACACACACACAAATGTTGAATCCAAAAAAAATTATCGTGTATCTATAACACACACACACGACACACGACACACGACACACACACACACACACACACACACACACACACACACACACACACACACACACACACAGCACTCACACAATCGTAAGTTAACTAGCCACTAGTTGGGCCTTGGACGCCACTTTGTCGTATACGCCGATCGCTTCCGACCTACACTTATAAATAAACATAATTGACATAGAACATTATTTATTACAATTTGTTTAGCAGTGACCGCCTCAAGCGATCACCGCTGAAGAGCTTCTTGCCTTATACATTCCTATCTCTTATATATTACAATTTAACTTAGTTCTATGTTGCTATATCTACCTACTAAAACCACAGTCCACAGATATATAAAACAATTATATATTGTTTTATATATCTGTGACTAAGGTCTACGACTTACTGACCAAGACTTAATACTAAATTTCTTACAACAAGCATGTTTTCTTAACGTAATTCATAGCTTTGGTATTTATGAATTGTGACTTATATGCATATTACAACACAAATTACTTCATATAAAGTCAAAAAGATACCTAAACTAGAAATTCGCCAACTTACCCCGGTGTGAAAAAAAACCCACCGGGATGTTTGCATCATATCATTAACATGGTTCATTATCCCGGTGCGGGATAATGTGGGATAATTATATACCGGTTTAGCCTAGCGAATTTCTAGATAGTTTTCTCATTAGCCCATATTGTCCATTGTTTTTACGTTTTATTTATTAAATTGTTAATAAGCTGTAGACATTGTTTGTTATATTTTTTAATCAATGCCAAAAGTACTTTTCAGAACTATAATAAACGCGAACGTGAAGAATTTGTCTTTGTCAAATTTTAAACTTATGTAGTGGTAGATTAAGGTTTTGGGAAAATAATGGTTTAGACAGAATGTCGTTTCAAACAAAATGTTGTTCATAACAAATGTCTATCTTATCTGTTAAGAACTTAATGATAAAACTGAGATAAGAGACAACGAGTGATCGAGAAACACATTTTACAATTTTTTTGTCGTACATTTTCAATATAAATAATTATTTGTGTTGCTAGGTATAAGTACACAATAAAAATGTTTTTGAATACTATTCGTACATTGTCTTCTACTCTTTTCAAAGCATCAAGTGGTCTATCAACTGTCAACAATATTGTGATTGTAAGTTACATCAATATATTTTATCAATTATTTTTCAATAAACTATATATGTGTAATTACATTGAACTTTGTTTCTGTAAACTACTCTATTTAGAAAAATGGAAGAAATGTGTACACAAGCATGGTCAAATTTAATGAATTGTCGACTAAAGATGAAGAGCAACGAGATTCGCTGAAAGATAGGTCGACTGTGATTCCAGCTGAAACTAGTATTGAATATCTTAAAAGTGATGGTATGAAATTACATACATTTTTTCTAGAATAAATAAATATTTCTATTAGGTAATTTAATAATAATTACAGGACAGAATTCTATTGCCGTATTGATTTTTTTTCCTTTTATGAACCAAAAATGATAAAGAACTGCTTACTAGTACCCAAAAGGTTAATGTGGTCTACGATAAACACTAAAACATTTGTTTTTCCTATTAACAATCAAGTTATCAAATTCATGATTTTATTTATATCAGTTTACATTTGATATACATTTTTATAATTTATAGTGTTAAATTGAATCTTTGAAATTTACTAAAGATTTTTGTAAAGTATATTTAACACCATTATTGTTTCTAATTCTAATTATTTAATGATTGATACCAAATCAACCATTAATCAAAATCAATACTGCTATGTGTTTAGATATTATTTATTTTCAAATGATTTAAAATATAAATTGTCTATGTTGTAGATTCTATAAGTGTAGTAACAGGAATAAAATAGTTGTTAATGTTTTTTTGTGCAAAATGTTATTTTTGAATCCCGGAAAAAAAGTCCATTTTGAAAAAAGTACAGACTCAATTTTTTAATGTCAGACAAAAAGTCTAAAAATACAAAATATTATATTCACAAAATTAAAATTTTAAAAATGTTATTGATTTTTTTATACAATATTATATTTGATTAATATACCTTATTATACTTACAATTTATAAATATTATTAAAATACATTTGTACTTGACAGTTGTAATTTTATGGGTATAAGAAATAATTATCAAATCAATTATTAAATATGATAATAAATATACATTTAAATAATTAATAATTTATATTTTCAGACTTTTAATCTGACTATGGAAAAGTGCTCGGCCTTTTTGTCCAACGGTAAACAAAATGAGGCCGGACTTTTTTCAAAATGACTCAAAATAACTTTTTGTCCCAGGACTATTTAACTGATAATCGTTATTTTAACAAAATGATGATAGGAATGGTATTAAACAGGAATAGTATTTTTTTGAACTAACATTTACTGGAATTGTTCGAAGTAGAAAGATATAAAAGACTAAAATAAATTTCAGAAATCATATTTGTTAGGAATAGTATTAATTAGGACATTATTTAAGGAATATAAAAATCAGGACCGATATTAAATAGGAATATTAATTAACCTGATAAAATAACTCTCTATTTAATATCGGCACAGATTTTTAGATTCCTTAATAATATTATCCTAATTAATACTATTCCTAATTGATAGTATTCTGTACATTTATTAGTCTATTGGAATATTGTTTATTTTATGTGATCCTTGTTACATTTTAATTTAAAATAATTGTAAGTAAAGTTGTATCATTTTTGTATTTATCTTTAGCATACAATTCCACATATGGAAATAATCCTGTATGGAAAGAATATCGCCGTAATCACAAAGGAAGTATTCCACCAAATAAAACAAGGAAAATGTGTATTGTAAGTTGTAAATTTAATTTAAAACTAAAGTTGATTTTAATACTTGTATATAATCATATATATTCATATCTAGAGATCTGATAAGATTGCAACTGGTAATCCATGTCCAGTATGTCGTGACGAGTACCTCATACTCGACTACAGAAATGTGGATTTGCTTAAACAATTCATATCTCCTTATTCTGGAAAACTTTTATCCTATAAGTATGTATCAAAGTTAAAATTTAATACGAAACAAATAATTTAATTGGTATTTAGATTTTTGAAAAAAATTTGATATTATTTTAACAATAATCATTATTTTAATAATAAATGTTAGAAAGATTATTATAAATTATTAATATCCTTCAAAAAAAAAGTACTATTAAGTTTTTAAAACAAATTATTTTATTTGAATATTGAAACTTGTGTTATGAAATCTTAAAATGTACAATTGTATATTACTTGAGTGCGGATTTATATGCATTAAAAACCAACCAAATATGCGCTAAAAAATCTTAAATATGCATAAATATATGCACTTTTAAAAGTTTTATTGTTTAAATCAGTATGTCATGAAACAAATTGTGAGCTCACTTATCATATCATACTATCAACCAGAATAAATATTCAAATGCATACAAATCCTCGCTTTATATACTACATTTGTAGTATACTTCATAAACATTTTATAAATTTAATAAAATGCAGTATTAAACATTATTCTATGATATTTAGAATAGTGTTGACGTTGATGTATACAGTAGATCACTATATTAGCCTAAAATACCTCTATGTTAAAAATTATTTTCTGTTTATATTATACCGGTACAAAAAAAAATATATTACATTTTCATAATTATATACGATGGGCAATAGCCCATTTTCCAAACAATAATGGCTAAATAATAATTTTCTAATTAATGTATAATATAATATAATATTTTGTTTTACAGATTAACTGGAATTTGCCAAAAACAACATGAAAATTTGATAATTGCCGTAAAAAAAGCCAAAGACTGGGGTTTAATTAAATTTGATCTTCCAATCAAACATTACAATTATGATGAATTTAAAAATTCAAATTAGTTCAATGTGTCATACATAAAAAATTTAACTGAACTTACATAGAAATACATGTTTGATTTTGTAGATGCACATTCTTATAATTGTGTTATTTGTTTTATTAGTATTAATTATAATATTTTCATACTATATTTAAGTTCATTGTATTGCATTTAAAATGAGTCTTAAGATAAACACAAAAAAGTAATAACTTGCTACAATATTTTAATTTGTAGAGCAGTCAATCTATAAATAAATATAAAATAAAATGTCTTTAAAAATGTTATCTTTATTTAATTTAATGATTTTATTTTAAATTTACCAGTAGAAAATATTAGTATAATAATTAAATATAATTCAATTAATGAATATTTATAATCACTGAAGTTAATTAAAAAATATTTTGTATGGATTAAATGTTCATATTTAATTTATAAGAATAAAATTGTCTATTAACCATAATAATATTAATAGTTTCACAAAGATGTTTTTAAAATATAAATATTATTTATCTTAAAAATGTTTGAATATGTTTTTATTGTTGCAGTAAAATTTAATTATATCTTAAATTATGATGATTTTTAATACTTTAATCTGACATTTTTGGAAATACAATACATTATTATAAATATATATATGTACTTATATGTGTCAATGTTGATGATTATAAGTTTTATAATAATAACAGATATTTTAATCAATGTAGTTTACAAGGTTATGATTACTTGAAAAAAAAATGCAATTATTCCATATTTAAAAATATTTTTCTTGGATTTTATTGTGTGTTACAACACTTATCGCCATTTACCATTTTTTAAAATTATTTTTACCTATATTTCATTGTAGTCTATTGTACCAGTGACCAGTAGTCAGTAAACCACTAAACATTATAAATTTCTCTTATTTAAATTGATAATCGTACTGTGTTATTCTAATAATAATTTACTTTATACCTACCAACTATTGTTCAAAATTTTCACAAAACATGATTTTGTATTTAGTATATTATGTGTATAGACAATACTCATTGTTATGTTAAAATGTATAACCGTATATACATGAAATATTCATTGAATGTTTATATAGGAATTTTGTATACACCATACAATTTTCAAAATATTTCGACTCTTCAACCTATTTATAGCAGGCATAAGTAAATTTCGATTTTTATTATTATTGTTGATAAAAATTTTTTTGCTCAGTCAAAAAACTTGAAAATTTATAACTAGGTTTCTCATCAATTATTATTAGTAGAAATTTAAAAAAATGGAGCGTAAATCAACAATAAATTGTAATGAGTGTCTGGAGTTAGACATTGGATATTCACCAGTAATTTAACGATTTCTCATTGAATGATTTTCTTATTGTATTGTAATTCAATTACTAATAACCATAGATACTTGATATTTTCACCAAATGTAAACATGATAACAATTTCAAAATATTTGACTTGTTTTAAGCTTTTTATTGACATTTTCTATTTTTGTTAGTTTTAGAATCTGAGTGGAGTGAAAAATGTATTCATTTTACAATGTTGTGTTTTTTTTTGTGTCTGTCAACACCTTTTGGGACAGTAAAAATGCTTTGATTTTCTTTAACAGCATCTTTTACGATCAGAAAATGAATCTAGTTGGTACTTAAAGGGATCAAAAGTAAAAAAATATTTCCCAATATTATTCAAAAATTAAAAAATTAATTAAATCAAAATTAAAAAAAAAGTTGATCTTAAGTCTCCAATTTAAAATGCAATGTTTTTTGAAAAATTAATTCAATCTACTGTCTTACTGTATTATTAATAGTAAGTAAAATGAATTATTTTAATAGCAATAATATCATTGAATACACTTAATTATGCAGGCTGACCGTCTTCGCTCAGAATCGTTTTTCATATTCAATGATTTACATAATTGAATTCAAATTTAACACATCCATGAAAGTGATCCACTCAACACATACTGTACAGCAAAGTGGTACCCATTTGCTGGCCTTTTTTAATTGTTTTTTTTATAAATATTGATTATAACATTTTCAAAATACTTGAAAATACTTGAATATTTAATATAAGGTTCCTCATAAGTTGTTTATAATAGCAGTTGGAAATTATTAAAGATTTAAAGTAATTTAAAAATATTTTTTGTGGGTGCTTGAAACTTAAAGTATATTATTATAGTTTATACACACAATGACATTTTCATACACAATATTTTCGGCAAAAATTAATTCAACTTACCTTTTAAAGTATTTTACCTAGTGAAATTGAAAATCGTTTTTCGTAAATAATGATTTTATATTGAATAATTCAAAATAAACATATCCATTAGAGTCACCCACTCGACAACTACTTAACAGACTTACAGCAGTGCGGCACTCAGTTGTCCAAATTTTTTTAATAAAATCTGTATTATTAAATACTTAATATTATATAAACATGTAAAATGTAAGTCTTATAGTATACTTAAGCAGTGGTTGTCTAGAAAATAAATAGAATACCATCCTATATATCCAAAAAATACCCTACGACCAAAGTAATCAATTTACTAGGCATAATGGTATATACTATTATACCTAGAAGGGATAAAAATTTAATTTATATCATATTTTAGTTGTCATATATAAATATACAACTACAACAGTCAACAAACAACAGTAGTTTAGATTTAATATTTGAGGGAGCTGAAGCGTAGCATGTTTTAAGGAGTAATATTTAGGCAATTTATATGACATGTAGTAAATGTACACACTACACAGACACTGACATTTGGGCTGTGTCAATGTGTGAGTAGTAAATAAACATATTTAGTGTTTGTAATTCGTTATCGCTTTTTACTTTTGCACGCACATAGCCATGTCAATGTGTCGCGGAAAATGAAATATATTTTTGTTTGCATCACATAAAAACTTCTAAAAGTGGTATTAAATTAAACATACTTTCTGAAGTTCGATTGTAATTTCAAAAAAATTGTTGAATTCATAAGTTTAAACTAGACTATTTAGGAATCAATTTTTCTATTTAAAATCTGATTTGCCCAAAATAAATACAAATGTGATGCAATTACTACACGGAATTTCAAAAATCTCAGATAATCTTTATTTTAAGGTTCTGAATCAAATTCCTAAATAGTTTGTCAAAAACTCATACATAAACGAAAAATGAAATTCAGACATTGCGAAGTTTGCGTAATTTACTACTGCATATTGGTCTAAAACGTACGAAAAATCTGTTTTTGCGTTCTGCGATTATTCTATAAATATTATAAGTAGATGGCTCCAGTAAAATTACTAATTTGTAGGTGTATTGGCTAATTGACACAGTCCTCGTGTATTGTTTGTGAATAGAATTCATGTTGACTTTGGTCATTTAAAATGCCAAAAATACATCAGTGCACAGCTTCGACTTAAAAGTATGTCAAAGAATTTTCTAATACAGTTTTTAAGACTGATGGAAAAACATTATTTTTTAGTATTTGTGATTAGTCGTACCAAAGTGTGATATTTTTCGTGTATTAGTTGCATATTTTCAATAAACCAAATGCATATTTTACTAATTTGTATTGCATATAATCGCTGGCTGTAGTGATCATAAATATTTTTTTTTTTTATAGTAGCAAAACATTATAAAAAAAATTCTCCCATAAATGTAAGTAAAGTAAATTTAATTAGTGTAAAAAATAGTTACAAAAATAAATACGTATATAGAAATAACCAATTTTATCGCGTTGCCGTCAACTTAAAGCCAAACCAAATAAACCAAGTAAATAATACTTTCGTTTGTAAACTTTAACTGGAAATCTGATGTACTCGTATGTACCAAGTACCTAATACCTATTAATTATGTCTTATAAAATGATGTTTTCCGACTAGCCGTTATTATAATTTTAATGAATGTAATGCCGCGGTCATTTTCAACGGTTCCTAACTATCAACCAGGCATCAGCCGTATAAGTTTGTATAAGTTTAATATATATGTAACTATATAAACAAACATAAGTAAATAAACCGAATTTAGGAATATAGTAGTGTAAATCGGTAGGTAGTGAACTTGAAATAAAACGATATCCATTGACCACTGCAATTACCGTTCATATTTCTATTTAAAGCCATGATAACCGTGCACCAAAAATCGATTAAATAAACACTCACTTATGTGTACTAAAAAGTGGGCAAATAGGTAACCACTCTGCTGTACAGGTAGTAGGTGACAGGTGTCGAGTGTCCTAGTCATTGAGCATGTCACTGTAATGGATTTGTTAAATTTGAATTTAATATGATAATTCATTGTAATTCTCAATATATGGCAAAATGAATGGAAAACTTCTAACACCAAATTAAATGAAATTAAAAACCACATTCTCCTTTGGCCGAACAACACACTCACCAGAAAAGAAGAAGTTGTTATCAATAGGCTCAGAATAGGCCATACTAGATTAACTCATGCCTTCCTAATGAAAAAAGAAAACCCACCCATGTGCCCGACTTGTAACGATACCATAACTGTGAAACACATCCTCACCGACTGCAGAAAATACAAATTACAACGGAAAAAATACCATCTAACTCACCATCTCGCTGAAAACCTCAACATCGATACAACCAACGTTCTCAAATTCCTAAGGGACACAGAACTTCATAAAGAAATTTAATGTAATAATATATATTATAAGTATAATGTATCTACCATATTTAATGTAACTTATCTATTATTAATGTAAATACTATGTATTTTTTTGTAGCCAATGGCCCATCGTTGCCGAGGCATTTGTCAATAAAAAAAAAAAAAAAAGATAATTCATTGAATACGAAAGACGATTCTGAGCAGAGATCAAGACCTATGTTTTATGATATACCTATTTGTATAGCTATTAAAGTCCACGAAGCCGAACCCCGCCATCTAATTTAATATACTACCTAAGAAAACAATGTACAAATATCAATATAATATAATAGTTATTTAATGTAAATAATGTAACGCAGGCTAATAACCACGCAGTTGTTGTCAGTTAAAAAAAAAGCTATTAAAGTAATTTTTTTTTCTTTATTGTTAAATACACAATCTGTACCTCATGGGCACAATAAGGGTATATTAGCTGAAATACAAGAATAAATGATTATAGTAATTTATTTTACAATAATTAGTTATACCTACAGTAGGTTAAATTCATTTTTGACGAACTAATTACTTTTATTATACTATTAATTATTATAATAGTATATATTTGTATCACATGTTATTGTACTTTTGAGTCAGTCAATCAGTCAATCAGCCGATTTACTTTAGGTCAATTTTTTCTACAAATATTGTCTGCAATGCCTGCTGGAGTAGCATCGGCTGAAAGAAGCTTTTCCACTCTTCAAAGGATGCAAAATTAGTTGCTGTCTAGGATGGGTGAAACTCGGCTTACATGTCTTTGTTTATTACATGTGCATAAGGAAGTAAATGTAAATAAATTATACAAACTGTCATAGACCGCTTTGCCAATAAAAAACAGCGACGTTTAGAATTTGTTTTGTAAACTGTAAACTATAAAATACAAATTTGTTGGATATTGTGTATAGGTACGTTGTAAATTGTTTTGTACTTTTGTACTTTTGCCCCCCCCCTGCAAAAAAATTAAGCCCTGGATCTGCCACTGTTTATCTACCATGTGAACCTATGTTCATGGTATAAATAGCTTAAAATTATACTAATTATTTTTGAGAATGTTTTTGAGCGTTTATTTGTGTATAGAAAATAAGAATATTGGCATTAACCAAGTCTCAAGTATGCGCTATTATAGGCATATTTAATCAATTTTCGGGTTTTTTTTACTTTTTTTTTTATTATTATCATAAATTTATACCTACGATTTAAAAATGTAATACAAAGTTCCTCATAAGCTATTCTGTAAGTGGTAGTTAAAAAAAAGTGAAGAGTAAGTCTCTAATAGTTTTTTATAAGCATCTAAAGTTGAAATTTCGAAAAAATAAGTAAAAATCACGACATAATTTTGCAGTTTTTTTTGATTAGTAAATTCATAAAAAAAATGTCTATGTAAATGTAAGATTTAAAAATTCAACAGAAGGATCTCTATAAGTTTTTCTTACTTTCTAAAAAAAAAATTTACCTGAATGTTTAACTAATTTTTTATGAGAGTTTGAAATTATTCATAATGGCAATATAAATATAATATAAAATATCCTAGGCCGACAGACCGTTTCGGCTCAAAATTGTTTTTCGTATACAATGATATTCTATCATTGAATTCAAATTTAATATCATCCATTACAGTGACCCACTAGACAGATCAAAATGAATACAAATACATAGGGCCAATTTCTTTTTTTTTGATTTTTTTTTGAAGCGATGAAATGTATCTATTGATTTTACAATTTTTTTCAGTATCTTTTCTGGTAAGAAAATGAATCTTGTTGGGTAAACCATATTTTATCTTTTAGTGCATAATTCCATGTTTTTTGTTTTTTAAAGATATTTTTGAAATATATACTATTGTAATAAAAGAAAAAATATTATATTTTTATAGTCTCGATTAATATAGAAATAAATTAATAGGTTAGTAGGTATAAACGGTTTTAACAAATATGATTTCAGATCAATAATCTGTGAAATAAAATATGTATACCACAATGAGAAAATATGAAAAGTGAAGAAAAAAAGGTCAGCAAGTGGATACCGCTCTGCTGCACAGTAGGTGTCGGGTGGATCACTTTCACGAAAGTGTTAAATTTGAATTCAATGATATAAAACATTGTATACGAAAAACAATTCTGAGCGAAGACGGTCTTGCCGCCTACATAACTAAGTGTATTTTAAGATATTATTACTATTAAAATAATTAATTTTACTAAGTTAACAATTAACAATACAGTAGGTTGAATTAATTTTCGAAGAAAACATTGCGTATTTGCATTTGACAATTTAATTGAGTGTATAAAATATAATAAAATACTTTGAAAGTTTGAAGAACAAAAAATATTTTTAAATTACAATAAAACCGTTATTATTCATTTAAATATATAATTGTGTCCAAATTTTAGTCTATAAAAATTATTTTTCTATACATTATAAACTTTTTACGAGAAATCTTGTTTTGAATTTTCAGTCCTTAGCTTTAAAAACTGAACATTTTATAAATTTTTAACTACAAAATATTTTGCAAATTTTCGAAATTTTGATGAATTTGGTCAAAATGTTAACTTTAAATGCTTATAAAAAGAAAGTGTGAGTGAAAACTGAAAAACTGAATTTAGAACAACTTTTGAAAAAATTTGTTTTAAATTTTCAATGCTTGGTTATAAAAACTGACCATTTTATAAATTTTTAACTACAAAACAATTTGGAAATGTTCGATGAAGAATTTTGGTCAAAATTTAAAGTTTAAATGTATTAAATTTTCAAGAAATTTGATCCAACGAAATTTTTTTTATAGATATTCAAAGAAAACAAATTTGAAAAAACCCAAAATGTCTTAGACCTATTACAATTAGATCAAAAATTGTCAAAATATTTTTTAATTTCTTTGGTGCATAGAAATTGGTAATCTGTACATTTGAAATTTTCAAATGTCTACTGTAATACTTTTTGAATAACATCACAATAAAAAAAACCTTTCCCAGAGAAAACGGAACGTGAATATCCAATGTCTAATTTCAAACGCTCATAAAAAATTAGTTTGAGTTTCAGATAAACTTTTTATTTTTTAGAAAGGTAGAAAAACTTATTGAATTTTCAAATCAAAAAAAAATAACATGCATCATTGTAAAATCAATACATTCCTCGCCCAGTCTCGCCCCCCTTAATTTTAAATATATTGTTTTAATTAAATGTTCAAAAAAAAAAAATGATTTTTTCCTAATTTTTTTATTTTTCATGCATATATTTATAATTTATGCACATTTAAGATTTTTTATTGCATATTTGGTAAGTTTTTAATGCATATAAATATGCGCTCTAGCTATAAACTATAATGCATTTTTAATAAGCAATTTAAGTTCATATTTAAACGAAGATTGACGATGTTATAGTAAATATATAGTTATTTCGTTGTAATTGAGTAACTTGACTTTCAGAAAATTAAAATCTATACTCTATGGTGATACACTAATACCATCTGTGGTTGTTTGTAAGTAGGCCACGGACTAAGATAGATTCTATCTTAGTCTGTGAAGTAGACCTATGAATTTATAGCAATGTGCAATTTTTTAACTTATTGTTTGATATATTTTAGATTCTGATCGGAGTGAGGAATGTATTGATTTTACAATGATGTGTGTTTTTTTTTGTCTGTCACCACGTTTAAGGGCAGTAAAAGTGTTCCAATATTTTTCATCAGCATCTTTTCTGATGGGAAAAGGAATCAAGTTGGTACATTGGGGGGTCAAAAGTAATTATTTCTCAATAGCTTTTAAACGCATCGAGAAAACAAGTTGAAAATTGCATACAAGATTCTTTATAAGTTATTAAATTAGTAGATCAAAAATAATAAAAATACATAATGCTTTTTTTTTTTATAAGCATTTAAACTTAAAATGTTGACCGAAATTAATCATCGAACATTTGTAAATTGTTTTGTAGTTAAAAATTTATAAAATGTTCAGTTTTTATAACTAAGGATTGAAAATTTAAAACAAGGGTTTAGGTGAGTAGTTTATAGTGTATCCAAAAAATCAAAAAAATATATTATAATTATAATTTTTTATAGACATTTTAAGTTAAAATGTGAACATCAAAATATCGAACATTTGCAACTGGTTTTGTGGTTAAAAATTTTTCTATTCATATTTTAAGTTTGAAAATTCAACACTAAGTTCGAAATAAGTTTTTCTTACGAAAACCATAACAAAAATTCGATAGGCAAACAGTTAAAAAAAATGATAAGCGTTTAAAGTTAAATATACTTACAAAATCCGTCAAAATCAAGAAAATATACAAACTAATTAGTAGTGAAAAATGTATAACATGTTGAGAATTTATATCTAAGGTTTAAAAATGTAATACAAGGTTCCTCATAAGCTATTTTGTAAGTGATAGTAAAAAATAAGTGAAGGGTAAGTCTTTAATAGTTTTTTATAAGCAACTAAAGTTGAAATTTCGAAAAAAATACTCAAAAATCACGACATTTTGCAGTTTTTTTTGATTAGTAAATTCATAAAAAAATTTCTATTTTAATTTAAGATTTGAAAATTCAACAGAAGAATCTCTACAAGTTTTTCTAATTTAAATATAGGTACCTTATTTTATATTAAATGAAAATGTTAGTCATATCAAATTTAGTTTATTTAAGCTTATATTATAACTGTTGGGTAACTGTTAATGTAATAAGGTTTTCCAAACTAACAACGTTTTAATCTACAATTTTCGGCCCACACTATCTCTGTGGTTTTTTTACACTATGTCTATTTTTATACTAATTTTAAGTTTTACTCGCGGGTCGTATAAAATTGCTATTAGGGCCACATGCGGCCCTAGAGACCTGGTCTAGAGACTATTATTATTTGGTAATTATTTTAAGCTAGTTCCCATCAAAAGTCTGTTTTTGTGATAACATAAATACAGATTTATCATCGATTTTTAGTTTAAAATAATAATGCGACATTGCCTTACTACTCTTGCGTATTGATGTGATCGAAGCCAGACTAGTGTTGACGTGTTTTACACATAGACCTTATACTCAGTATACTAATATCTATGGTTGTACACCACCCAGACTATTAAGTTATTTTAATTTTATAAACAAATCGTTAGAAGTAAATCTAATTATCTATATCATAGTATAGAGCTATCTATAGATTTAAGATAAATGTTAATAAACGGCCTTAGATTATTTAGTAATGAGTAAATTATAACAGTTTTAATAAAAACATGGTTATATAGACTATGTGCAGTATTGGATTATGGATAAAGCCGCTGTAGGTAAATAATAATAATTAATAATGTATAAGTATATATAGGTTCGCATTCGGTGCTTTCGGTAAGGTCGCAAATCATTCACAATATACATATTAGCATTGTGTATTTGTGTACATTTACACGCAGTCGGAGACATTGAAACTACTTTATACGTGGGAAGCAAAAATATATATAATTTAAACAAATATAGTAGCTTATTTGTTTGTATTTGTCCATACTATCGAGAGAGCTTATGTTTTTTTTTGTGTATAACTCAAACTTGACAAGTGACATACTTTATATATTGAAATGTTTACTAGTATGTCCATTAATCATAAAGTATACTGGATCATGGCATTTTTGTGTTTGTTTAACTTATCGTTATATTTTTTTAAAGGGATGTGTACCTAATACCCACACTACTAATTAAATTTTGCAAGACAATATTAGCACTCTTCAAACAATATAAACAAATGGTGTTATCAAGTCATTATAATATTATGGTGAACTGCTGAACTTTATAATACTATAAAGGTACATAGGAGTTTATAACTGAATTGAAATGGGTACAAGACTATAAAGTGCCACAAGACCGATTAAAATTCCCAAATTAATCAGAAGTACGCCATGTTTTAAAGGTGTACAATTGGATTATGAGTCAGTTAATAAAGCGTGAATAATTGGTGATTTAATTGAAAAATGACCCATAAGATTTTATTAAGTCGAAGAAAAGTTTTATTATATCTGCAATATAGATATTGATAATTTATAGCACAGCTCAATATTGTAAACTGAAGTCGACATGTGTCATGGAATAATACGATTTAAAATTGTATTTGGGTTAGGTACTCGAAGCTTTGAGTACTTTTGACTTTGTATTTATTTGAGTTCTATTTATTTCGAATAGTACATGACTCGAAGCATTCTGTTTATCCTCTATCAAAAACTTCGTGCTACACTCAGACCTCGAGCGACACTTTACACGACCCGGGCGGAATCAATAAACGACGTATATGTAGTGTACAAGGCATCGCGCTCACACACACACGTGTACACGTACAGGGGAGGGTGCGAGGGGGTGCGAAACGGAAAAAAGGAAAATCCCGAGTGGCGAACGCTCGGCGATGATATAATCGTATAATAATGTATCTATATAGGTATAATATAATACATAATATATTGTATTATATATATGGTTTTATGCGGGCGGTGTTTCGAGCTCGGCAAGGGGGCAACACTGCGGTATCGAGCACGGCCGAGTACACGGCCGCCAGCTAAAGCGGACTGCTATTCGCACGCCGTCGCCGCGCCACGCCGCCACCGTATACGTCGGCGTAGCGTATTTTTATTGTGCGCGCCCGCCCGTCGTCATCGATCGCCGCTGCAGCCGACCCGCCGCCACCGCCGCCGACTAAACCATTTTCACCGGTCCCGCGAAAGCTGACCACCGTCGCGCGCGTACGTACACGTCAGTCTCAGTCAGTCGCCGACGCTCCCGATTACCCACGAGAAGCCACCCGACTCGCAGAGTTTTCCCGGCCACCGTTTCCGGGTCAATCGCATCCTCCGGTCGGTCGCGCCCCCTTTCCGAGCACAGCCGCTCTCCGTTTCGCCGACCTAGGTACCCCGGAACCGCGCGGTCGCCACCATCATGGTCAAGCACAACACGGACACGAACGGCATAGGGTACGAATGGGAGTACGCCAAGGTGAAGGACGACCGGACGATATGGCAGAAGATCATCATGGGCATATACAATCCGAGCTCGCACGAGTTTCTCGGCCGGTCCGCCAAGAGTTGGGGTGAATATATATATTATATATTATGTACCTAATATTATATACGATAACCGTTACCGTGATATTATAATATATTATTAGCATAATGATGACTGCAAACGACAGTCAGATGACATGTACCAGGGATGGCCGGGTTGGAAGGTCAGATCATCCCTCGCGATCTGCTTTCAGAAGCATGTTCATAATGTCTTCTAAACATTTTAAATTTCACAACAACATTATTTGTAATTTAAAACGATAATTTGGTTTTCTACTCATTAGACATCACGATTGGCGTGATTGTTATAAACATTAGCGTTGCTAAAAGCTGATAATTTGGATATTGTCATTAGCTATAGGTTTTTTTCCACCCTACCACCCCACCACCCACGAACACTATTAAACAAATCACGTCTACTTACATCACAGGTCGTTCGTGTTACCCACGCATCACCAGGAACCCACGCACCACCCCTCGTTCGTGCTACTAGCACCCCGCCGCCGCCGACCTCACACGCACCTACGTCGCTTATGTAAGCACCGCGCGGAAGACACGCTTTTATAAAGTGATGGCCGTGGGCAGCCCGAGAGGTTTCGGAATTGATTTTTCTGATCCGATTTAGGCTCACAAGTTATCTCGTGATGAATAGTGGTAATTGGGTCACTGAGATTATACAATGTCTTTTGGAAATACGTGTGGGCCTTTTCACGGAGGGAAAACGAAAATGTTAGAATTTCTTTTGTTTTCGCTTTACACACCATATATCTACGCACGTGGTTCACTCGGTCTAACAATGGTTTCTCGTATTATTTCACATTTTTAATTTTTACCAATACTATTACCACGGAATTCCACGCACATTACAAACTGGCGGCACTATCAAATAAAATCCATCAATATATTATACAATATTGTTGCTACTCTATATCGTCGTTTGTTTGTGAATAAATAAACATGATGCTGACATCGCGGTTTAAAAGAGCCCCCTCCCCCCCTAGCCCTAGGGCCATAGGCCAACAGCTGAATCCTATAATATATTAAGTAGGTACCTATTATATTATTATTTATTACCCATGTGTCTAGACATTAGGTCTAGTATATGGTTTAATGCAGCAAATGTTGGACGGAAGTGCGTGTGCTTGTGCACTACAGCAAGGACAACGACGACGACGACGCACCTCAAAATGTATAATATTATAAATGCTCCGGAAAACATCATTCGCGCGATGTGATAATATAAGTCGCAAATGGCAAATCTGACCGATACCGCCGCGCCGTACCGTTTCTCTCGGCCAGCTGTTTATAGCCTCGTCGCGTATAGTTATAGAGATGGTTTATCTTTCCTTCGTTTCTGGGCGCCACCGAGTCGCCAGTACACAACACCTCAAGTATATAGATAGACACGAACGCACGCGTACACAGTTTTCGTATAATATTTATGTGTATGCATCATAGGCGGTGATGGTTGCGGAGGTTTTGTCTCTCCGTCCCCATATGACATTTGTTTTAACCACATTTTTTTTCTCCAAATATCTTTTCCATCCCCTTCTGTTTATTTCATTTTTTTGTTTACCCGACAAATAAATGGACAGAGGGCGGTTAGACTGCGATGACGCGTTAGAGCGAACGCACTTATTTACGTGACACAACGGGTCTGCAGACTGAGTAATACGACGCGTGTAATGACAGCTAGGCTGTACCGGCTCGTACAAATCGATAACATAAAGTTGTGGACTGTGGTGGTGGTGACCTACCAGCCATATAAGTGGAAATCATTTACATAATATCCGCGTGGATTAAGGAATCGTAAGGATTTTAAGAAAAACGACTGAACACAATATATTAATATATTATTAAGACTTACATTTTATTGTACTTACATAATATTATACCGGCTTTAACCATAATCTTTACTTTACGTAATACCATTGATTATAAATACTATTTATATTATTATTATTATTTATAATTAGAGCGCTGATGTATATGCATTAAAAACCATTCAAATCTAAAAAATCTGAAATATGCATAAAAATACACACATAAATGTAAAAAAATATACATGAAAAATAAAAAATTAGAAAAAAAACATTTAATTAAAACTATATATTTAAAATGATAGAACCCTACAATAAATACTTCACTTTTCATATTTTCTTATCTTGGTATACGTATTTTATTTCTCCGATTATTGATCTAAGGTCATATTTAAGAAAACCGTTTATATATATAAGTATTTTTTTTATTGATTGAAAAGAATATATTATACATAATAAATAAAAAATATATAACATTTTTTTTTCCATTATCAATCACATTTAAGCTAAGCTTGTGCTGGAGTTAGAGAGTTAGAGATTTTTATAAAATATAGATTGTAAATTATACCTATTAATTTATTTTTACATTAATCGAAACTATAAATATAATATATTTTTTCTTTATCTCAATAGAATATATTTCAAAAATGTCTTAAAAACAAAAAAAAACATCTAAATATGCACTAAAAGATGAAATATGCAATTAAAACCGTAAAATAAGCCCACAAAATAGAAAAAAATGTCGAAATATGCAAAGACATGCACTAAAAGAGTTTCATTGTTTAAATCGTTATGTCATGAAACAAATGTTGTGTTCACTCAGCATATCATACGATCAACCAGAATAAATATGCAAATGCATACAAATCCGCGGTCTATTTATAATCAATGGTAATACTAGAGGTAAATGTAAATACACGCCATTAAAAAAAAAAAACAACTAAATAATATGGTAGGTACCTATATATTTTTATTTTATGTACTTTGGTTTGGTATTTTTCTAATCCATTAAAATTGGCATTCTCTTTTAAGATCCGATCGCTGCGGTGGGTGTGACATTATGTGTATTTTGCGCACTATATATGTTATGCTCTCCAGCGTATTCGGAATGTAAGTGTTTGTTTGTTTGTTGTTTGTGTGTGTGTGTGTGTGCGGGTTTGTGTGCAGTTCGTTAATTTTATATGAGTAAACGTCGTTGCCAATACCGTCTAAGAATAGAAGAAAAACACGCACACGCACGAAGTATATAAGTATATATTATAATCGTGTTTAGCAACACGCGCGTGCATCTTCCCATGATTTTAAGAACTGTGACTAAAAATATTTCTAAGTTTAGAACAACCTCCGCTAGTCTCGTTTTGTCGGATAAACCACAAGATATTATAATACTAACTATATATTATACGTATATATAAATGTACACATAAGTCTCGTAAGTTTAGAGTTAACCTTCCTCCCGAATATTATTTTACGATTCTTCATGTCCTATACAGCTATACTATCCAATAGTAGCTATAGTATTGCGATTATTGCTTAACCTCGCCCGTCATTCCGTTAATATTCTGTAACATAGTCCAGCCGTTCTGTGTTTATGGACGGGAATACGGGATGGAAGGGGACTGTTTCTACGGTTGATTAATTTTTAGGGCAGAAAAATGTGCAGGGTATTTTTGAATGGTGCTTTGGGCTTTATCTTATACAATTATTAGAAAACTAGATTTTTAAACACTAAAAAAATATTTTAAGTATTACAGTGGATACTGCATAAATAAATAGCTTGCGCGCAGCAGCATTATGTGACAGCACTGCAATTTAATATGATAAATGCATAATGTATATTGTACATACTTAGATGTTATAATCAAAAATATTGAATACAAAACGTAAAATGTAGCCCCTTAGAATAATAATTGTAGGTAGTGTATGACATAACATATAATATTATGTAAAATATATGAGAATCGTCTGGTTTGCTTTCCTTCCCCAATTCCCCTGCAGCCATAATAACTTATTGATTTTACCGACGTTCCGGACTTTGGCTAGTGTTTGCCTTCCAGACCGTATTATGCATGTTTTATATTATTATTATTCATTATGTATTTACAAAATTACAGTTCCTGTAATACTTATAGTGATTGTAAACATTACAAATGCTGTAGGTACCTAAGTAATTTTGAAGTATTAAAATTATATTATCTACATAAACTAAAACACACTAAAGTAAAATAGATGTAATATAATAACCAAACTCTTAAATTTACTATGTATTGAATATTTAACTATAATTTAAACATTATGTGTTGTTGAAATAAACCAACGAGAGTTGCCAAGTCTGTACATTCTCATCGATTATATAGTATAATCGTGTCTTAAAATAGGTACAATTTTATGACGAAATACCTAAAATACTTAAAAGTACGAATTAAGAATTAATGCTATTCGATGATTTTAAAATGTATATACCTACCTAAAATCCATGGTAATACGGTGTACCGTGCTAGAAATTAACAAACGAGATAATACGATGGAAATTATGAAATAAGTTTTATTTTTTACGTTTTAAAATATCAGTAAATGATAGGTACACATACAAAACCATAACATTTTTGTAAACTTTGATACTTGTGATACTTTCGTAGTCTAAAAACTGAAAATGTGTTTATTATAATGTATTTTTGTCATACAAAAAATAGATAAACATGAATACAAAAAACATGGATATTGCATAATAATAAAATATATATTATATAGGTTTACATAACAGATATTTATATTATATAATATTAAATATTTGCAGACTGCAGAGTTGGGCAATATACCAATAATATGTATTTAGATGTTATAAGCACAAATATATAATTTCAAAAGTAATACAAATAATAAATATACTAATTACGAATATTTTTCATGACTTAGAAAACATTAAATACAAATCTATATGATTATATTTATTAATGGCAAAGTGCCTTCGATGAAGAGTTTCTTTAATGAAATAAGTAATAACATCGTAGATATAAATTCTTTAAAATGTATAGACATTATTGTATTATATATATAGACATTTACAATTGTACAACAGCTATTCATTTGATGTATTAATGTATTATTATTTATTAATAACACCAATAAAAGCAATAATATTATATTAGTGTGGACTGTAGTTTGAATGATTTTATAACTGGAAATGCATAAAATTAAAAATTCATAAAAAGTGTTTGAAAAATTGCACAAGTATAGTTAATTAAGTAAGCTATATTAATGAATTATATCTATCCGGTCACTAATAATTACTGCAATTAAAAAGTAGACGTTTAAATTTAAACACAATTTAAAACTGCAATTTATATACAATTGTATATAATACATTAATATAATATCGCAATATATGTGTAAATACAATTACGTATATTAAAACTTTAAATTATTAAATACCTTCACGGAAAACAATGCATTTAAAATTATATTGAAATACTGTAAACACTACAATTGTTGACTGTTGTATATAACTGCTGTAGATAACAAATGACAATAATTGGTGAATGAAATTTTGCACTGTACTGTATCGTAGGTATCGTATGAATCGTATTTCGTATACGAAAGGTTATGTTAGGTTAGGGTATCCGTATCGTAAGCTCTAATGACATATATTATGTACTTCATGTCAACGGTCATAAAATACGATTTATAAATACCATAAAACTTGTGCTTACTCTCGAATATTTGAAATCCTCTATAGTTAATACACCCATCATATAATTTATTATGTTGACTTTCATTCGAATCTGTTTGCAGTTCTCATTTGTATAATTTAATAATAATTCTATTTAAAAGGATAAATATTTTCTAACTTTCCATTTATTTTTAATTGATGTAAATCTAGGACCTAGGTGTTAAGTACATAAATCGAATGTGATAGTATTATTACAATAGTGCACATTTGTATAATTAAATACATAAATTAAAATATTATATTGCCTTTTTAAATGTTCATACATGTCAACAAGTGTCGTATATAAACTACTATAATTATTATTAAATTATTTGTTTTAACTAAAAAAATTACGAAGTTAATGTATTTTCATTCATTATTGAGTATTGACATAGTTGTTTTTTAAATTTATCAATTATTATACCTTTTATTTTCGTATATTTTATTAAAATCAACTATCAAGTAATAAGACGTAGGCATACTTTTGTAGTCTGCATAAAGTAATAGTTACTAGAAAATATAGTACGTATTACATGTTACGGCCAAAGTAAGAAATCCTAGTACAATGCTCTATTTTAGAAGTCATGTTAGGAAATAACAATAATTAATTGTCTAGAAATGTTGCACTATGACTAAATAATGGCGGGCAAACTAAATAAAGAATTAAAATAACAACATTTGATTAATAAATTCGGTACTCGGTAGGTACTAGGTACCTATTTAATAATTTCAAAACAAATTAAACATGTTGCTACTTCCTAGCCCCTAGGTATATGAATACATAATATTATTTATTATGTCACTATTAAAATGGGCAATGAATTTAAGATAAAAAATATTATTATTTAGCTTGGTATAAAACAAAATTTGATTAAACATATTATTTTAAAAGTTTTTGGTAGTTAATGCTTTATTGTCATTGTTGTATTTATTTTTATATTTTATGAACCACTTTTAAAATGAGCATTTAAACCATAGGCGGAAATTTGCTATAGTTTTAGAGGTGGTTGATGTTTTAAAATACTTTATTGCATATCAATGTCATACGCTTGCAAAAAAATATTACCCTAAACACCGTGTAAGACCTAAGCGTAATTTATTTTAGACATACTATATATCATACAAGCACTAAGCAATATGTGTAATAAATAATATGTATGTGTACCTATAATAATTAATATTAGTACAATAGTACCTTCTTGTGAACTATTTCTTTATATAGAGATAAGAGAGATAGGCAGATGAATAGTAAATACTTTATTAATTACCAAAATAATTTAAGAAATTTAGTAACATTAATTAATTTAACCTATAGTTTTAAACTTAAAATTGTACTTTTTTTTTGATCAGCGCACTAACAATATTTCAATTGAAAGTTATAATTCATTATTTACAGTATTGACCAGTGACTACTTAGTGTATTTGAGAGGGAAAGTTAATTTCTCTCTTTGTACGTTTTAAGCCCCCCCCCCCCAAAAAAAAAATGCCCACTACCAATGATTCAAACATAGTAACCAAAATAAATATTAGATAATATACATAAAGTACATAAATTAAGTATTTAATTTTATCGTTTATATTTTTCAGGAGGAATTCTGCTCTTCTATGCTGTATTTTATTCAAGTTTGGCATGTATGTTCGCCATCTGTATGAAAGTGCTACTATCTACGTTGAACGACCATACGCCTCATTTCACATTGACCAGCTCGATAATCGGCACAAACCCTGGTAAGTAAACGTATAAATATCTTGTTCCATTAAACCTATACGGTTATATTTGAAGAATTTTCAAATTATATTAGTGAATTCAATTTTTTTGGCTTATTTATAATTTCGTAAACATACATTTATCTGATTATAGCTAATTGTAGGCAGGTATCGTATTATATTTAAACCTATAAATAGTTTTTACTACAAGCGCAGTTCGCACATGGATTTAAATTATGTTCCAAACATTCAAAAATATTCCTCAATATAAACATAATAATTAGGGTTAGGATTTGAAGGCAAATGCCTTTTTGTTTTGGATAAAAATAGTGTTTAATTTCATTTTTATGCTAATTTGGTGAACATTATTTTTTAATCCTTTGCCTTTTTCACCACTATATGCCTATTTGCTTTTCCCTCCTTTTTTCATATTTTGTGTTAAATTATTAATTTATCACAATAATTTTATTCGTATTTGCGTTACAAATCTATAAACGCTATGAAGCTTGAAGAGACAATACATACGATGACTATTTAAAAACTATTGAACTAGAAATTGTATTTACTTATGTACGAAATACGCAACAATACCTTCGGTGGACGGTGAAAGGCCATTTTCTATGTATCAATATAAGTCCAAACCGTCAACACTTAACAAAGACAATTTTTCAAAGTTTTTAGTTGTACATTTTTTTTAATACAATTTAGTTAACTTTTTGAAATTGATTTAATTTTTTAATACATTTTTTAATTGCTATTTTCATATACATAAAATACTGTTTTTTATTTATATTGTCTTCAAATATCCGTACCCTAATTTACAAACCAATACATAGCAGCAATAATTATTTTCTGTGATAATCTCTAAAAAAAAAATTAAATATTTATATGTGATTGCAGTGGGAATTTGTGCGACTTGTGGGTTTTCTCCAGAATGTACCATACTTTTAATTTACCGTTGATCGCAATTATTACCTATGAACATTATATATTGTACAAGCATGCAATACGTGTACCTATGATTATATTAGTACAGATAAAATGTATTTTATAGGACTAGGATTTCGACCCATGTCCCCGAACGTCGAAGATGGATCACTAATTTACTACGCTGCGGATAATGCGACTAATGTAGAAGCGTGGACTACAGAATTAGACAAGTTCCTGGCCGGTTAGTAAAAAAAAAATTTATCACACAATATGACAATCATAGGCGGAACCAGTTATCTTATCCTGCAGGGTGAACAAAAATGTCTACTCCCGGTAAAATTGAACCTATACTGTCGTACTGACCTATACTTGGTTCAGAATTATTGCTTTTTAATATAGCTTTGAGGCGATGAAGTCGTGAAAACGAATAGCATTACCACACCTGTTGACTCCCTCTATAGAGGTTGCTTGTATAGCTTTTAGGTAGTACAGATATTAGAAGATAAGTCTTTCGAAATGGTTTCAGTGTACAAGAACAAGACACTGTTGCCAGACAAAGGTAATAACCAACAGAAGTGTGGTTACAATATGCCACCACAAAAGGACAAGGTTTGCGAGGTCAGCCTGGCCAACATGGGACCATGCGCATCCGAATACAAATATCAATATCCAAAAGCTCAGCCCTGTGTTTTCATTAAGCTCAATAAGGTTTGTTGTATACATAAAGTTAACATTAACAATATTTTCAAATTTATACTCACCAGATGTTATAATATGACGATCTATAAATGAGGTCTTAAGTCAAATTCCTGCTTTTCGCAATAAAAAATATTGAAAAATTTAATCCCACATGTACAAACAAGCATATCTTTATAGTTGATTATTGTACGTAGTTTATTATTCAATTGTAAATATTTTGTAGATTTTCGACTGGGAACCAGAATTCTACAACAACAAGACAGACATTCCAGCTGACATGCCACACGAACTTAAAGAAACCATTGCACAAAGAATGAAACATGAGGTAAATTGTTTTAGAATAATTGCCTATAAGACTTAATTGATATTATACAATATCAATTCCTGTCCATGTCACATTTATAGTTATTCACAATATGGGTTACCTGCGACGGAGAAGCGCCAGCAGACAAAGATAATATTGGACCACTAAAGTTATATCCTCAGGACGGATTTCCCGGCTACTACTACCCATACAGAAACAAGCACGACTACCTTAGCCCATTAATCGCCATACATTTTCTAAATCCAAAAAGTAAGAGCGTAGAAATATTGTTATTCAATAATGTTAATTTAGTTATTTAGTTTTTAATAGGTACTTAAATATTAAATGTGTATACACTATACACACTATTCAGTATTCATAGTATATATATATTATATACTTATACTATTGAAATTATGCTTTGTTTTACAGTGAAACAAGCTTAAAACAAACATAAAGAGAATTTATTATTTGTTTGTTTTTATCCATTATTACAATTAGTTGTTATAATCTAACAAATTTAATTACAAAAAATGTATATTTACTTTAACTTTAATTTTATTTAATATGCAAATAATAATTCATTTATAAACATTTTGTTTTACGATAATTTTTAACCAGGAATTTCAATTTCAAACAATAAAAAATGATAAATCCTGATGATTGTAGACTTATAATATCGAATTTAATTTAATTGGGATATGCCCAAGGAGCCCCTAGATCTCTGGTCGAACCCTATAGGGCTCTGTAGAGCACATTTTGAAAACTTTTGTTCTATAGTTTATAGTAGGTACCTATATAGTTTTCCTACTATATCATAAAGCCTTGGAAAAAATAAAGCTCAGGACGGGCTAGACAACACGTTGGTCTTCAACCTGACGACATCTGCATAATATTTCAGACTTTGAACATCCGGATTTAGGTGGTTAGCCTCTGCATTAGAACGACAATGACATTTAAAAATTAAGCTTTATTAGATGTTTGTCTTAACCGGTATTTCGCTTGAAAATAGATCAAATATTTAATACTAATTACAAAAAGTAATCAACTTGTTGAATCCACGTTTGTTACTCAACCAATTTAATCGAATATAAATGAGATAAGAATTTCTCCCGGGACTTGAAAAATTTGTTTAATAACCGACAATATTTTGTTGCAACCAGATTCGGTGGTCAGATTAGGGTATTGTTATAAGCGATTTTCACTGCATATATTTCTGAAATATTACAACGTAATTAGGTATTTAATAATTGTTTGTAGTTTTATTATCTTTTATGTACATTGTATACATAAGAATATATATATATATATATTATTTTTAATTTATTAGATATCAGAGCTCGTTATAGTTTTAACACTAAAATAGTTACATTTAAGAACTTTTTTTGCAACAAATTTGAATCTTACTCGAGATGTTCTAAGATTAAAAAACGAAAGAACTTGCGAGCTCTGTTATTATGACTGTCATTTCTAATTGAAATTGTAATATATGATATTTCCTACTAAACCGGCGGCTTTTGTCTGATTCGTTGCAGGACACACTTTGATCAACGTGGAATGCCGTGCCTGGGCCAAGAACATATTTTACAAACGCAGCTTGCAAAACCGCGAAGGTTCCGTTCACTTCGAATTGATGATCGACTAAAGTTGCAGGCTCATAGTTGACAATTACGCCACTAAACCATTCGCTTTGTTCTCAGTTTTTTGGTGCATCACAAAACACAGAACATAGCCAGTTTATTTTTAGTACTATTTCGTTGTATTGTTAATCGGTTTAAGTGAAATCCCAACAAAACGCGTTTACTCCTTTTCTATATAAAAAAAAATAATAACGTTAGGTGTTTTTTTTTGTTTGGCTTAGGAATGTTTCTTAAAGTTAAACATACATTTATATATTATATATATTAATATTAATAAATAAAATAAGAGCACAGCAAAGTTAATTAATATATACTTATGATTCATGCTTAAAAAAACGCTGTGCAAATTCACAGTTAAACGATAAATTGTACTCATCTGACGACTTCAATGATTATCACTGCCTAACTTTTTTTTATCATATCCCATAAGTAGCTGTACCTATAGGTATTTTTACCGTGAATACTATAGCTGGCTCGTATAAATAATTCGGCTTGTTTCAATAATAAGCAAATTCGGATATAATCAATGCAAGGTAGGCAATCTAATGATAAGATGTAACAAAACGTTCCAATAAAAAAGTAAATATTATTAGACCCAGAGTTTTCATCTAAATACATAAAATAATAATGATGTAATTCGAAAAATGTCACACACCGTCGTCAGTCTCTATAAAGTTTTCACTTTAAACACAACCGTCGCCATATGCGGACATTTGAGTTTTTTGGGGGGAGTCTTTTAGCATTATTCAAAGTAAAGAGGGGCCCGCACATCTATTACTATTTTCATGGTTCACGGATGTACATACAATTTCATTTGGAGGGAGAGGATATTGAAATTTTTAGTAAGCCCCAGAAGCTCCCGCTTCGATGTTCTTCTGTGGCCATCACGTTAAAAATATGTATAAAATCATATATTTGCGTGGTATGGTTATAAAAATAATAAAGGGGCCTCATTTTGAGAATTATGATATCCGGGCAAAATTTTGACCGAGCCTTTTACAAAAATGATAAAATATGTTTGTTCCTCCCGCTGTTTTTGATTTTTACTACATAGGTAATTCCTATCATCCTAACCTTCGATCGCGCCCATTAGATATTTGACTATCATATTACTGCGCAATGTAAAAATATAATAACTACTCAACAATTTCAGCTAACAATAATATTAAATTGAGAATAGCGTTTTTGATATATAGGTAAAAAATTAATAAATTATACAAAAACATTTTTTTCTTCACCGGACCAGCCGATCCAAAGATTGGCCTTATTGCTTTCATTAAATGTGGTCAAATCTACCCCCACCCCTTAACCAGGATGACGCGACTGTAGATACCTACCATAACCCTCCAGGTCCCTTGTCTAGGTATTTTTCTCTTGATGTCGTCTCTCATCAGTCTCATCTCGCGCACAGTCGCGTGCCTATATATATTATGAAACTCGTAGGTAGGTAATGCGCGCATCTCATTTTAAGACCTTTTAATATTTTCGTGTCAGTATGACTTGAACTTAATGCATAATATAATATTATGCTTTTTTTCTCCCCTCCCGTAGTCGAGTAAAAAAGTCTTAAGCAATACGCGACGACACAATAATATTGTAATAACATTTTATATTTATGGTATATAATATATTATTATTTATGTATAAATATATAAAATATTATATATACTTTTAGATTAGAATCGATGAGATTCGTCAATACATCCATCTCATATCTACATCGATACACATTAATAATTATATAGGCAGTGTTGGGTAAATGACTTTGTAAAAGTAATTTCGTTACGGTAATTCGTAATTTGCGTTATGCGTCGTGTTCTGTACGTATATTAGGTAGAGGGTAGGTACCCAACACTGATTATGGGTAGGTACTACGGAACGGAATAATCGCATTTGAAAAAATTACTAATTACCTATAAAATATTATTATTTATTTATTCATTATTATTATTTTTAATAATATTAATAAACAAAATTTATAGGTAACTTGCCCATTTAATCGTAATATTATGTGTTAAGCTATCGTTGTAATAATGTAATAACCAAATTTAATGTCGATTCTCGTAATTATTATACATACATTCGTACATTAGATTAAAATATATAACTACTATATATTATTATATTAAGAAAGTTATTGATTATTTAAAATTTTAACGTGTTGACGTAGCGAGCTAAGTAAAAATTGCATATTCTAGGGGAATATATAGCGTGTTTTAAATCGTTTAGTGATGTTATACCTGTTTCGTTTTACGCAGTCGAGAGTTATAATTGTAATATTATATGTAATGTGTGTAGGTACCAATTATATAAATGTTTAACGTGTATGTAATAGTAGTGCGAGGGTGGGGGGGGGGCTGTGGTTGATGATTTTATTATTATATAATATATGTATGTAAACGGAATCATATTTAGATTATAGAACTCGTTAATGTAGATGTTCAGCAATTGTTTTATTTATCATTTAGTACCTATATCTATATTATACGGTGTCCTGCCGGCAGGATTATGCAGTGGCGTCTGTTGGCTGAAGCTTTGACTGAGTACTACCTGCAGCTTGCAAGGGCATCGAAATGCAAGTCCAATAATGAATTGCATACGTGCGTTTCGAAGATGCACTTTATATATCCCTTAGGTATAGGTTTCTTATTGAAACTGATGAACGCTTTTTTAATACAAACAATACAATTTTAATGGCCTGGCGCCTGCTTATACATTTTAGATTCTGAACGGATGAATGTATTGATTTCACAATGTGTATTGTGTCCAGATAAATTGAATGAAAAGTGTTGGGGTCCAGGAAACCTTATTTTTTATGTTTTTGTTTAGCAATTTATTCTAGATCTACGCAAAGAGATAAGTAATAATAAATGTATAATGCGTTAATAATTCGTTTTTGAAGATTATGCTATCGGAATTTGATAATGTTTTGAAGCCTGAAGCGTATATTATAAAAAAAACCCGGTATTATTATATTTTTAAAAATTGCAATAAAATAGAATTTTTTAATTAGAATCCGTTGGCATTTAAATTAAAACGCGATGGAGCCGATCGAGTTTATAATCGATTTTATATGAAAGCGTTTTATCTATATGTGGCGCGTGCGTCTGAGAGAGAAAACAAATATTGTGCTGACATCCTAGAAAGAAAATTGAATTTCTATTACAAATATATGTGGCATTTAAATTACACAAAGCATGCCAAATTATTAAATTAATTTAATTTTCTAATAAACCAAATTGTGCACATTTTAATTAGAATTATCTCCATATTTCAACACGCAGTTTTGCAAACAATACATACACTCATCATACTATTATGTTTTGTTATAACAGTTTAAAAATACTGCTAGGTATTTGACACTATTTGTAACAGTGAAAATAAACTATTATTTATTTTTAAGTGGGAACTGTTGATTAGGTACAGAAATTTACGATTGTAAAACGAGTATAATAATATAGTAATAGTATATTAACTATTGATACCTATTAACTATTTAATATACTACCTATACTGAAATTACTTTAAAATCAATGTTTCCGGCGCACTATCATGGTAATTTACAACAATTCTGTGCAAATCAAAATTCCGAAGCTGAACGTCCGCGGAACAATAATGAACGTTATTATAATATTATTGCAGTTATTGACGTTACTCGTCGTTTACACAATTCAACAATTGTACTGTCAACTACGAAGTACCACAGAGTGTTTTTTTCAATATCATAGAAATACTCATCGAAACATACATTTCCTTGAGATGCAAAATAAAAAAAAACGGGGGGTCATGGGGAGATTCGTCCCCTATATCATCCGTATCCCCTCTGGGGTAAATAAGCCACTGCATGGCAGACTACAATAACTATATCTACCGCATTAGTAAAAACATATTATTATATTGTTGATTCCTTTCGGCACAGACATCAGACTACTAGAGCACAACGGTGACAAAGGATTCGAATGTCTAAATGTCTAAATGTCTTATAATATTTATTCACTCACTCATTTTCAACCGATGACTGCTATTCTCTTAATTAGTACCCCACTACCCCCTCCCCTAAGAAATATATCTACAGACAACCTTGTGTGCGTGTATTTCTGATCTACCCGAGTAGAGTCAAAAATGCTACTAGGTAGGTAAACTTTATTCCGGCCAGTGGTCGAACTTCGATGCCCTAAACTCTAAAGCCGGTATTCCAAATGTCTTAGGGTGGGCATATACATAATATATACCTCCACGGCTCCACACATAATTGTCCATTATTGTTACCTCTATTACACTTATGATAATATTACCCGGCAAACGAAAACCGAGAGGAGTACCCTTGTAAGTATGTAGTAAAAAAATATATATATTTTGGTTTTAATTTCCATCGCGATTTTTGTAGCACTAGGTATACGAAAATTGCCGGCTCGTGAAAAGAATATTCTTCGTTTTGTTTATTTTTTATTAAATAAGCAAGGAAATGGCTGTTGTTCCAAAAATCTAAACCTCGGGGATGATGGCAGAACTAACGTTTTTGAAACTCTGAAATAAATAATAAAGTAAACCAGTGGCGTGCTCAGATTTTTTGAAAGGGGGGGGGGATATTCATTTTATTCAAAAAATTTTCCATTTGTAAATACATTATATACATACAAGTTTAATATATTAATTTAAAGATACAAATATACAATACATTAATTCGTTTTTAACTAAATGAGAATATCTAGCTTTACTTACTTTTGTATTATGAAACAATGAGTGTACAAGTACAAAAAATATGGTACTAGTAAAAGTAAACGATGAATGAAAATTATAATAATTGGCTAATGAACGCAATTGCGGACACGAAGATCGAGAACAAATTAAAACGAGTTCAATTTGCCGTGCCGTAACGAATTACCGCCCGGCAGAGTAGGGCGTTATTCGAATGAAATTTTATTTAGATGATTATTTAGATAACATTTTATTCGAATAAATAATTATTCGAATGATTTTTTCACAATTATTCGAATAAATTTTTATTTGAATAATTTTAAAATATTTTTTTTATAATTTTTTTACATTTTTCTGAATAAAATAAGATTTTTAATCATGTAATTGAAAATACAATGCCAACTATTTTTTATAATATGTGCCTGTTCTAAATTACCAACCATAATATGTTTATCCAAATAAAATAAACAAAAATTATTCAAATAATCAGAGTTGAAAATTATTTGAATATTTTTTTTTACTCAAATAATAAAGCTAAGACTATGTACTATGTAGTACTGAAACTGGACTATTTACTAGATACAATAATAACGTCTTCAATATTAATGATAAAATCTACTATTGATAAGTAGACAATAGTTACTACTGCGAGGTACATACTATATACATATAGAGTGAACAGTGAAGACATACTAGAAGAACTAATATAATAATCATTCTATAAAAGGTACATATTTTATTCTAGTTTAATTATGTTTGAAAATTATTTGAATACATTTTTATTCAAAAAATTATTCGAATAATTATAAAAAGAATGATTCTGATAATTTTTTATTCGAATAATTATCTAGATATAATTTTGCCCAACTCTGCCGCCCGGTCGACTATGGGTCGACATCGGCCACCGTCGCGGTCGCTCTGCTTTATTATTATTTTTATAATTATACATACATTCGAGTATTTGACTATAATATATCATGTTATAAACATGCATATCATTGTAGAACCTATTCATATATTTGCTAATAATTTATAAATAATATTTTAATTGAAAACTTCATATACAGGGTGATTTTTTTTATCGTTGAACACTCATTATTTCAAAAAGTATTGATTTTTTTTCAAATTTTTTTTTAAAATAATTTTAGTCTCATACTTTTCTACATTTGTATACATTTCAAATATTTTTTACCCTTATATTTATTAGGTAAACCACCATCGACTTTTGATTTTCAAATGACAACCTATATTAATAATTGCATAAATTAATAAAGCTATTTTTTTCATGAATTTTCCCATAAAAATTTTCAACTTTCGTTAACTAGTTGACGAGTTATAGCAGCTCAAAGTTTTGTGGTTTTAGGTGTTATACATACACAGGTACTACATAATCAGCACCTTGTGAACAAGGGTTTTTATTTGTAAAAACCAGTAGCTGTAATAGTAATAAATTCGATGAATCCGCGATTGATAATTATTGAACTTTGTACCTATTATAATTGAATGGCTCAAAGCCTGCACGGCGCACGGCGCAAGCACACGCTGTTACGTACAATTCCCTAGACCCCACTCCATACCTTTGGATACGTATGGTTTATTAGGCTGATTTTCGATTACGTAAACATACTAATTTTGATCAGCTGTTATTTGTATTGTTATGTCCACGATTAAAGATAGTACCTACTATCTTATATTATATCAATATCATCTTCAGATCATGGTTTCGTGGTTACATTATATGGAAGCACGGACTACTACACTGGACTGGAAACGAGACGTTTACCGCCGGGCCGCTTAGTGTCCGCAAGAGAGGTATAGTAAGGGGGAATCGTACATGAACTAATCTGGCGCCATCTATACTTCAATGATAAGCCATTAACCAAATATTGTATTCCCGCCAAATAAACCTTCATTTATATAATATAACATAATAGGTATATATTATATTATAAAAATCACTGACCAACATATTATCAGGGCCGGATTTAAACATTAGGGGGCTCAGGGCAAAAATATTTTGGGGCCCTAAATGGTCCTTAACAAAAATTGCATACCTACCTAAACTTATACCATGCGTAAAATATATTTATAGTTACAACTAAAAATAACTATTTATGTTAAATAAATTGAACAAGTCATACAGTAATATATTATTTATTTTATTAATAAAAAAATATAATCCAAGGCTAAAATGTATTAAATTAATAAACTGTACCAAAAATTTGTATTTTTATTTTTAATAAAGAAAATAGTCAATTAAAAATTAAGATTATTATTACAGTCATTAACCTATTATGTTTACATAGAAAATAGAATATTATAAATTGCATACTTTTCTTGATTTCTTTTCTGCCAAAGTCATCTATAATATCATCAAATGACAGATTATCCAACACATCACTTTCAATGCTCATAACTGATAAAAAGTTCAAACGATCTTCATTCATTGTAGTTCATAATCTACTTTTTATAATTTTCAATCTTGAAAATGTGCGTTCTCTACTACAATTGGTGACCATAATTACTAAATACATGCGTAATGCGATTTCAACATTTGGAAAAGCTGATATTACGTCTTTTTCAATTAAAGTTTTGTACATAAAATGCTCATTACTCATTTCTGCTGGCTTGGATTTAAGTTTTAAAATAAAAAACCATGTCCCTTAATGAATTAAACGATAAATATAAACTAGACCTAACTAAACCTAACCTATAAATTATGATACATTTGTTATTACATTAAATATCATTATTTTGGAAGTTTTTAAATATAATTTAATTTTGTTTTTAGTTTTTAAACATTCATTTTGTACCTTATAGATAATGGCCATAGTTGCCGGGCTCAAGAACAAAAAAAGGGGGGGCGGATTCAAGGCGTATTAGTGCCATTTTTTTTCAGTGTCTCCCCAACCAAAAACTTCAAGCCTCGCCACTGGACTGTAGTATACTGTAGTACAATTTAATTTATATTTTATACCTAATTAATTTTTATTTTCAAAACTATATTTTTTTTTTAAAATATAGTTTGAAAACCCAAATTGCAATTTTTTTATATTTCTGATTCGAGTCTCGGGGGCCCGGGGCATATGCCCTTAATGCCCCCCGTCAAATCCGGCCCTGCATATTATTACTTTTCAGTGTCACAAATGCTAATAAATCATCTTGGGAAACAGCAATATGTAGTACAATAAGTAATCAGGTAAAAGACCTGAAGTATGTCTGTTTAGAACATTTTTTACCTGAAGATATTTGTAGTACATATCCAATACCATCAGACGTAGTTGAAGTAAGAACTAAGAGTTAAAATGAATAGGTATATCATATTATAATAAAGGAATTTGGTATTAAAGTTAATTTATTTTAAAGGGATTTGAACAGAAAAAAGTGAAAATAAATGAATAATAATATAGTTATTAATTAGTTATATAATATATAGTTATATACGTTTGTCGTATCATCGTATATTCGTTTGAATTAATAGTATGCCTGTGGTAAGCCAGGCAGCGCTAGATTAGTTCACGTACTATTCTCCTTTCTACACCTCTCTCGCGGACACTAAGCGTCCCGTTCCCCGTCACCCGCCTACCATGAGGTTTCCAGTCCAGTGTAGTAGTCCGTGTATGGAAGTAAACCTTATACCTGGTTTACGTTAATCTCTGCCTACAATACGTTGATTAATAAACGGTTAGGTTATAATTTTTAAATTTCATAAGAAACTAAAAAGTCATAACTCATAAGAACAATATCTAAATCGTGAGTTGTTATTAAAGTATTTTATTTTTTAATACTTTACAGATTACAATTTAAAGTGTTAAATTTTAATGATGAATTTATAATATTATTTTAGTTCTTGTGTAATATACTTAAATTAGAATATTTATCACATATTGTATTTTATGTAAGTACCTGAATTGGTTAATAACACGTGAATCAAATACTTGGCGAGTGCATTTGTACAATTTATTGGTAAGTTTTACTAGTTGGTACTTGGTAGTTGTAAAATTAAAATTAATAATACAATATATCTCATTCATTCATACATATACAATTTTTGTTCAAATGTAGGTATACCTAACCAATGGAACATTGGTACCTACAGGATACTACATTGCTTGTTATACAATCAAGTGAAAACAGAATACAAATACAAAAATAAATTAAGTAAGTATTATAATAAGTATATTTTTAACTGTCATATTATTTAATTATTATATTGACTAACAATTAATAATTTAGATAATCAAGATAATTGCAAAGAAGTGGTAAAAATGTAGTTGGACTATAACTATACATTACCAATGATATGTATTGAAAAGATGATGTTGCTGTTATCGCAGAAAGTAAAAAAGACTTAACTACAATACTTGAAAGTATGAACGACAGGCTTAAGAACATTTCACATCAATAAATCAACAGAATACTATGATCCTTATATGTAGCAAACATAGTTTTAGATAAGATATTGCTGGAGACGGTTCAAAGTTTCACATACTTCAGGAGCAAAATCACAAGTGATGGGAAAAGTCGCACAGATACAGTATGTAGAATAGAGCAGGCCAAACAGGCCTACTATGAAAAAAAAAATCTTTTTACTTCAAATAGAATATTAAGTTTGGACAGCAGAAAATCACTTATAAAATGCTGTGTGGAATGTAGCTGTATATGGAACAGAGACTTGGACAATACTGATGGCTGAGAAAGTCAAAATAGAAACTTTTGAAGTAAGGTGTTGGAGAATGCTAAAAATTCCATGGACAGATAAAATTGTTGAGGTTTTCAAGAGAAAAATGAACATGGAATATGCTAAGATTGAGAAGAAAATCATGGATCGAACACTTAATAAGGAATAGTCCTTGGATAACTACAGTAATAGAGGGAAAAATCGAAGGAATACCTGGAAGAGGAAGGCCTAGAACTCCACTTCTGAAGCAAGTGATGAAATATACCGGAATAGGAACATACTGGGAGTTTAAGAGGATTATAAGTGACAGAGATAAGTGGAGATAAGGGACATCAATAATTATTTAACCAATCTTCGAACTGAAAAAAAAAATGTATTGAAAACTATAAAATGTGCTAATGTTAAAGTTTTATAATTTGTATATTTTATAAATAATTTAAATGTGGTGACAACATCAATCATTATAGTTAAAAAGATAATATACATAGATATAGATATGTATGTTGTGTTTAATACACACAATATAATATGTAGATTGTAAAATCAAATTAAGAATTTTTTAAAAAAAAGTAGATATCTATGTGATAATAATAATTATATTTAAATTACTGCTAAGTAATTAATATAAATGGTCAATATTCATTTTTATTTATTTAAAATTATTCTGTGCTACATTGTTAAATAATTTCTGTCAATGATTGGTGTTGTCATTAAATAATAATTAGTACTAAATTCAATTTAGAATAATATTAACTCCATTTTTAAATTTTGCTTTTTAAGCCTGGGGTGATTGAAAAGTTTGTTTTAATTTTTTGAATACATGTTATGTCTTTACTCATATTTTGCATAACTGCAAAACGAACATTTTGATTAAACTGTATCATCATTTTGAAATAGGTTTTTCATAGTCCTGGGCTTATTAAAGTAAAATTTTTTAATGGATCATAATAATATCGGTCTAAAATATGAAGAATTCTGTCATGGACAGGGTACAAGGCTAAAAAGGACCTAAGATCAAAAAAAAAAAAAATATCAAAATAAGAAATCTAAAAAATGGATATTCTCTCCCTTTTTGTTAGTGGTTATCACTTGCATCATATTAAAGTAGAAAATATACATTAAAAACTTAAAATGTGTCAAAAAGAACCCATCTAAAAAATTGTGTGTCTGTTTGATTCTTCGTATTTATTTTATTTACTCTCATTTCATTGAAAAATAATTTTGGAAATTTTTTTTAAAGGTTTTAAGTTAAAATCAAATTACCATTGGAACTATTTGATATTATATCAGTAAATGTATTAAGTAAATATTTGTCTCATACCCTGTTCATGACATCAGCATGCGTTTTTACATAAAATATAATTATTTAAGTTAATCGGTGTTATAAAATATGCATTTTTATTTTAAACTGTTAGTAAGTAAGTAAATTGTAGTAGGATGCCAAATTCTGATGTTACATATTTTGTATATTTCTGCAGAAATAGGGAAGGCAATGATAATTAATAAAGTTTAAAAAAAGAAGGTTGTTCATCAGCAGCTGCCACATTGCACCCTTTGCCCTTGTCTTGTATCTGATTTTTGGTAAATGATGGTATTGTAGCGTATTTATTGTTAAATTAGTAACTAACTAAACTTAATAAACTATGTATTAAGACATTGTGACATTAAAATAAGTTGTTTTCTTAAGATATAATTGTGTTCAACAAATGTATTTCATTCAATGGGTATGTGTTTATTATTTTTACATGTGATCATAGAATGTTTATGTTTTGTTAAAAAAAATAAAGAAGAAATTTTAATACTTACATTCACAATGCACATTGAAAAATAGATTAATTATTTTTTTGTAAGCAAATAGTTTTTGTAGAAATAAACCAGTTTTTTGTATAATTTAAATAGTTGATGGTAAGTATAAACAAATGTATAACATGTTATAATAGACATCCATACATTTTTGATTCGATGTTGACATTAAATTACAAGGTAAAGGGAATAGTCACAGGAAAATTTTAGCTTATAAGTAAAAAAAAAAAACATGTAAAACAGTAGCATCTTTTACTAAAACTGACTCGAAGTTTGATGTTCAAGTTAAGTCAGCAGAGATCAAACTAACAGCGTTTATTGCCAAACATAACACAGCACTTTTAGTTGCAGACCACCTTGTTTATGTTTTGAAAAGTTGTTTTCCTGATTCAAACATAGCTAAAAAATTAAAAATTAAGAGGTCCAAAGTAACTGCCATCACAACAAATATTATTGGTGCAGCTAAATCATTGTGTATTAAATTAAATTGTTATAATATTAAAAAGCTGTTATATTGCATAGTGTAGGTATGTACTACCACCTAATAGCATAGAACAATAGGGAAATGAATATTGTCTGGTAAATGAAAATCATTAACTTAGCTAAACAAAATCACATATTTATGTGATATAATAATTGGTGATTAGAAAAGCGAGCGTAGCGAACAATTTTTTTAGTGATACTAGAATTTCATTGAAAATACGAGAATTTGATAATCACAGTACGAGAATACCTGCTTCATACCCGTGGAACGTAACACAATCACAGTGTGTTACCAAGACGGTTGTAGATATTATATCTAATTATATCTACAACCACTGTAGTTTCCACCGCTCGCCGAGCAGGCTTCGAGCCATTCAATTATAATAGGTACAAAGTTCAATAATTATCAATCGCGGATTCAACGATATCGAATTTATTACTATTACAGGCTACAGCTACTGGTCTTTACAAATACAAATCCTTGTTCACAAGGTGTTGATTATGTAGTACCTATGTATGTTTAACACCTAAAACCACCCAACTTTGAGCTGCTATAACTCGTCAACTAGTTAACGAAAGTTGAAAATTTTAACGTGAAAATTCATGAAAAAAATATCATTATTA
Source organism: Neotoxoptera formosana (assembly GCA_022818045.1). Lineage (NCBI taxonomy): Eukaryota > Metazoa > Arthropoda > Insecta > Hemiptera > Aphididae > Neotoxoptera > Neotoxoptera formosana. The sequence goes on along the minus strand of CM040630.1, from coordinate 43,922,291 downwards.
ATTTATGCAATTATTAATATAGGTTGTCATTTGAAAATCAAAAGTCGATGGTGGTTTACCTAATAAATATAAGGGTAAAAAATATTTAAAATGCATACAAATGTAGAAAAGCATGAGACTAAAATTATTTTTAAAAAAAATTTGAAAAAAAGTCAATACTTTTTGAAATAATGAGTGTTCAACGATAAAAAAATCACCCTGTATACTTCAATATTTAGGGGAATTTACTCAAGTGTAATACGGTAGCAAAATGTTTTTAGGGGAATTTACAAAATTTTAGGGGAGTTTAAATGTACCCTTTATCAATACACCTTGAGATTGACTTTCTCACATTTTTGATATTATCCCCTTTTCTTGCTAAAAACAACTAAATTGATTTTATACACAATATTTACAAAGCACCATAGTTAAAATAGTAAAAAAGATAAATGATTAGAATAATAGTATTAATAATATTTAGTAATAGAAATAAAGAATAAAATTAGATTTGTATGTTTTTTTAATTTTTTTTAAGGTAATATTAAAAATACATGTAAGACTGGAATTTGTCAAGAAATGCTTTATAAGTTCTCATGTAACATATTATATACCTTTGGGCTTTGGATTGAAGTATTACCTTTAAGTATAAGCACACATATAATTATTTTTTTATTACCTATATGTTAATTTAAGTACTTATTTCATTTATATGTTGTACCAATTATAAATATTCGAAAAATAATGGTTTGTTTTAATTGACTGCTTATGGATATTCTATAGTATTGGGTACCTATTTACTAGTATAGCAGCTGTATAGGTGCTTATTAAGTACCTAATTTAATTACAATCTAATTCTCGGATCACAATTTAGAACAGTGTATTTTAAAATTAAATATTTTCAACAAAGAAATTCAAAATCGTACATTGGTAACTACAGAAAAAATAAATAAACAACAAATACCTATTACGAGCACGGAGCAACGCGTAGCTTATCTGAATATGCTACGTGAGTTTTTTTTGCCCTGCAATGGTGGGGGAACAAGGCTACGCCGACGGCTCGTTTTTCGTTGTAGAGATATCATAGGAGATAGGAAGTGCGCGCTCCAGACGCTCCAGTATAGTATATACATCTCGATGTGCTGTGCATATTAATATATAATATTATGTATATTATCTTTAAGAAAGAAAAAATGTATAGAACCTGGTCTTAATAGTAACATTAATGTGGGTATAACTATAGTACATAGTATTTGCAAAAATAAGTGCAAAATACTTCCTAACACCTGCCAAGATTTTCCTAATAAAGAAATACACAGTTGGAAATTAATCAGATTGAATGCAATCAATAATGAATGTATTTTTATTGATTTTATGCAGAATAGAACGTACGATGACTGGGATCAGTATTTAGAAAATAATACACTCCCCGAAGGATTTATATTTTACCCTATATCAGTGTTTTATGATGCATCAAAAGAATTGTATCAATCTATAACACCAGCATCCAAAGTGTCTGAACAAATTGTGAAAATTGGAGACACAATAGCAAATACATCATCCATTATTGCTAACTGTGTATTGGTGACCTCATGTTTAATATTTCCTATAGCAGTACCTATTTTAATAGGGGCTACTGTTATAAGCCTAACTTCTACATCATATCTAGTTAGTAGACAGGTTAATAAATTAAAAGACATGTACAGATATAACATTCATCTAGGTAATCAAGGCGTGAAAAATTGGATTGAGCTTGCGATTGCTGCAGTTGGTTTTATCGTAACACCATTACAGACATTAGTTGCTATAACTAGAGCGTCAATGCAGTCATTACAACTTCTGCAAGGGCTCTGACTATTTTTCAAAAAACTTCTTGTATTACTTTATGTACATTGGAAGTCTTCCGTGCTACTCTGGATTTCATAGATAACGATTTTGAAATAACATTTGAAAGTGTATTAAAGCTACGATTGGATTTTTTCATTTTGACAGGAGCAATAATGTGTCCAACTGCTATTAAAAATATTTTGAATGTAAGTATCAACATGTGTTCTATCAAATAAATTTTGATTTTTTAATAGTAATAACTAGAGCTTGGAGTTATTTGCATTTGTATGTTTGTATAAAGTGTATGTACGTTAATGAGCGTTTGAAATGACAACGATTCATATATTATACCAAATTTTATTTTGCAAAATTCGGGTATTTGAAAGATTACTATGTGTTAGTTTATAAATGCATATGGCAAAATTTAGTTATTTTTAATAAATTTAAATCAATTTTACTGGAGAAAAAGAAAGTCGCATATTTAGTCACTTTTTGTAAATATATTTGACAATTTTTAAATGCATATAATTCTGGACTGTAGTAATAACTAATAAACTATTAGTGTCTGTTTACATTTAAGGTGACTATTTAGGTTTTTTTATCTTATTGATCTTATAATGATTGAATCTAACTGATCTTGATTCCTAATTCATTTTTTAATGTATAGTTTCTATAAAAAATGTGTACTAATAAGTACTAAATAAAGAAAGTATTATTAAAAGTATATCTCAATTATAAAAAAAATGTTCAACAATTGTATTAATTTAGAATAGAATATTTTACCAAAATTCTAAATGTTTTTTTTTCATGATTTAGTTTTAATAAAGTATGTTTTATCTAAAATGTAATCAAATTTCATAGACTTGTGTCCACCTTTGAACAAAGACTTAAGATTTATATAATTTTTATTTTTATTTATACTAGATTTTATAGTCTATTAATTGTCAACACATATTATGATGGGTCTAATCGAACCTTTTTTTTTAGTTGCTGGCCGAGCCACTTGTGTGGTCGCCGTTGTATAAAACCATGGAGCAAATACCTTACTGTTTGGGTAAAGTTGTCTGGAACTCCGTCTTCTTTTTCAAACATCATTTCACCGAGTTCGTGGAAAAAGTCAAGATGTTTCTCGATGAAATCCTCACGCCATCTAATCTGTTATTTGCGTGGAAATGGATGTGCAAAGTGTTTGACGGATATCAGAAACAAACTACTAAGCTGGACATCGGTTCCCTGTTGCGGCACGTGGTGGACGGCATTGCGGAGGACGAGAGCATCAAGTACGTATTGCGCGGTCAGCGCATGGTGAAGCTGCTGGACCGTCTGCGAGAATGCGCTCCGAAGAAACCAATCCGCCCTGCCCTGATCAAGTATTGCGTGAAATACGTAATGCGGGAAGCGAAGAAGGTGTCGGTGAAGCGCTACGAGTGTGGGGTCGAATTGGCCAAGCTAGGCGAGACGCGCGCTTCGGAGGTGGACAAGGAGTTTTGCGCAGTGTTCGGGCTCGAGAGGTGCTCCATGGACCAGTACGCGCTGTATGCCATCGGCGAGGTCGAAAAGAACGCAGCCGCTCTGTTTACCGAATACGAGGAGCACTCGTCCCGCCCTGAAAATTTGTACGAAGACGAAATGGTGATCAGCCAAAGCAACAGCGCCGGTGAGTCGGTCAAAGGCTATACGCTGGTGGCGCCGTGCAGCGTGCTGGACTTTGAATTATGCTTGCAGTTCGCAGAAAAGATCAATCCGCAGCCACATGGGTACGTCGATCACCAACACTTGCAGCCCGAGCCCGGCGTGTCCCTGATGGTCGGGATTTCTGCTTTTAAGGTCAATATCGTGTTCTTTGCCATCAACCTGATCAACGGCGTGCCGAAGCTAAGCATATGCTTCTTCGAGAAAGATCGTGATTCGGGCTCGTGCATCGCCGACCACAAGGGTTTTAAGAAGTTGCGAGCAACTTAAACGTTACAACATAGGAGTGCGCTTCCAGGTCGACGACGTCATCATCACATTGCCATCGCACATTCTGCCGAACCGTGCAGTCATGTTCTCCCCTCTCTTCATCAATTCAGTAGTCTTGTTGTTTTATTGGTTCTTCCTCCGCGATAAAGACTTATCAACCACTTTTGAATTTCATAAAAACTATATGAGGTTAATGTCATTTTTAAATTTAAAATATCATTTTTATGTTTATTGCTTTTCAATCATTTTTTTTAATGGGTGATGTAAATTATAATTATTCGGGAATATAATAAATCCACAGGATAAATGTTCTCAAATGGATATACATATTTTTTTAACACTAACAATATTGTAAAATAACATTTACTATATTTTTTATTTGTCATAGATGTATGGTATAATATTTTTTATTCTGAATGGAATTATAATCTTTATTGTTGATATTTCATTTTTATCAATAGTATCTGTTTCCATTATACAATTACCTAGTATATAAATTATTAACATATTATATAATTATTATGAATTATGATTTATTATTTTAAAAATATGAAATAAATTAATAAAATATTTGGTACTAAATATACATATTCATATTCATATATATATATGTTTATGTATATCATATTATATTATTTAAAACACAGTTATATCCATTATCCGTACGTCTGTAAATGACACGTGTTGTCTCTGTCTTACTAACGTATAACATAGCAGTTCTAATTTTGTGGTCAGCTTAAATATTACAGTGATTTAACTTAATATTAAGAACATTCTGTCGTCTTACAATATTTTAATTTTTCAGATAGTTACGAGTATGTCATTAGTTTAAGACTTGAAACTTATAAGATAATAAGTATGTTATTGTATAAGATATTAATAAGGAATTAAAAATGCTCATTATTTTCAAATAAAATATTGAAAATATTGATCAATATTCATCATGTCTGTTACCACGTTAAAGGGCAGTAAAAGGGTTCCGATTTTTATCAACGGCATCTTTTCTTATAGGAAAGTGAATCTAATTGGTACTTTGAGGCGTCAAAAGTTAAAAATTCTCAATAGTTTCTAAACGTTAACAACAAAAAAAATATTAAAGAAAAAACGAATTTTTTACTCAAAGCTAATTTTTGCCAAATTAATTTTTATTTTTGTTAAAACAAAAATAATAAAGACCTTAAATACATGAAAATTTTACAAAATGTTTATATAAGCAATTTCTATATACAACACAATTTTCAATGTGTTTTGACTTTTTTTGAATTATTTATAGACATAATTAATTTTTGGGTTTTTTATTTTATTTTTATTATTGCAGATAACAATTTTTTCAGTCAATCAAAAAACTTTAAAATGTAATACAAAACGCCTAAAAATGCAAAGTATAGTTACTATTTTCTGAATCAAGGAAATACCTATGTACCAAATTTATAGTTAAGATAGCATTGAATAGGATCAAAGGGAAAAAAATGAAAGTCTTCATTATCCTATCTTTAATAATAAATAAAAACCAGACATAAATAATTACTTACATTTTATTTATATTATCTTATTATAATTTTTATTTAAGTAGATATAATATTATAAATTAATAGCACATACATTTTGGGGAAAACTATGTTACACAAATGTTGGCCGAGTTAAAATTAATTAAACTAATCCACTATCACAAAAAAACTTATAAAATACATATTTATGAGTATTGCCAGTAATATTGGGTAAATAAGTTATATTCAAATAAGTATTGGTAATATATTTTGTTTGAATGAGAAATTATTTACTTCGTATTATTTTTTGGAAATACATGATAAAATATTGTAATTGAATATTGCCATATTGGCTATATTTTTCACAAAGTCCCCACAAACCCCAGAAAGTCATCATTTGTCATATTTATTTTTATAAATTATACATAAACAAAATGTTAAATGAGTAATTATTAATTAAGTTAATTTATTTATGAGGACGCTACACCCTTATGTTGTCTCTTTCTTGCAAAATAATGTACAACATAACAAAAACTGTTTGAGCTGGATAGAACCACTTAGGCTGTAGTTATAACTAAGAAACAACATTTTCACCACATAAAAAAGAGAACTTTGGCTGTGTGATAGTTTTATTTTTTCGATATCAGAACTACAAAAAAACGTTCTTAACGTTTCAAAATCCTATATTTTTGTGTTTTTCAAACTTCAATAACTTTTTCTGTAGTTCCGATATCGAAAAAATAAAAATGATATTGCACAGCCAAAGTTCTTCTTTTTATGTGGTGAAAATTTCGTTTCTTAGTTATAACTATAGCTTTTTGGTTCTTTCCAGTGCAAAACGTTTTTTCCTGTGTTTTACATTTGTAAGACGGATACAACATATGCGAGATTAGAGTCCTCTTAACAATAGTTCGGAAATATTTGTATATTATTTAAAAGGGATATACATTTTTATATTGAATGCACAAATAACTCAAGTGCATTTTATTATACTTATATTTAGCTTAAACTAAACACTTAAATAGGACAAATATCTATTAATGTATATTGTATAAATAAGTTTATAATATGTACATTAGAAATAATTTAAAATATCCATGGAAGTATATTCACCTTAGCTTATGTTAAAATCATAGATAGTGCAAAATACATTAAATTTTTTTCAACAATTTTTCGTAGTGTAAACACATCATTAATTTGAAAGGCAGAGTTTCCACAACTGGTGTACTTGCCATTATAATAATCAGATAGGTCAGTAATTTATGAATTAAGTGATCCAACAACTGGTAAATTTGTCAAGTATATTTATTAGTAAAGTGACAAATTCCTAGACTTGTGACACATTTACCGATTATCCTCGGAAGACATACCAGAGATAAATGTTATACAAATTATACCGTTCTTACAGCATGGCAAGTTTGCACAAGTGACAAATATTTAAGTACACCAATTGTAGACTATAGTAATCCAGCTTTTTGTATAATAATTTTGGTCCCAATATAAAGGACGAAATTCTACAAACGAATACAATTAAAATTAATGTTTTGTCATGATAAGACTTACAAGGACAATTTAAATTTGTTTTTAATACTAAAAATAACAAAGAAAAAAAAAGTAAATATATTGAAATAAACTATAAAATTAAAACTTATAATATAAATGTTGAGCTTGTTATATTTTCATTACTTTATTTATTCTAATAAAAATATTAGATGATGCTGAATCTTAAAACACAATAGACAATATTTTTAACAGAATATAATTAGGGATTTTTACAACATTACATACATTTTATACCGTATTTATAAAATCTGTAGCTCATTATGTTTAATAAATTACAAAAATTAACAATTTATACAAATTGTATTATCGTTTTGTTTATTTTATTGAAACACTAAAATCACCACTATCATAATACTTACATTGAAGCATCTTAAAGTAAAAACCATATTATATAATGGACACATTCAATTAAAATGTATATAAATATATATTATAAAGAGATTCACAAAATCATTTGGTTAATATTTAATTAAGTTATCTATCAGTATTAGCCTATGACAACATAATACAATCTATTTTTTTTTAGAAATTGCACTTCTTCGACTAACACGGCCACAAAACAAACCAACTATAAATATTAGCCCTGTGAAAGTGAACAAAACGACTATTAGGTATTTCTTAGAAGGTGATTTGGCGACTTGTCCATACAACTGTTGTAAGCTCTCTGGATAAATCTACAAAAAGTAATTAAAATATTACAATTGTATTTAAATACATAATGACAGGGAATCATGAGATTTAAAACTATTTTAGTAATGAGAACCAAAAATGTATTACCTAACTACATAAAAATAAAGTAAGTATATTATAATATGTTTAAAGTAGTGGGAATATTTTAGGAAAATTAAATAGAATAATTATATTTTTCTGACCAATGCTTTGGCGTTTTTAAACATTTCCATTCTCTGCAATAACATGTCATGACACTTGGCACTGAGCGTTTTAGTTTTGGATTGTACAACTGTTTGCAGGCATTGTAAATCTGTTAAAAAATAAGAATCATTAATTATAGATCAGATAATGGATAATGGAATGTAAATACAATTCTTGTGGTTCTGGACAAAAAAAATATTTACATAATATACAAAGTACAATAGAAAACTACATATTCACTACTTGTATCCTAATTAATTTTTAATTTTTTAAAACCATATTACAAATTAAATTAATTTAAGGAAATTGCCTGAACAAATGTTGGTAATTACTTATTGGTCTACTTCATTGTTTAAAGATATTTAAATTTAAAATGATATAAGAATAATAATATGGGTGTTCTAAGAAATTTAATTGCATTACTCTGAGCCACTGAAGTTTAGTTATAAATTATATTTATGTTACCATCAAAGATGTAAATTAAGGAATTAATGTTAATGACTAGTGAATAACAATATTTTTGATCAAATTAGACAGTATACAATATTGACTAGGAAAAAACGTTTATTTAATTTTTTTCAGGCAATGATACATTTAGAAATATTTTCTAGGTAAAATGACAATAACTCCGGACTTTTTCAACCATAATTGTTAAAAATGTTAAATAAATTTGCTTGTATAAATCAGTTTATCTAATCAGTACTAACTACTAATAATAACTCACTTTTTGACTCTGTAATAGAGTAATATTTAATATATTTTATAACAGTTAAAAAGTGGATCTGCACTGTGTAGCTTTGTTTTAAATTTATAACCCAATTTAAATATTTTAATAAAATTATCAACATTGTCAATCAGTTGAAGTCATTAAGGTAATTTCCTAGACATAATTGTAAATGTGTGAATAAAGTATTTGATTTTTACAACATAGCCTACTTTGTCTATTAATGCCTAGGCGTTGACGATATTGTCTACTAATGTAAGGCATTTATTTTATTGGCTAGGCATTTACATAATTACCTAATTTACATCATTGACAGTAACGTTTATATAATGTACAATTAGTTTTATAATAAATCAACAATTAAAAAACATTTTAAGTAATGAAAAATAAAGGAATATCATTAGAAGTTTAACACTTTAAGAATGTAATTTTCTTAGCTATTTAGTTTTCTAAGCAATTTAAAGAAACTATAAAAACTGAAAATTGATAAAATTAGTATCTTACACTCAAAATATTAACTACTTTATGTAAATTAAATTAGTATGAATACCATAAGAAACTTACGTCTTCCGGCTCCTTGAGGAACGTCATCACAGTACTTGGTAATATCCAAAAAACATGCTCGCTGTAACAATGGATCTACATTTATATCAGCCTTGGATTCTTCAATCAATCCAGCTACTTCTAAACGACAAGCTCTACTTTCTATTAACCCGTGACTCATTGCTTGTTTTAAACATTCTTCCACTTGTCCAGAATCCTCTATATCACCATTGCCTTCATTGTGCTCTTCTTTTCGGCAGAGTTCTTTAATCTATTTACACATACAAAACAATCAAACAAATTTATTCTTTCAAGTATGAAATATGTAAGTCTTGAAATACCTCGGTTGTACAAAGACTTCGTAACAACGGATTTAATTTGTAATTTAATGCAGATTCACGTAAAGTAACCGATACTTGTTTCTCGCATTCTGGCTTAAGCTTTCTTAGCCGAAACTTTTCCTAAATTTTCAATTATCATATTTAAATTCAAAATTAATATATAAAAATATATAAGCACAAACTTTTAAACATTGTAACACTTTCCCATTATACTCGGATTCTGGGCGTAATTTGGCCAATATTTGACTACAATATAAATTGATGTCTGCTTGACAACTATGGTGTAATGCTGGATCCAATCTATAGTCATCACTTTGTTCAACCATACGTTGAATTACAAGCGATTGACATTGTTTTTCAAACGTCAGATCGTGTTTGAATTTCTATAACCAATTTTAACATTATAATCATTTTATTAAAAATATTTAATGCACTTATCCACAATACTTTAAGACAGCTCAAAGCTCGAGAGGAATTTTCTTCTTTACAGTAAAGTTGCAACATTTTATGGCATTTTGTCAACAATACATAATCTGATGAACTGTCGGTCAAATCTTGTCTCTGAATCAAAAATATTACTCGATGACATTGATCTGACAGTAAGCTTTTGTTCATTTCAAGACACACTAAAACCTAAAATATAGTATAAAGGGTATAAGATAGATAACTAAAATTACATTTAAAAGTTTTAAAGATAGTCATTTTACCTGTGCTGAACCAGATTCCATATTAGAACAATGTTTTGCAATATCACTTTGACATGCATTTTTTAAAACCGGATCTAAATCTAAGAATTCACGTTGTTGTAATAACTGAGCTCGTAATTGTTGTCGGCATGGTTTTGTAACTTTATGTTTAGAGTCAGTTATTGTATCATTACGTACTACTTCGCTTAAGCATGCTACAACCTAAACAAAATTTGAGTTATGAATAAATTCAGATATTTAGGGTGCATATATTTTTTTAAACAGAGCAACATAAGTCTACATACTTCTGGTTTGGTGCGAGACTTGGGACAATACCTAATAACTGTTGACCGACAAGCTTCTTTAAATGATAAAGTAAAACGATAATCATTCATAGATATCAATTGAAAATGTTCCACAGCAGCACGACATTTTAATTCTGTTTTCATTTCTGGATCGTTTTTATTTTTTATCAAACAGTCCATTACATCATTTTTACCAATTTCATCTTTAGATATAAGCTCAGCCTATGACAAAGAAAAATTAATATTAATAATAACTAAATAACAAATATTTATGTTTAATTAATTTACCGAACAAAATTGTTGAATGAATGGTTTACAATGTAATCTAATAACAGGATTTAGCTGAATATCTTCAGCTTGTGCTTCTGTCCACAACCTAATTGATTCCTTACATTCTTTAGTCATCTTTTTGCTGAAATAATGTTTTAGTTAAAATAAACTTATTTTTAAAGTGATACATTTTACAAACAGTTATTATTTAGTACTTACTTATTAAAGTGGTCTTGTAGACAGAGCATTTCCTCTCCAACACCAGTTTTCTTATGACAAAAGTTTGGAAGATCCTTAATACATGCTTCGGCAATTTCTGGGTTTAGATCTACACTGATAGCTCGTTGTATCATAACTTTTCGTACTTGATCTTTACATTTTGGTTTTAACTGTTGAAAAAAAATTATTTAAGTGTAAAAATATTTTACTTTTATTAATAATGAGAGATTAGGTACTTTATATTTTGCTCCAGTTGAAGATGATGTAAAGGGTCGGTAGTACTGAGTAAGACATGGTAAAATCAAGTTTTCTTTTGTTTCTTTAATCCAATCACCAGTAGCTTTGCATATCCTAGATGCATCCGAATAACACGCTTGATATAAAGCAGGGTCTAATGTGAAATCACGATTAATAAAATATTGGACTGGCAGTAATGCATTCTTGCATTTATCTTGAACTAATCCCACAAATAACTTTTCCAACAAACAAGATATCACCCTAATTTTAGAAAAATAACTTAATGAATAATTATTGATTAATTTAATATTCATAATTAAATTAAAATTACCTGTTGTAGCCAGGCGGTATATCAGAGCAATATTTATCAACTTCAGACTGACACATTTCTTGGAGTACGGGGTCTACTCTCCAGTCTTCACCAATATTTGTGATGCGCATAAGTTTTTGTAACTATTTATGATTTAAAATATAACATAATATAAAAACAGTATTTCATAAACACTTATTGTCTAGATACCGTACAGACATCACGTATCTTATCGCGTTTTACAAATGCCGTATTTATAGTTTCCGAAACAACAAACTACAGTGTACATCACTACATCCAGGTAACATGCATATCAATTATACTACAGTGTACATCCAGGTAACATGCATATCAATTATACTACAGTGTACATCACTATATCCAGGTAACATGCATATCAATTATACTAATAATCAATACGTAGAAACCAATCAGCGGGAGCAAGCCCTAAATACAAAATGTATTCATAACTACCGGCTTTAAGCCCTTCTATTCGTCAACTAGTGTAACCAAATAATGCCCAAAAATAAAAAAATAAAACACCAACAATAAATATAACTAAAACTACCTCCAAACCAAAAGTACCAAAAAACATACCAAATCCTACACCGCAACACCAATTCACATCAAAAACTACAACCAACATCGAATCTTCAGAAACCCAAATCATCATTACAATAAACAATCATTTGCTTCTTCCGTTGCAAATAGCTTAATACCGAAAAAAGGCCAAGCTATATTAATCGATATAAACAAAAATCTGCCACACCAAGATTACATTATCGCTATCGGTAATTTAGTTCAACCTTCGAACATTTTATTTGCTTTATATCCAAAGGACGAGCATGTATATTTTTATCAAGCAAGCCATTAGTAGATAATCTAATCGAAAAACACCCAATTATCACAATACAAGAACAACATTTTAAATTATGTAAATTATAAAATCCTAATAAAAGAATCATACTATCTAACGTAAATATAAACATACCGACAGACATCATCGCAAACAAATTCGACAAATTAAATATACCTTTTTGCAACCCCATAACATTATTAAATCCAAATTGAAGATTTTTCACATATTTTAACCTTTTGTGCCAAACGTTTATCAAACACGAAGACCTTTTAAAACTCACAGCATCAATTCTTATTAGTTATGAAGAAACCAACTATAGGATATTTTTATCCGACGACTCTTCAACTTGGTACTTAAGTAAGTCTCAAAGGCACACATAACCACAATGTTCAAATCAAAATGATTCAAATATTATTATAGCCACCCATCCCAACCTCAGCATCAACTCCAAACATAAAAATACCCATAGCTTTAAATCTAGAAGCAATTACAAATATAGATAAAACCCCTATGAAAGATGACCCTACATCTGACATCTAAATATCTTTACCAGAGCCATTCAATATCCATTTTGATCTCACATCTGCAAACAATCCATAAGTAACAATCATAGAACGATCAAGAACTCTTCATTTGGAAACAACTTTTCAAATACAGACAAAATTCCTATGGAAGTTGACTCTACTTCTGGTACCAAAAGATCTTTACTAAATTCATTTAACCCAGTCTGCTCTTACATCTCCAATCGATCTACCCCAAGAAACTATCAAAATGATGCATTATGAAAATGTTGCTCTTTTATCATATTCAATTGTATTGTTGTTTTATTATAATGCCCTTAAGTTCACATCCATTTTTACTTATAAATTATTTCCACTTTGTTGTAAAACACTATTAACTTCTTCGTGTATCTTTCTCATAATAATTTTTTTTTCTTCTTTTCTTTTGTAAGCTATAATATATAACTGTGATGTTTATGTACAAAAAGGCTCAGCTCGTATATTCTAGGGGGAGGGGTTTAATATTAAAAATTCATAACATAAATTAATATTCTCTTTTTTTGTACATACGTTTTAACAAATTTAAAACAGACTCAAAATCCCAAACACACTTTATAGAATTTAAAACCCAAATCACAAGCTAGACAAATAATCAAAGAAAGTAAAACTAATAGTTGGAGAGCCTACACAAGTACCATTGCATCTAAAGCAAACCCCAAGCAAATATGGAACAAAATGAAAGCCTTCAAATGCATCAATAAGTATGAAGATATACAAATCCTCAAAGATAATAACGGTACAATTAAATCAAAACCGCTAGAAATTGCAAACGAACTTGGTTTTTATTTCGCAAAAACTTGTAGTAAAGAAAACTATCCTCATTCCATTCAAAGATATAATATTACTCAAGAATAAGTACCTCATATTTTTTGCCAAAACCTCTATAATGCAAATATTAATACTCCACGCACACTTTAAGAAATGGAACAGCTCTCGTTGGCAAGAAAAGCAATGCATGTAGAATAGATAATAATATACCCACAATCTTCCTTCAAAATCTACCAAAGAAAAATAGTCAACTTTACCTACTCAAGTTTTACAATCACATTTGGACAGAAGGTCCTTATTCGTCAACATAGCTAAACTCAATAGTCAAACCGATCCATAAATCCAATAAAGCAAAGAACCATGTCTCTGGATACCGTCCAATATCCATTATATGTGCTATGACAAAATTACTGGAGAAACTTATAAACACAAGATTAATTTGGTACCTAGAAACCTAGCCAACCTAACTTCAAACTTGCAACAGAGTTTTTGTAAAAATAATTCAACTTTGGACTCTAGTAATCAGTGATAATGAAATAAAAGAAACTTTTAATTGGGATCAATATCTAATATTAGTCAGCCTAGACTTACAAAAAGCTATTTGGTGAAATAGACTAATTAAGTATATGAAACGACTAAATTTGAATGGAAATATAATACATTTTATCATGAAATACCTCAGCAGTAGAACAATACAAGTATCTAATAAACATACATTATTTACTATGTTTAAACTTGAAAATAGCACTCTTCAAGGTTAGCACAACTCTCTTTTTAATTGCAACTAACAACCACCCAGCTATTATAAAACCACCAAACAAAATTACAATATATGCGGATGACAGCAACATATTATGCAGAGGCAATAAGATACAGACCATAGTTCAACAACTACAAGACTGTATAAACAAACAACTTACTACTTACTAAGACTTCAGGCTTTACATTCTCCCCAGATAAATCTCAGTTCATTATTTTCTCAAAAAAAATTTACCAAACAATCCATTTTTAAAAATTGAAAACATAAACATTCCTCGGATATACAATATAAAAAGACTGAGTTTAACATTTGATTCAAAACTATCATGGCTAACGCACATAACAAAAATAAAAAAATGAAGCTAAAACTAAACTGAATATAATAAAAACACTAGTAACCTTAAACGAAGAGCAGAAAGCAAAATACTACAGCGAATACATAACTCAATGATCCTGTTAGCACTAAAATACGGCTCAATCCTCTAAATAGGAGCAACATCAAATACAATTAAAACACCCTATCCATAATGCAACTCTAAGAATGTCAATCAGAACTTTCAAAAGCAGTCTTGTTCTCAGTATTATCAATCTAACAGGTTCAATGTCACTAGAAAAAAGATAAACCCCATATGCACTCGTTAATAAATATAATTTTTAAAACCAAAAAGGATATCAGATTTGTCTAGGTGCTGGAACACAATATCATTAGTGGGAATGAAATAGCAGATGAAGTAGCTAAAAAGGCTACTAAAGAACCTGTTTTATTGTGGAATATTACAACACATCTTGACACAAAATAAGAAATAAATTTAAACCTACATTCAATATGCCAATAGAATGGACTAGTAGAAAACAATACACTCAGAGCTTAATTACGAGCTTAAGCTAATAACCATAATGTTGATGCTGTAACAATAAAAAAAAAAAAAAAATACACTCAGAGAAATAAAATCAACCAACCCTCCCTTGGGAACACAATGTTTCTCTCCCTCGCTGATTTCAAATACTAATAAACAGATTAAGAATTGGACACATATTACACATATACTAACACCTAACAAACAACAAAGAACAACGGAAATTCCCCACACACAACATCACAATTTCGGTTAAACACATACTAACAGAATACCTTCAGACGAAGGACACCAGAGACCAACTATCACTCTCTTACAATCTATGCAAAACACTTTCACCCAACCCAGAGATGAGGTCAATTCTTCAAAGAGACGAACCTGTTCCAGAAAATATAATGTTCACACTTAGTTATATCTTTTTCTTTCTTCGACTTTATTTTGTATTATACGAAAAAAAAATGTATCAGCATATAAAATAATATCCATGCATTTGTAATTTATATTTGTTAAAAATAATCATAGTAGTTGAGGTATATAAATAAAAAAAAGTAGGTATTTCATAAACATATAAAAAAAAACCCATACCGATTTTTGACAAGACTTGTCTATTCGGTTTTTTTGACGTGATGGCTTAGAATGGTCCATTAGACAATGAATTGTTCTTCTGCTAACTTCATTATTTCTACAATACTTTTCAATATCATTAGAACATGTAGAAACAACCTCTGGAGATAAATGGTGGTTTTGGAGTAACAATTTTCGATGTTCCATTAATTCAAATTGACAGTCAGAAGATACTTTACTGCCTGAAAATTAATTGTTACAATTAAATAAGAAGTGTTTATTTTTTCTACAAATACCATAAAAATAATAACGTATATAATTTTATAATTTACTTAATTATCTCCAAAGCCATTAGGCTGTACCTGAGATAAGAGTTCTAATAGAACATTGCAAACATAATTTAATAAATAGTAAAATATTTATCAGTTTTTACTACAAAAATTATAACAATAATATAGTAAATTTTAATTGTTTACAAAAGGGACATATTATTTAGCTTAAGAGGACTTGATACCTAAAGTGAAACTTTAACCGAAAGAATGTGCTATTAAGAGTTTTTGGGATCCTCAAGCAAGCGACGTTTTTTTAGCCATACCTACTTTCAACAATTATTACACCTTATAAATGTAAATTTATAATAATATATTTTCAATACTTAATTATAAGTATAGTACGTCCAATGTTGATTATATTTATTATCTAAAGCAGTGGTCGGCAACTTTTTTGGACTCTCGAGAACGGACGCCGCCCCTGTATTATCTCTGTCTTACAAATGTACAATATAGCAAATTTTACGTTCATAATAATCCATTTTACTCTGTTATTTTCAAAACTAGAGTGAACTAACTTATTATAAAATTTTAATGTAAGATTATTATCTAGTACAGAAGATCCTTAACTTTTCACGGTTTTTGGCCCATTTTTGAAAATATTTCAATTTTGGGAACCTGCTAAATGACCTTTTTTTTTTATTATTATTCATTGCTATCTGGGATAATTATTAGTCTGACAGCGATGTGATGATATTGGTATTCTTGTAATTGTAGCAGATAATGATCATCGATACAACTAAATTAGAAAATCAGTGCATAACATAGTATTAAGAAAATATTGTATCATACACTCATATTTATACATAAAATATATAATTTCCTTAATAATATTATGAATATATAAATATATTTTATAGTAATTTAATATTAAATATTTTATATTATAAGCAAATACATAAATATTTTAAGACTTAACGAGGTCCACTTTTAGGTCACAATAACATAGTCCTTATCCTAATAGACTGGCCTTTTGAAAACTCAAATTGGTCAAAGATAGAGTATATATAATATATAAATAACTGTGTGCGTGCATCGGTCACTCAGTCACTTAATCGCACCCTGTATCTTTGATTACAACTCATGTTACTAATATAGGCAGGGTCGGTCTATAGTCACAACCCATAGTTTCTAATCTAGTGGATCTCAGAGATTTTTATTGAAGTTTTATTTTGAAGCAAGTTATGATCATTGTAAAAAATACAGACAAATTACAGCATTAAAATGCTTTGGAATTAAAATAACAATAAAAAAACCCAAGATTTTCTAAATTAACAATCTAAACTTTAATTTTTATTTATGTCAATTTACTATAATTTTAAAAATATCAAAGTAAATGAATTATTGTGAACGTAATATTTTGCCATGCTGTCCGTTTGTAAGATGGAGACACATATAAGGGTGTAATATTTTCTTAAGTAACATAATGTAATTTTTAGATTCTATTAATATTTATTCCAAATTTAACACAAAGGCTAACAAATTACATATAATCTAAAAATTAAATTCCAAGTACTATGTTAAACTAAATTAATATATTTTTTTATTATAACTATGATGGCTTAAAGAATAAAAATATTTCCAAAAATTAAGTGTACTTTCTAAATAAAAATATGAGTGTGAAACGCACTACCACAAAAACATTGTCATAATTGAAAAAACTATTGCACAAGAGCTTTAAACATCAACATTTTAAGGTTTGTCAATACAATGTGTTTCAAAGATATTTAAAAGCATAAACATTTTTTACTTAACGTACCAAAGAACAGACAATAAATTTTGATTTTGATAGACATCAAAACTTGGTATTTACTTACATCAAAACGATTAATAATATTATCAATAACTTTGCATTAATATTTAAAGTAAGTTTTGACCCTGCATTATACGAGCACTTGTCTAAATTGCAGTATTATTTTATTTTTAAACATAACTTATACATTTGTAAATATTATGAGTTTGGTATTTTTAATCATTTTAGTGAAATGCAAATAATACATTTAAGTTATCTACTTGTCTATTTGACAGTGGCTTGTGTAATAACAAATGAATGAAATAAATAAAAAAAATAATTTAAAACATGTTGACGGTCGGTCGATCAATTTGACTGGTATAGCAGTAATCGTCTAATTGGGTCTTTAATGACAGTTTAAAATATTACTGCTATAGCAGTAGTGCAGTACTCTAAAAACCTTCTTAAAAGTGTATACAAGTATTACAAGTAATATAGGTAATATAGTAATATTATAAGTATTACAAGTAATATAGGTAATATAGTAATATTATAAGTATTACAAGTATAATAGCAGTAATAATTCCAATGGTTTCTTATGAAAGAGGAAGTTGTATTGCCCACATTAAGCATATTGAGCATTTGGGCACTGTTGATTTAAAGCAAATTATTATAGATAATTATTTCAGTTTTATTTTATAAGTTTATTAATATTAATTTTACTGTTATAGCAGTAATGTAAAAGTGACATTTTAAAGCATGCCTGTAGAACAAAATTGTATTTCTGACTGTCCATCAACATGTTAAAGATTTTTTAAATTTTTTCATACAATTCAAAATGTGTAAACCCACTATAAAAAGTGTAACAATTAAAATAAAAAGGGAATGTTATAAACATTCAATTTGAGAAGAGATTATCAATACGCCTGTCAAAATGACCATGTGCATGTAATCATGTAATAGAATTGGACACGTGTAACACAGGGTTAAGCAAATGTTGATCTTATGTAGCATTCAATAAGACTTCTTGGCAAGATTAAGGCTGTCTTGTCGTATGCGCTCTACCCCAGATTGCGGTCTACCTACGATTACGCGCGGTATATTTGATATATGCGCTCTATTATGCAATTTATATCTTTATTATTGTGGTAATAACGATTAGCACTCTCTTTTTCTGCATCATATAATTTTCGATTGTATATTTAAACTCCAGATTTGCTTCCAAGGTATAATATTAAATATTGTAATATAATAATAAAACCTAGGTATATATATAATAATATAATAACTATTACACGTATCTTATTGAAACAAGGTGGAGAGGTATGAATAAAAGTGACACATTTAACGCATTTCTGAGGGACATGGCACAAGTATTTTAATATTTATTTATATAATTTTAATTTTTTTTTTATATTTAATTTTACATTCAATTATATATTTATTATTTTTTTTATTATTATTCGACGAACATGTTGATTATATAGAATAATTTGTAATAATTATATAATATATTACTTGTTCATACAAATGTTTGCTCTTCATTAAAACCACTTTTATCATCCATCATACCACTTATTATGAGATTATATTGTCTAAAATCTAAATATAATTGTAGAGTGGCAAAACGCGGTAGAGCGTATACTGCAGACGCAATGTTGCCGGTAGAGCGCATATGACAAGATAGCATGAGATTAATATGCAAATGTATAAATTTATGTACCCTAATTATAAATATTTTTACTATAACAAATTTTATTAGAAGACAAAACTATTAGGTTATTTATTTCCTCATTAAAAATAAAAGCTACACCAATGATTAATGTTTTTATCTCCAAATAATAATTACTAATCTTTAGTATGAATTAAAATATTTAAATGTTTATAGTCAGCTAAATAATTTAATACTTATGGTATTTTTAACTTTACCATTGTGTATAGCATTTTCTAAACATAACAAAAGTTGTGCCAAGCGTACGTCCTTATCATCAGAAACCAATCTTCTACAGCGGTATGTACGGATGTCTTCTCTACATGCTCTAGTTAATCCTTTACTGACTCTAATATTGCCAGAAATCAATTTTTCTCTCCTCCAAAGTTGGTTTTGACACTATAATATAACAATTGAAAAACACATCTTCATAAGAATATTCTAATAATTAGAGCTCAAGTAATAGAATTACCGGAAGTGACATTTGTCCACTACCAATATGTCCAGCAAGACAGTTGTAAACAAGACCACTTCCAGTAGGAATATCAGCACATAATTTCTCTTTGTCGCTTAAGCAGGCCATATGAAGGGAATAATCAAATTTAATATTATCGGCTTGCCACTCGGATAGTTTATAAACTAAAGGTAAACATTGCTTTGGAGAAAGCTTGTCTATATTGGATTGAAGGCATTCCAATACACGTCCTCGATACAGTGTCTGTGAATGAAATGAGTATATTTAAAAATCTATACAAATTAATTAAAATGATTCGTACATACATCTGTAGCAGATGTATTGTAACAGTGAAATTTTTTTATATCATCTTGACAAGAGTTTGAAAAATTTGTGATAAGTCTAAAATCAGAAAATGCTATATTTTCTATTCGCATTATTAAATGAAGGCAGTCATTATTTCTGACGCTCTGTTTTTTGTCAACTATGCAACCGAACCAATTCTTGTCTCGTTCGCAGTTAAGTTTTTCAATTTCATATCTACATTTTGGCCATAGTACAGCTCGTAGATTTTCTTTTGCCATAAACTTTTTTAAATGAGTCCATATAGCTTTAGGACAGTTGCCCGAAAAATCTGAATCCTAAAACAATTTAATCAGTAATTATTAATTATAAATCAATAATGTTTACAATTATTTTTTCACAACGCAATATTTTTACATTGTTATACATTTCAAAAATTAACTTAAGGAAATATTAATAAAATGTTTTACATTATTTGCTATTGTTTAGTTGTTTTTATTAAATAACAATTACAATTTAACTCAGTTCAAAAGGGATTTGGATCAATAAGTAACATTTGAGATCATATTTGAAGTCTCTTAAAAAAAAACTTGTTAGTAGGTTGTTTCTTAGTATCTTCTAATACAGCGATTCTCAACCGGGGGGTCGCGACCCTCTTGGGGGTCGCCAATTCATGTGGCAAAAAAATTGTTTCACATAGAATCTTATAATTAATAGTACCTAAGTGTTATAATATATAATATATTTTTGTTTGGATAGCCCGATAGTCCATAAAAACGTACTATTTATTTATAATATAATTCAAGGCTAATTACAGATGAGATAACAATATAATCGGAAACAAAAGTTTCGTTTCTTGGTGAAATTATAGGGGGTCGCAAACTCAAAAAGGTTGAGAATCACTGTTCTAATATGTACAGAATACAAACATTTGTTTTAATAACTAATGGTTGGGACAGACAAATTATACAAAAAAAGGGTCAACATCTTTGATAAGTAATTCAATTACTAATTGTTGTTAGGTTTCTGGAGGCTACTGATATTTCAAATAATATAAATACTTATACGTTATCAATGAATTAATATTTTTCCCATGTTCTATACAAACTCAACTCAAAAAAGACACATGAGAACACACTATGTGTACATAAGAGCACACACAGACAGAGAATGTACATTCTCTTAAGTGCATTTAACTCAGTTATATTTGAAATCATTGATAATATATTAATATTCTTCATTTGCTTAATTATTGTGGTTAACATATTAACAACCAATTTTAACTGATTTATGGTCAAATAAACTAAGTAGGTAGAAAGAGTTTATACAAATAGTACTCAATCATTGATACTGACATACCCATATTGATTGTTTACACGGGGAGTGCAAAAAGTATATTATTTACACAAAGGAAGCTTAAATTGTTATTTTTATTCATTTAACAACTATATACAGCGGATATACAACAATACACTGTGGGTGATTATAATTTATTTTAAAATTCTATCGGAGTGTGAACGATTACCTCATAGAGCTGTATGCACTCCAGAATGTTGAGTTTCGACACAGCCGCAGTGCCCGCGTTGGCACATCTCAACTTCAAGTAGTCGACGCATGACGGTTCGGCCAGCAGGGAATCAACAGCGGAGGTACGGGCAGCGCTCAACAGCAGCAGCAAAGCCGAAGCAACAAAGACGGGCCTGGCCATGGTTTCTTGCGGATCGCAAAGGGGCGGATCACTGGTGACAAGTCGTCGACGGTCGAGGATGACGTCTCGCTGGCGACATGACAGCGCTACCACTTCCGGCTCGTCGGGACGCGGAAACGGCTCACAACGACGGGGCAATTGCTGTCAATCGGCGGCAACGACAGCGGAAAGCATTAGCAACGGCAGAACGACTCATTCGAATTGTCGCCAAGTAAGTACCTATATTATTGAAGGTTCTTATCAGCAATAACGCAGATCGCCGCCGGTACGCAGCTTGTTCGATTTGTTATTCCGTATCACCCGTTATCATCGTCATCGTCGTCATCGTATTATTATTGTTGTTGTTGTTGTTGTTGATGTTGTTGTTGTTATACCAAAATACCAAAAGTCGTCACGACAATAACACAACAGCCACCGTTGTCACGATCGGTACTGATCATTGATGAGTGATCGTACTCAAGTACGTCCTATCATTGCCGATCGTGATGACAAACAACATAGATCCGAAATGATAAAATAGTATTATTATTATTATTATTTCGTTTTCGTCTCGCCAACGCAGAAATGCGATCGTGTGGGAAATGAGAATCGCAAACAGCCAAGCAGATAAAAATATAATATTCCAACTAAAGCTGTTCTGTTTTTGATAATAGTCGGTGACGGTGTTAGACCGATAAACATTACTGTAATGGCATTTTATTATAATGTTAATGGTATTATAATAAGATAATATATTAATATTATAATTATAGTAAATTACAGCGGGCGGTGCCGATGGCCTACGCCCTTTATGGCGATAACGACATGTCGAGTGTCGGCGTACTTACAGTCTGTGGCTGTCTGTTGGCGTAAGTATATTTGTGATGGAAACGAAACATTAATAATACAAATAATAATAAATAAATAAATAAATAAAATTCGAGTAAAATATTATGAGGTAGGTGTAGATTGTCGGGTGCATATACTTGTTGCCTCCTGGAATTAAAAAGGTTGATCATTTTATAACGAATTGCCCCTCAACTATATAATATACGAATCGCCTCCCCATGTACCTACCCTAAGTTTAAACGAAAATGGTCTAGGACTTTATTGCCTCCCAATCGGCAAGTAAAAAATGTACAAGTGGTTCCTAAGAGATTCAAACATTTTATACATCTACGATCTACTAATATTATGTTAACATAAATTACCAAATGCTTTTTTTATTGACTAATTATATTATTATTTTTAATAGTTGTGTATTATTTGTATAAATGTAGGTAAGTATACAACATACACTGGTTTTTTTTAATTGCGAGTAGGTACCACATTATTCTAAACAAAAATGTCTTTAATAATATTATTATATTACTCTCAATAATTTTAGTTATTCCTAGACTTTAAATTAAACCATCATGTGTCTAGTGGGTCGCTGTTATGGATGGTATTAAATTTGAATTTTATGATAGAATATTGTTGTATGTGAAAAACGATTCTGAGCGGAGACGGTCTGTCTGAATAGGATATTTTAAATTATATTTATACTACCATTATTAATAATTTCAAAGCTCATATAAAATTAGTTGGACTTTCAGGTAAATTTTTTTTTTAGATAGATGTAAAATCTTGTGTTGGATCTTAAAATCTTAGATTTAAATAGAAATTTTTTTACGAATTTACTAATTGAAAAAAACTGCAAAATTTCGTGATTTTTACGTATTTATTCGAAAATTCAACTTTAGATACTTATAAAAAACTATTAAACCTACGCTTCACTTTTTTTTTAACTAAAACTTACATAATAGCTTATGAGGAACCTTGTATTAAATTTTATTTTTAAACCTTATAGGTTTATAAATTCTCAAAATGTTATACATTTTTCACTGCAAATTAGTTTGTATATTTTCTTGATTTTGACGGATTTTGTAAGAATTTTAACTTTAAACGCTTATAATTTTTTTTAACTGTTTTCCTATCGAATTTTTTTTATGGTTGTCTTAAGAAAAACTTATTTAAAATCAATTGCTGAATTTTCAAACCTTAAATATGAATAGAACAATTTTTATGAATTTTTAACCACAAAACAATTTGCAAATGTTTAATATTTTGATGATCAAATTTTAGCTTAAAACGTCTATAAAAAATTATAGTTATAATATATTTTTTTAACTTTTGGTTACACTAAAAACTACTTACGTAAAACCTTGTTTTAAATTGTCAATCCTTAGTCATAAAAACTGAACATTTTATAGATTTTTAACTACAAAACGATTTGCAAATGTTCGATGATGAATTTCTGTCAAAATTTGAAGTTTGAGTGCTTATAAAAAAAATTGGCCTAATGTATTTTTATTATTTTTGAGTTACTATTTTAACAACTTATGGAGAATCTTGTATTCAATTTTCAAAAAATTTAACCCAATGAATGTTTATCGATAAATCAAAATAATATTTCCCAGAGAAAACGGGTGAATATCCAATGTCTAATTTCAAACGCTCATATATAACTAGGGCTGTGAATTTGTAGTCAAATGCATTGTTTTAAGCTTACTATGAATGTAGAACATAGCTTTAATTTAACCCAAAGTTTTTACCTACTAGGTATAACAGATTCAATGTTTTATTTTCTAATGTTTGATTCACTAGGTTTTTACGGGTAATTTTTAATTTTTATTACATATTTATTACAATTTGATATTTATTAATTTTTGTCAATTAAAACTTTTTACGCATATTTTATGAATTCTTTTTTTTTTTTTTATTGATCTCGGCATTTTTTTAATTTCTGCTTTGACATCTTCGAATCGAGATCATCGAGATCAATCTTTAGCATTACATTCATTATACATGTATTTACATTTTAATTTTTTGAAGTTTGCGCCTATATCTGAAACACTATCAGACATTTTAGAAATTAAAAATGAAGTATATATGTAACTTGTAACTTCTATTAATTAAATATTAAGAAATGACAAAATAATGTATTACACAAAAGACAAAAATCACGGATTCGAGACTATAATATTATGATGATGATCACCAGATGACTTCTAAGATACTAATGGCAAATGGCGAATATTATGTATTTGCTATTCGGTCAGATTGTCATATAAGACTATAAGAGCTGACAGGAAACAACTTAATGTTTTTCAAATATGCTCCAATATGAAATCAGTTGATGGCGAAAGAAGGGTTTCTAGATATAAAAATCTCTACCTATTGAATAATTGTTGATAATTTTAAATCGATAATTTAAAGAAAATATTAGTGGTCGAATGACTATATTATCAGATATTCAGATATAATGAAACATTATTATTTGTGTACTTCACTTTTATTGAACATATATTTTTTTTATTTTTACTATTTACTATTTTTTATTTCATTTCAGTAATGCCAACCAGATTTACAATAGATTCTATAAATTAATTTTAAGTACTTATACCTATGTAACTAATAATTTATAATTCTAAATTTTTAAATTTTGAGTAGTTTGTTTCACATTTTTAATAAATTATTTGTGCATATTATTTTACATAATTTTTTGCATATTTTACAATTTTGTTTATTTTAACTCCTGTATTTAACTTCCGAGTTCGAGGTATAAATTTATGATTGTATGAAGATTTAAATAAGAATATAATATACCAAATTACCTACCAAATTACCTTTTTTTTTTTTTTTTATTGTGGTATCGAGGACTGGAGGAGGAACTACAGTGCCAGTACTTCTCCTCCAGCCCCCATCGTTTATTGTTAAGAGACAATTAAACACAAGACAATTAACAGCGGCGGGACAATCCCCCGCCCGCTGTTCTTACAAGCAAATGGTTATATTACAACGGCAAATCAGGTCTTTAGCTAAAGTATATTTCGCCGGTTCGCGGCCTGTCGCACTCGTTCCTCATCTTCCTTTATTGAGAGGATGTTTTCCACCATGCCGTAGAACAGCCTGAACCGCTCTTCGGCCTCTCTCAGGATCACATCCTTCCCTTGTGCGTCCACCGGCAGGAGCTCGAACGCCGGTCCACAAATTATGTCCGGAACGTCATCGGTGCTCGGTCGGTGGCCGATCCTGGCTCTCAGGGCTGCACGAAGGCCGTCCCAATAGGGGCAATCGAACAGGGTGTGTTCAACGGTGTCTGATTCGCCCGAGCACTGCTAGCAACGAGTGCTAACGGCCTTGTCCATACGATGGAGGTACCACTCGAAGCAGCCGTGGCCCGTGAGTGCCTGAGTCATGTGATACGTCAGAGGCACCCACGGAACGGTCCTTCCTAGCCATCTTGCCAGGTCAGGGATGACTCGGCGCGTCCACTCTGCCTTAGGGGAGGCGTGCCATTTTGCCTGCCAGGCGACGATCGTGATTTCTCTTGTCTCACGTTTCACTGCCGCCTTGGAAGGCCGTTGTTCGCCGGGCTCCGTTGCAGCACGCAGACGGGATCCGATGTACTGCCTCTCCAGTCCAAGCAGATCAACGAAAGGCATGCAGGCCAAGACCAGGGCGGCCTCGTCCGACACGGTGCGGTAGGACCGAATTACCCTCAAGGCGGCGGTTCTCTGCGGACGGATCAAGATGGCCCTAGTTCTGGCGACTTCTGTAACGGAAGGGATCCAGACGGGAGCAGCATACAGCAACTGGCTTTCCACAACGGTCGCGAGCAGCCTCCTCTTCCACTGAGCTGATCCGCCCGTGTTGGGCATGAGCCTGGATAACGCGGCAGCTGTGCGGGCCGCCTTCGCAGCGACAGAGCTCGCGTGTGCCGCCAAGGTTAGACCAGGATCACGCCGAGGTACCTGATCTCATTCCGCAATGGGATCGGGTGGCCGCCGACCGTCAAGCGTGGTGGGACAAACGCCCGCCTCCGGGAAAGCACCACCGCCTCGCTCTTCTGATGAGCCAGCTCTAGGCCCCTGCTCCGCATCCAGACCTCTATGGCCGCCAGTGTGGGATTGATTGCATCTTCGAGCTGCTGTCCGGTCACGGCCGTGCCCACAACCGCGAGGTCGTCCGCAAAACCGACTAGCTGCACCCCGGGCGGCGTTTCCATCTTCAGGAGGGAGTCGTAAGCGACGTTCCACAAGGTGGGGCCAAGGACGGAACCCTGCGGCACTCCGCATGTCACCGGTCTCTCTGCCAATTCCTCGCCAGTCAGAAGTGTTCTGTCAGCCAGCCAGGACCGGAGCATCTCTACCAGGTACTCCGGGGTGTTAATGCCCCTCAGAGCTGCGTCAATGACCGGCCACCCCAGAGAATTGAAGGCGTTCCTGACGTCCAGCGTCACCAGAACACAGAGGCTCTTCAATCTCGGGGTGGTGGCCGCCTGAGCAGCGATGCTGAGAACGGTGCCGATTGCTGACTCAGTGCTAACTCCCCTCCTGAAGCCAAACTGGTTCGGGGCTCTTCTCCGCCCCCCGTGAGCGTCCAGGTGATCCTCTAGCCTCTGAAGAAGGAGCCTCTCGAGCAGCTTCCCAGGGGCGTCCCGGCGGTCAACCCGCAATTCCGCACTGCCAGAATGGTGTCCCGGTAGGACTTTCCGACCGCGTTTTGGATTAGGATCGCCGGCGGTTTATTGGAGAAAACTGGCGTGACCCTGCAGCGGGTGGGGGTGCAGCAACCGTCGTTTTTCTCCCTTGCCTGGATCGTCTGCCGACGATCGTCCTACCAAATTACCTAGATAGGTCAATATTAATTTGACAACGTTGCATTTTCTTTTTTATTATTTTATACTCAAATACACTCAAATACCGTAAATACATAGGCGGAAATCGGGGAGGGGGCTAGAGGGGACTAAGTCCCCCCAGAAGTTTAAAGTACAGGTCTTAGCCCCCCTTGGCCATCACAATTTTAATGTGACTAAATATACAATAATTAGTAGGTATAATTGAAAAATGCATTTTTAAAATCTGGATTAGGTACAAGATAAATTATAAATAAATATTCTATGGTAAAAATTAAATTAAATTAGAAAGATTTTACAAACTTATTGTTAATTGTCATAACTTGGAAAGATAGTAGTTAATGTAATATTAATAATAAGTAATAACTAATAAGTAATAACACCCGCATTGGTTGTTTATTAGCAGTCGTCCGCATCGTCCCGGTTTCGATGAAATTACGTAATAATATGCTATTTTTAATTCTTTTTTTGTTTAGAAATAAATGTTCTAAGTAAGGCACATTATTGTTTTTGTACTGAATTATGGTTAAATTGTTTAGTATGTCAAACTTTGTAAATTGTCTTGTTGAAATAAATAATTGTGAGCGACTAGGACATTAGTGCCTAAACAGGTGCAATCAATGCCGTATCTGTAGGGGGAAATAGTAAATTCCTGCACGAGACCTAGCAGGTAAACGATTACATGCGTTAGTTCCTACAAATGTGATGTGTTAATTCCTACACGAATATAAAAATGAGGTGTGTAAGTTCCTACGCGGCAAAAACCAGGTACTTGTTAGTTCCTACATGGCGGAAAATTGATATATGTAAGTATTGTTCCTACACGGTAAAAAAATTTAAAATATCAGTAACTAATAAGTGTATACTTAATCTATATTATGGTTTATGGATTAGGCGACAAAATAATAGAAATAGGTACATTTTCATAAATAAATAGAATAAAATATAAATTAATAAAATTCGCATAATGCATTTATAATATACAGTAGAATAAAAATCGAATAATACATTTTAATACGATTTTCATTATACCGTATACTCGTATTATCAATGCATTATACGATTTTTGTTATATTTTAGCATCATCATCTATTTATTTATGAAAATGTACCTATTTTTATTATTTTGTAGCCTAATCCATAATATAGCTTAAGTATACACTTACATTTGACCTTTTTTTACCGTGTAGGAACATACGTACCTGTGTTTTACAGTATAGGAACTTACATATTATGCACCTTTTTCTGTAGTAACATATCTATTTTTCTTACCTGCTAGGTCTCGTGTAGGAACTTACATTCGCCCTCTGAGGGGGGGGGGTCCAAGTGGTCCGGACACCCCCCAAAATTTCCTAAATAGTGTACAAATGTTTAAGAGGACGCTACACCCGCATGTGTGTTCTCCGTCTTACAAGTGCGTAACATAGCAAATTTTACGCTCAGCAGATCACGCGAAGCTCCGTGAATTTAAAATTTAGAGTGAATTGACCTCTTATAAAAATTATAGGTAACATTATTATCGAGGGCATCTCTTTGGCTTTTTATTATATTTTAATTTTAAAGCGAGTTATGAGTATTTTAAAATTGTAAATTGTTTGTATATTTTAAAATACTCATAACTCGCTTTAAAATTAAAATATAATAAAAAGCCAAAGAGATGCCCTCGATAATAATGTTACCTTTAATTTTTATAAGAGGTCAATTCACTCTAAATTTTAAATTCACGGAGCTTCGCGTGATCTGCTGAGCGTAAAATTTGCTATGTTACGCACTTGTAAGACGGAGATACACATGCGGGTGTAGCGTCCTCTTAACTTAAATATTTATTTTTAATACCAACAAAAATATTACAGATTTTGGACCCCCCCCCCCCGAATTTTTTTTCTGGATATGGCCTTGGGTGCAATGAGAAATATAATGCTCAGGCCCCCCAGTAATTTCACCAAATTTCCGCCTATGCGTATAAATAGATACCAGCTGAAGTGTTTTTAATTCATAATCAATTTGCAGTTCTTAACCAAATATGTGTCTTAATGTATATTGTTTAATGCCTAGGTATCCATTAATAAATTATTTTGATCAACATTTAAGATAAAACAACATTTTTATGGTCATCTTTGTAAAGAAACTTTTATAAGTTGGACAGTAATGTATTTTCCTATTTTGTAGATGTTAAAAGCCATCATAATCGTTATCTATATATCCTATAATCTATATTATGGTCATATTATGTTACCTAAAGTTGTCAATTAAATAAGTATTTTTAAAAAAATATTTGTTAAATGCCTCAATTATCAATTTATCATATAAAATGCAATAAAAGTATCACACGTTACGCCACAGGCCTCTAATTAGGACTTAAACCTTATAAGTAAAGTTATAGATATATTCATACAATAAATATTATATTAATATGTATAGCCATATAATAGGTGTACATTTTATCGAGTTGCGCCGTCACGCCACTTGGATATCCGATTACGGTTTAAGCATTTTAAGCTGTTTGCCTGTATGTAGGTATAATAGTTATTAGTTACCTACCTATTATATAATATGTACGTATAAACGTATTAAGTAGGTATATTATACTATAAAAACGATAAACGCACACTAATGAGTAATGACTAATCATTTAAAAAAATACATCATATTCCACGCACGGCATGACTTTATTGATTATAAATATTGTACGATTAATATTAAGCAATTTTATCGTACACAATCTCGAATTCTTGACAAACCACAATATGTTATGAAAATAATTAATAAATCAAAAACTCTGCACTTAATCCTTTTCAATTATTTATCGCATGATTTAATAAAAAGCACAAATTCCAATTTCCAGGCCTAGACCTTAGTACCCAATGCTAATAGGTACCTTAGAACAGCGGTTCTCAACCTATGGTACGCGTACCACTAGTGGTACGCGGAAAGCTCATATGTAGTACGCGAAGAAAATCTCCATTTATAAAAAAAAATTGGAATGAATCATTATTAACATTAAATATTATTTGGTTTATTTGGCCTTACTGATATGGAGCCCGACATTGACGTCGTCGTCCGTCCAAAACAACTCCAACCATCTCATTGAAGTAAAATGTAAACCATAATAATATTATAATAATAATTGTACATATCTAATTTATTTTTGTGCATTAAAAACTCATATTGTCATCATTTTGTATTTTGTAATTCCTAATAAAATAAACGTAAACATTATTAAGAAGCAAAAAAAAGGTCAGGTGGTACGTAAACATTTCCAAACCGTGTAGGTGGTACGCGAATATAAAAAGGTTGAGAACCGCTGCCTTAGAACATATTATAATACACCTAATATAATATATAGCCCGGTCCGGCAGTGGAATGGGCGCATTTACGGGGAATCTTAAAAAAGACTTATACAACATTTAAATATAACTATTGCAGACTGAAGAATTCTATTAAATGTGTGCTTTAAATTTCGAACTTTGAGAAGTTCGATATTAACTTCTTCCCTTCATTCTTAAGTTGAAAATACACCGTTAATAATTGAAGATAAGTATAAAAAGTACCATAGAAAGTTAATACCTACATAAGTATAAAAAGTTAATAATTCTTATAAGATGCGCATGGCACACCCGTATTTTAATTTCATACACAAAATGAAAATAATAGGTATACGCAATTATAACTGGTGTGTATGTACCGCTGTTGACCTATACGTACTTATTATAAATTGATCAGATAATACTTAAATTATCAGATAAGCCGGTGTGCAATGAAATGCTATTATGTAATACTATTAGTTAATAATATAATAAATTGGTACCTATATTCGCAATTACAGTATTTTCAAACAGATGCATACACGAACTTAGTGGCGGCGCGAGAGGGTTTTTGTGAGGCAATTGCCTCACAGCTAAAAGGGGTGGTGGGTCTGTAAGTGCCTATAGTGGCTAGTCAGTACACAAAAGTGTATTGTACAGTAGTCAGTGACACAAAATGACACCAAAATGATACGCAAATTAAATAGGTGGGTCTCGTGTACTGCAACTAACATATTCTCAAAGGTGGGCAAGTTAATGAAAATAATTAACTCGAGTTAAGTTAAGTTAAGAGGACACAAGATCGATAAGTTAAAAGTTAACAGTTAACAAATTATAAATTTAACTCGATAAGTTAAAAGTTAATATAGAAAAAAAAATTAACTTAACTCAGTTTAAAAAAAGTTGATGTATTTTTTTAAAATTATTATGTTAATCAAATAAAGAGTGAATGTGTCTTCCTATTTTCTAATTTATAAATTATAAAAACAATTTGATTGAACTTTTATCATAATGTACACTGTATACCCTTTTACTTTTCTATTATTTATTAATTTAAACTATGCGTTCACTACTCGTTACCGTACTTAATGACATTTTTAATTATTTTAAGTAATAATGTAATAAATAATATTAAGAAATCTGAAATATAAAATGTCTACTATATAATATTATAACAATATGTCAATATAACGAATGGACTAAATAAATCTCCCACACGGTAGGTAAACGAATGATGATTATGATAAAGTACGATTACGATTTACAAACAACGTAAGGATTAAGGGACTGGTCGATGCAAGCGCACTATAATTCATAATATTGTCTACTAGTATAGACCGGCATAATATTATCATGTATATATTATACACAACTATAACTATATACTTTAAACGATAATTTAGTTTTCAAATTATTTTTGGAATTTTCTTTCCAATTTAAGTTTTATTTTTATTTTTAACGTAAATATTACTATTATAGTAATATTTACGTATAAACGAAAAATTTCAAAATGTTTTTAACTTATTGGTTTTTTTTTTTAAATCAACTGAGAAAAGCTAAGTTATTTCAACTGTAAATTAAACTAGTTAAGTTCATAAGTTGATTATACAACAAACTAACTAGGTAAGTTAAAAAGTTAAAAAAAAATTAACTTTTTAACTTAACTTTAACTTTTTAACTAGTTAATGCCCACCTTTGCATATTCTTGCCTCACTGTCGAAAAAGTTCGCGCCGCCACACAGTGGTCTAAAAAGTAAATTTAGCTTACATAAAACTTAATTAAGAAAGTATGGTAAAATTTTATCTAAATGATATATTTCGTTTATATACTACCTATATGACATATGTACCCATTAGTTAATTGATTTGATAAGACTAAAGCCATAAATTGTATTGATGTCTCTAGACAACTCAAAATATATATTATTTGAACCATATTGTCTATTACCGCGAGCGTTTATTTAATTTTGCTTCAAGCTGTGATTGTAAGCACATTTAATTTTTTTTAACTATTCTTTTTCTATTTTTATATACAACGGAACATGCGTATGAAGGTAAGTACTATTAAAACATATTTAAATACACCTCTATTAATTGAGTTAAAAAATTCAAATCTAAAAAATTGCGTTTTTAATGATATAATATATACTATAAAACTATAGTTGAATAACTATAAAATTACAAAAGATTACAGTCCCATATTATATTATTTAATATTTATAATATAGACAAGCTACATAATAGATTTTAATAAATTTCGTCTGCCTATATTCGCCTATGTGTTCATTATAATCCGGTTTTCAGCTGGCTGTAGTAGCGGTGAAAAACCAAAAAAATATTACTAAACATTGATATATTGTGTATAATTATTTAAATAATATTATAGAGAATTAAAGTAAAATTTCCGAAGAAGGTAACTTTTTATGATAAATAATATTACGATTCAATAAATTATTTAATATTGTACTTTTGTATTAAATACGTATAAATCAATATATGTCGTTAAGTATACCAAAATTGTTATACGTGTATCCTCAATCTAGAACATTGTATCTTAAGTATTTAATAGTTAATACACAAGGGTAAAAATATATGATAATTTGTAACGAATAAAAACTAAAATTTAATTTTATGTAAGCTAAATTTACTTTTCAGACCACTGTGCGCCACTGCACGAACATAGCAATGGCATTTATAAACGTCATAATAATTATTAATTATAATAGTACCTAACTAGTAAATTTAATATTTCGTAATGTGACTTTTACAGTTATTCTTAAACTGTAAACTTAAAACTGCCGATTGGCGTTTACAAATAAATAAATAAATATTACTATATAATAGATATATGTATACATTATACATTTATACATTTAGTAATTAGTTGTATTAATTGCGTTAATATTATTTTTACTGAGGCATATGCATCATTGAATACTTTGAATTTTAAGAAACCACTCTGTTGTACAATTCTGTACAGACTGTATATTATAATGTATGTGTTTAAATTGAATTGAATAATTAATCAACGCATACGAAAAATGATTCTCAGTGAAGACTGACAAATTTACGAACTTCGGTACATCAGTACGGACAGTACCTACATGTACCGACGTACCGTGTACGAAGTATATTTTATGATACATTTATATTTATTTATATGCAGTCATTGAGTCATTTATTTTACTATTAGTAACACGGTAAGTTATTGAATTAATTTTTGCCAAAAACATTGCATCTTTTATTATATTATAAAATTTAATTTTGATAATAGTGCAGTATATTGTGGATAGTGTATTGTGTATAGGTATCTAATATCTATTCACATCATATATTATCGTATAAATGTATATTAATAAATAAATATTATATTGTATTAGGCGGCTACCAGTCAGCAGTTTTTAGACTAGGTACCCTTGTAATAAGTGTAAATCCTTACACAAACAGGATTCAAATTTAGAATTGTATTATAGTCAAGGTTATCAGGCATAATAATAAATTAAATAAATAATAAATATTATGGCTGCATCCAAAAACCGCAAACTTATGATGACGACTCCGAAAAGGTTTATAACCAAAAACCATACACTCACTTTATTGGTCTATTGTAAAGCGAAATAAATATCGCACACTATTTTTAACCTATAGACCAGATGTATTATGATTTATGAACCTCCAAAACTTTTACAAGTTTACCAAAAAGTTTAGTAGAAGCATTAAATTTTGTTTTAATTGTGATATTTTTATCTCTCAAAATGAAAAAAATGACTTACGCTTACATTTTCCACGACCATAAAATTGTTATTGTTACACACTAACATGTAAAAAAAGTATTGAATTCTTATATAATTATTATATGATGAGCAGTGGTTGACTTTTTTGGGGGGGGGCGGGGGGACCGAGTACCTCTACTAATTTTTATGATACTCAAGCGTACCCCTACTTCTTTATAGTTTGTTCGTTAGTTTGATTAAAATGCTAGGGACTCTACTTTTTTAAAAGTAGCTAGAGTACCTCTACTACTTTATTCCCAAGTCAACCACTGATGATGAGTACTGATTACCTACTTAGCTGACGATAATTTCTTATGTTTTTTTATTTTAATAAATATATAAATAATAAATAATATATTTAACATTTAAAAATGTATACATTTTAGATTCTAAGCTTCGCGATGTATTTATTGATTTTACAATGATATGTATTTTTTTTGTGTGTCCATGTATACGCGACAACTGACAAATAGTTGTCAGCATTTTTATTTCTAAAATCTAAAATGTATACAAATTCCAAAAACAACAACCGATCGGCACTCTTATTAATCATTGATTTCAGACTTCAGTAGTTCAGTGAACTTGTGACAGTCGTGTACGGTGTAATATTCTCTATTGTGTAATGTGTTGAATTTAGTTTAGAACATTATAATTTATAATTTAATTTTTTCGGTGTGATGGGAATGGTAATTTGATAAAAATATAAGTAGATATCTGTAGATACTGGGTTTGCGATCGAAGCGATCGGTTTTCTTAAAGTTACTCATCTGGACTGGTCAAACTTTTGCCCTCCTTTATTGAATACTGAAATGATGCCACTGGGGTTTGTCCTGTATTTTATCTAGAGTGTGCAGTTTTTGGATTCAATGAAAATGTATATAGGTAACGCGATTTAGTATGTGTGATTATGGAGGTAATTTTTATCGCATTTGTTATCATTGGTTATCATAATTTATCTCGTGTTATCGTTTCCCGCCAAATGTACATTCGTGGTAAACAAAAGTGTTGATGACAATTAACATTAAACTCCATTAGATTTGGAATATATTTTGGATCCTGATTCCTGACAATCTGGTCGTAGTTCGTACAGTCTTTCGTCTTCTTCGTATCGCCATCAAATACTTGCAAAATACTTTATCAAATAAATTACTTGCACGGTAATCGACTTGTGAGTACTTTTGGTTTATTGTAATGATAAGTGCTTATGTGTGTAACTTAATGTAATATTTTTTCACAGTGATCTTCACGTCTTTTGACATAAGTAGTAAGTCCTATACTAATACTTAAAAGATTTGTTCCGTAACTCATATTATTAAATCGGGTGATTCCTCCAATGATCCTCATTACATGCTTATTTCCATTCTTTATCTTTTATCCAAGATTTTCGAGCAGATTGCCCTTACAAAATTAAAGAAAAGTCTTAATCACATATAATTTTACTATCAAACGGCTTTCGGCCAGGAAAGTCTACCGTTACAAGTATCGTCGTATTCTCGACGAACATATTAGACATTTTTGATCTTAAGGTTGTTCTTTATATATCCGGAAATTTACTGATTTTAAAAAAGCATTTAATACAGTTGATCATGGCCTTTTACTGAGTGACTTCAAATGCCCTTTGTATCGGTCATCCATTATTATCTCACTATTACACTCTTACACCACTTGTGTTTTAGAGCATAATAAGACATAAGTATTAAATCGTTTTTTGATCGTGAAATTGTTATGTAAATTGGGCCGTTACACTTTTATTATCTTAGAATATTATATTTAAATTAAATTATTATATTTTGTTTTATAATTGGAAGCATTAAAGAAAGTTACTAGTTTAAAAGTATCTGTAGTAAGCTTAACTTTTAATATGTATTCATAGTACAATTAGTATAGTTTAAATAAATCGTCTTTCATCTTTGTATGTGATTCATTCCTCTTGTGACTAGTAGAATATTGGTCAATGAGTTGCAATTTTATTTTTCTGCATAATGCTATCTATGTATAAAAAAGTAAAACATAAACTCTGAATTTAATATTTAACATGATACTGAAAATATTTTTTAAATCACAAGTCAGAAATTACTACAATCATGGATATCTGTTCATCTTGCCATCGATAAAATATATTTAAGTAATTGTATTCTTTTTGGAATGTTAATAAAATTTGCAAAAATGTATTAGGTACCAAGTAATAATTTTAAAGCAAAGATATTATGATCAACTTCTTGCATACTTAGATACTAATTATGTTAATTTTTGTTACAAAAACAAAAAAATATTACAATTAAAATAATATACATTACTAAAAAACATCAGCATTACTATCAATTTCTTTATGAAAAAAGTTTGGGTTAACCAAAACAGGTGTTGGTAGAATAAATAATATTTCGGAAGGAACAAAGGGGGAAATATTAAATGTACAACACTTGCCATTATAAAATATCTAAGTTTATAGACTCCCACACACTGCAGCGGTAACAGTAATATGCAGCTGGACATAATTTACCGCCACCTCGGCAGGACTATCAAGACAATAGAATGTTACTGCTATCACTGCAGTGTGTGGCAACCTTATGGCTTTTCATTTGCAGATAATGTGCTGACTCCTCAAACTGATAATAGTTCTAATACTTTCCTTATTCATGTACCACATATGAGTTTTCTGTATACTACTAGTTGAAAACCGCTAAGCTACACATTATTAACTGTAAAAGCTAGTGATTATAATAACTATTTATAGGTGTCTATATTTTTTTTTGTTTGAAAAGGTTAATGAAAGGTAAATCTGACCGATAATGAATTTTACACCAAGCAGAAAAAATGTAGCTTTAAAAGAAATTAAAAAAGCCTCTTGCGATCACGATTTACAACTTTATCGTGAAATTCCTGATATTAATATTAATTTGGATGAGTTTGAAGAATGGGCAATTGAAAGACTAAAGGGTAAGAACAAAATATTAGATATATGGTTAATATTATTTGTTTTGAAGTTAAAAATACAAATCCATGTTAAATGAATTGTTTATTATTCTGTTTAGTTTTACAAATATTGGAACAACTAAGTTTGAAAGGAAACACAAGTAATTATGAGGATTTTACTAAATCTGTGGTTCATGAAATAAAGAAAGAAGGATTAAAACATATGTATAAATTGGTATGTGTTTTATATTTAAAATATAAAGAGTAAGACTCAATATTCAAAATATTATTTCTGAATAATATGTATAGGTATTTATTTTTTCATTTTTGAAGCATAATGTATTAGAACTATTGAAATATGAGGATTTAATATCTTACATACTTTATATTATTTTGTAATTTGAATATTATCATTAATTTAATTTAGTCTGTATTTATATTCTTCCAACTGTTTATTTTTAAAATATAAATACCTGGATAATGTGTCTTATTGTATGATATACAGGGTGGGCCAGTGAATCGGGCGATTTAAAAATAAATATGGAAAGCCCTGTAATTGATATGTGCGTAGGTACTACAACTATAAAATTATGTTCACCATAAATAAGCGTTTAGTTATCATGAATCGTTGGACTGCACAGCACAACAACGTGCATTCGCTGTAATTGCCATCCAATGTAAACACATTGTCACTGTGTCATTTAATCACATGTAAACGCCTTCTTGCAGATATCATTTATAAAAATTAAATAACGAATTAACACTTCTTTAATGCTATTTTATATACTTTCAGGTTATATAAATATATTTGTTAAAAAAAATACTTGTTGGGTTTTTATAGTTATTTTAAAATCGCCCGATTCACTGCCCTACCCTGTATATATAAAATGTAATGTATTCTTAAATTGTTTTATTTAGATAAATGGTGGCATTTATAAGGATTACAATGAAAACTGTGATGCGAGAAAAAGAGATTTATGTTCACATTTTATTCTTCGACTAATTTATTGTAAAAGTGATGAGTTACGGAAATGGTTTATCAATAGAGAAATAGAATTATTCAAATTACGTTGGTCACTTCTTTCGAAAAGTGATAAACTAAAATTTTTATCATCTAACAACACTAATTATTCAGCTGTAAGTAATGCAAAAGCAAAAAAAAAAATGTGTACTTTTAGAAAGTTAATAAAATAATATAGTATACCTATTAAATAGACTAAGAACAATAATTGTTTTTGATAAAATATCTACCAATATGTATTGCCTTTTTTTATGAATGCACAAAATAAAATAAGTTAACTTTGGGTGCTTATTTTATATTCACAGAACTGTTGTTCAAGCATCTGTTGAATATTGTTATATGTCTGTATACCTCATGTGCATACATACTATATTATATTGAACATTTTTATTGATTAAAACAAATAAATTCCCCATTAAATATGTTGATAAATTGTTCTAATAATTATCTAGATTTATTTGTATTGTTTATTGCTTTTAAATCATCTGTAGGTTAATGAAGAAGAACATCAAATAATGGTTGATAGTATGGGCTCTTTTGCTACAGCTGGAAATAATAATGAGTATTTTAAAGTTCGCTGGACACAAGTGTTGGATTTAGTCCGTAATAGAAAAGTTTACCTGTGTGATGGATTTGCTTATGTCATACAAACTGATGTTATCTCTGGCGTTTGCCAAACATTTCGTTCAGAACTTTCTCAAGAATTAGTAGTAAGTTTTTATTTAAAATTGAACATGATTTTATGTAGAGAAGCATAGTATGTTGAAATCCCTGATATAATAAATTGCATGAATATTCTTTAATAAACATGCCTTTGTAAGAATTTATTATATTTACTTAGTACTAAAATTATTAAGGTATCTATCTATACAGTGTGTCCCAAAAGTCTCGTATCACCCATAGTATCTCAGTGGAAAATGAATATATTTAAATGCGGTTTTTTTTACAGTAATAAGTATAGAAATTCCCATTGAATGGCATAAATTTCAATTTTTTTTTTCAAAAATTCAAAAATTTTCAAAAATAATTTTTTATACAGTTAAGTTTTTAAATTTTTGAGATAGCCATTTTTTAAATCATTATTTTTAAAACTGTTCCAAAAAAAAAAAAAAATTAAAATTGAGCGCAAATTAACCAAGTTAAAGCAAATTAAGTTTTTAGTTTTCTAATTATAAGTCATAAAAACATCATTATTCTAATCGATAATGATTAAAGCATACGATTCGTGTTGTGCTAACATAACTATTATTCTTAAAAAACCAAAAACTTAATTTGCTTTAACTTGGTCATTTGAGCTCAATTTTAATATATTTTTTTTGAACAGTTAAAAATTATGATTAAAAAAATGGCTATCTCAAAAATTTAAAAACAACTGTATAAAAAATATTTTTTAAAATTTTTGAATTTTTGAAAAAAAAAATTGAAATTTATGCTAGTCAATTGGAATTTCTATATTTATTACTGTAAAAAATACCGCATTTAAATAAATATATTAATTTTTCATGGAGATACTATGGGTGATACAGGACTTCTGGGACATACTGTATACTATACAATATACTATAGGTACTAACAATATATTTTTAATTACATTTTTTAATTTAACTTTTTAAATGTAAAACTGTATTAATTTATTTTTAGAAATGTTTTCAAAAATTCAGTGTTATTAGTGAAGATGAACGGTTTGGTGCTTTTATCAAGTATTTACACCAGTCCTACATGGGTAAAAATTACTCTGTTACAGAAAACATGTCTACATTGTCTATTAATACTATTGATCATGTAAGTATTATGTCAAGTCAACCCTTATATCATATAACGTCTGCATTGTTATTATATTGAAGTATAAGTTAATTTTCTTTTTGTTACTACCTAACTGGTTTTATTTCACAATTCTTACTTATGATAAAACAGATGATAGTATACAACTTCATATTTTTTGTATTGATCAATAATTTATTTTAAATTTTAAATGGGTCAAACATTTTCTAATACAGACATGTCATTAGACAAAAATTATAAAGTTTAATTTACATAAATAATTATTTATATTCTATGTAGGAGGGATCAACATTGGCATTAACCTATGAATACTTAATACGTTTGTTTAACACTATTTGTTATAGACTATAGTGTATACATGTGGTCTTAAGATTAGACATAAACATAAAATGTTTGAATGCCATCAATATGATTATTTGATTGCCATAAATTTGTACCTTATTAAAATAATTTGTAATCCCCCCACCCATAAAAAAAAACAAAATAAAAAATAAAAATCATCATAAATTAATGCATTATTGGAATTTACTTAGTATGTATGTGTTATATAATAGTAACTATAAAACATTGTCTGT
This sequence comes from Neotoxoptera formosana, assembly GCA_022818045.1. Lineage (NCBI taxonomy): Eukaryota > Metazoa > Arthropoda > Insecta > Hemiptera > Aphididae > Neotoxoptera > Neotoxoptera formosana. Next base: position 43,881,337 of record CM040630.1, on the reverse strand, counting down.
CTCTGGTACGGGGTACCAGTGACAGATTAATACTAAATGGGGAAATACGAGAGGATTTTGATGTTAATAATATAATATTAGTGAAGACAAATGTCTACTACTAGATCAAATTTAGTTATACTGAGTAAAATTTAATGTATACTGAAATAAAATGTTAATGTAATATATTTTACTATACCGATGACCTAGTAGCAATACACAAAGCAAGCGATGAAATGAGAATGGTTCGGCACAAATATATGTAGTAGGTCGAAGGATTAATATTATAAATTTTGTAAGGTAATCTAAAATAGTTATATCTATATAGTGTGACTCTATAATAAATTCAGTATGATAGATTTGAGTGTTATATATTTTTTGTCGTTTTACTAAGTAACATTACTTTCTAAATGTGTGTCAATAAATTCATAATGTTTACATTGCATAATTTTTTATACATCTTGCATTGTTATTTTATTGTTGAGATGTCTGATATTGATGAATCTAACCTTGCATCTTGTATTTTTTTAATGAAGTTAAAAATTTTTTTGTATAATAGTATGCTGTTCCTGATTTGATGTAAATACATTTTAAAAGTGTAATATATTATTTTTTTTAACATTGTGCTAGTCATTGGTTTTATTAATTTATATGAGTAATATGGAGATTTATTTGGTTCGAATAATTAACATTTTAAAATTAGATACATAGGTATGGGTATTTTTAAACTCTATGTTTACATTCATCAGACATTTTATACATTCATAGATTATTACATTTGAGTAATTGTCAATATTATATTTGTACTTTTAACATCAAATTCAATGTTATTTAGTTAATTGTTCTGGTTAATGATGTTATAAATAGCAATATTAATTCATATTAGTCATAGGTTGTATAAAATTATATAAGTTTATAAATATTAACAATTTAAAATCGCATTCATTATTATTTTTTATTTTGAAAAAAAAACCCCATTATAATGTTAACTTTTATTTCGTACATTTTACACATTAATTTTTTTATAAAAAAAAAGACAACAACAAAGGTTACTAATTTTTATTTTAAATCATAGTGCTTAATATGTATATTATATGCTATATATATAAAGTTAACAATCGTTAAAATATACTAAATGTGAATTCATAGTAAAATTAATTAAATATTTACAATACATACAGAAATATCATCATACAACTATGTTTGCTAAATTTTATTATATAAGTTGGTTTTCCTTAAGAAGGTTATCATATTTGTCACATTTTTGGTGCCTGGTTCTAATGCTTTGTCCATGTTAGGTCAATGAGGATGTATTGATAGCACTCTGTTAACCCCAAAGGTTGTACACTAAGGAGGTTCTACTTTGGCCATAATGAACTTGTAAGCTAACTATGTATGGCCCATCTGGAGTTAATTAAAATTTTCTAAAACTTTACACATTAGACATTAATACATTTAAATAATAGTTTACAATAACAAATTTGTAGTTTAAACATAAATGATAATTCTTAAATAAATAATATGTAGTATTGTGAGTAATAGTAGTAATGTAAATATTATTGTAAAAACAACTGTATTTTCATTAGTTGTTCTTTATTCTGGCTTATTCACTGGCTTCCAATGTGTTGTAAATTGCTTTAGTCAATTTATAATCCTATTTACTTACGTCATCTATATGTCTCAAATTATTCCTCCCCTTTCTGTTTTATTATGATTTTAAAATGGTTATAAATCAATTATGTAATTATGTAAAAATATAAATATTTAAATTAATTATTAATTTTAAATTATAGTTTATTTTCTCTTGAATTTGAAAATGAATATTATTTTTTTCTAGTATGCATTTTTTAATTATTTTTATAAACTTAAAGGTTATATGTATTCAGTGGTCGGGATGCTATTGGTTTTTTTGTAGAGCTCTAACGCTACACAGCTACTCTCTTAAAAAAGTAGTTGCTATCACTATTTTTAAATATAGTGCATTACTTTATTACTACATTTTATTTTAAATTAAATTTTTTTTCTTATTGAAAATTGGTAGATTGTTGTTTCTACTGATTTTGAATTGGTGACTGGACAGGATTTGACTACATAAGTTAATCATGGGTTGAACCCAAACAATTCACCAATACACTCATCATTATCATAAAATAAATATATTTTTATGGCCAATGAATAGATTAACTCTGTAGGGTAGCTACAAAATAATGATAATTTTTGCTACTCTAGTATAAATTTCTAGCGCGCTTTAGCATTTTTTTACATTAGATGTATTGTAGCAACAATTTGATAAGAGTTACAAATAAAGTAGTGATTTACTGTAGCGTCACTACAATAAGCGTGTTACTCCCGAACACTGTATGTATTATGAATTATATCATTATGATACCTATTATTTTCTATTCATTTAATCAAATTGAAGTTAATTAATTAATTTTTTGTTAGTCAAAAGTTCTAGTATAAATTCATCCTTTTAGTTTGTTCTTATAAATTTTTTTTAAGTATTTCAATTTTAACTTCAAACTTATAATGATTTATAAATTAGTTTTTAACTATTCCCCATGAAGTTGGTTTTATTTTTATTCTATCAAATTATTTCTTTGCTTGATCCCGTAAATATTATGGTATTATAATCATTTTATTGTCTTAACCTTATTTGTTAGCTTTAGGAGTATGTTAAAATGTATCAAAATATCCAACTATGTCCTCAGTTATTAAGCCAGAATATGTTTGAAGTTTTATGATGGTCTTTCTAAAGTCTATGTTCCAATGTATTATTTGTTGTTGTTATTAAGATTTATTGTAGTATATTATATTATTATAATTTATGTATTGTAAATTTGTAATAGTGATAATAAGTATTGATATATATTTATTGTTTATTTAATTAACAATCTATCACTTTTCTTTAATTATCTAGATATTCATGTGTGTTAATTATCTAAGGCATATATATAATATAAAAAATGTAGGTTATATAATATAGATAAAATATACCTGTATAATTAATTGCTTTTGGAAGTAGTGTCAATGGATGCTCCCTTCCATCACGTTTGTCACGTCTAGAAACCATTGTGTTATTGTGTATACAGATTGTAAATAAATTATAAATAAAAAAAAAAGAAACTAATTGCCTATCCTCAAAACTAATTTTTTTCAGTACAAATTATGTTTAACAATTTTTTTTAGTAATTTGGAGCCTTTCCATTATGTTATGTGATAGAAATAACTATAATTAGTTATCTATCACTGGTATGGCGTATCAGTGACAGATTAATACTTAACAAGGAAATACGAGATGTTTTTGATGTTCATAAATAATATTAGACTAGACACTTAGTTCACTGAGTATAACTGAATATATATTGAAATACCAATAACCTAGTAGCAATACACACATGAAACAAGATTGGTTCTACATACATGTATGTAATAGACCAAAGGATTATTTTTATAAATGTTATAAAGTATTCAAAAATATTTATATATATATATAGTAGGACTCTAAAAATACAGAACGAATGTAAGATGACCACACGCCTAGGACATAATATATATTTATGTATATTAATAATAAAATATCATCATAGTGGTGAAACACCATTACGTAATGTGTAATCACAATCATCATCTAATAATTTAAAATATATATTATAAAAAATTTAACCAACTTTCTTTTATTTTAAAAATTAGTCTTCAAAGTCCTTTCCTCTATGTATGAAACGGTTGCATGTAGTTTTGAGGAGTGAACATCATTTGAAACATCAAGCTCGTCAACAGTATGGTTTATTTTTAAAAGGAGCAGGATTACCGCTTGATCAAGCGTTGGTATTATGGAAATCAGAATTTACTAAGAAAATGGATGCAGATAAAGTAAAGATGACTTGATTTATATTTATAATTGATAATAATTAATGCTTTTTTATTTTCTTAATTTAGTTTGATAAACAATATAGTTATAATATAAGACATAATTATGGCAAAGAAGGAAAAAAAGTAAACTATACGCCGTATAGCTGTATGAAAATAATTATGGGTGCAGTGAGTTTGGATGAATATCACGGGTGTCCATACAAACATACTAATAGTCAAGCATTAAAACAATTACTTGAGACTTCTAACATTTCAACTCAAAGTATGAGTATTTGTAGTTATATAATATTATGTAATAAATAAAAAAAATGAATAACTAAATTACATTGTTGTATTAAGGTATTCAAGAGATTTTAAATCTGTCTCAAAATGGACACTATCAAATTGCTTGTACAAAATATTTTGAAGCACATAATGGTGTATCACCTTCTTGCACAGCTATCAACCACCCAAACCAATTCTTTGAAGAAAGTCAAAAATTGAAAGGATTCAATATAGACTCTAATATCAATGATTGTAAGTTTTTTAATTTATATAAATACATTTAAAGTTAGAACCCTAATATATATACTTCTATGTTAACAGCTCAAGTAAATGATTCCTCGATGATAGATGATATTGACAATACAGAATTTGATCAAACAATAGTTGATTTTGTTGATAAAATGGATTGTGATTAACGAGTGAAACTAAAACTTTAAATAAACATTTATACAATATTATAATAATTTTTTTTTTTTTTACCTACCATTAGCAAATACAAATAAGTAATTGTACAACATATTGTCTTTTATTTTAAATAAAGAATTTAATCTGAAATATTAATTAGCCAGTTAAAGTAATTTATATTTATGTAATATCATAATCTGTATGTGACTTATGTCCTATAGTGAGGAACTAAACCTCATTATATTTAAATATTATGAATAATTTGTTCCAACATTGATTAACGTCTGGAAAGTTGCAGCAAAATTTAGTTTGTAAAATGTATAATTTATTCAAGAGTAATTTAAAATGAAAATGGACAAAACTGAAGTTAAAGTTATAAAAAGTTTATCATTATAATGGCTATTTTAAGGAAAGGGGGAAAAATAGTTAAATATTGCCAGCAGTCAAATTTTTAAAAGGTATTTAAATGATTGCACACAGACATATCAATATGTTTATGTTTTCAAATAAATACCACAAATATTTTCAGGATACAAATATACATTTTTTATTTATTCAGCAAGGTATAACATTATTTTAAGAACTTAACATTAATAATTTTATATAGTAGTGTAGTAGAGAATATGCAGGGCCACTTAGGGTTGCCAACTATATATTTTGTTTAATTTGTTTACATCAACACTTTAAAGTTAGTGTAAAAGCTTAGGTATTTGTTAAAGTCATTATATTTTGTTAGTGAAATTTTTTTTATATAACTGGTAGGTATAATAATTTGTCATGAAAAAACTCATCCTACATTATACAGTTTGAAAGTTGGCAACCTTAGGGCCGGAATTGAGGGGAGTATATGCAAAACATTATTAATAACTATACTACTGGTTTTATGAATAATTAATCTTAATAATTATAATGATTCAGTTAATTGACGGCGAGTAAAGTCTTCAATAATACAAGTAAAGTTTAAGGATCTGAGAAGTTTGTGTTCCATATTTATGATTAATAATGATTTACATGTGTCTTTGTCCGTTATTGATCCAAAAGAATTTAAAACTTCTTTCAATACAGATGGGGTTGAATGTTGAACATCACAATGAGTAGCTGAAAGGCACAAAGCCATTTTTATTACTTTTACAAGCTCTTCAAAAAAGAATTTATAATCTTTTTGTCTTATAAAATAACTGACATCTTTTATAGAAGTTGGGTTTAATTTTAACTTGTGTAAAATGCATCTTAAATCATTACATTCGGTAGAAATATGGTATGTTAGATCTAGGTATTGACTTTGTAGATAGCCAAGTTGCATAAACAAATCATGGTCTGTTATTGTCATGATTTTATTTAAAAAGTTACATTTTAATGCTAATTCCCTATAAATTACTTTTCTGTGCTCTAACTCAGTGCGTATTTCATTGATCATGTAAAAGTAAGTTTTCATTTTAAATTGGTCGTCTTCATTTAAATAATTAGCAGGAAATCTCATTTGTGGTTTCTCGGCACGAAATTTATTGTTGAAATGTAGAATACTAGATTTTTCAAATGCTCGAGTCTTATAATTTATAAACTTTTCATTGGTATGAAAATCATCTAAATAGCATATTAATGATTCATATATCATAAAAATCTCATGGTAGTTAATTTCATCAGATGTATGTTTAAATATATTCTTTTCAAATTCTATAATATGTTCAATAATATCATCCCAAAACACTGTTAAGAAACATATTTCCAACCGTTTTACTTTCTGCAAAATCAAATAAGCTTTAACACGAATTTTTTCGTGAAAACTCTTGTTTTCGGATATTTGAAACAATGCATTTACAACCGTTGACCAATTTTTACTGAGGCATTGAGTTGTTTTGTTTTTCGATGAAAATTGATCATAAGACAGATTTTTTAACACACATTTAACATCATCCCACTGACTTTGAAAAATTAAAAAAAAGTTAAATAGTTCATCAATTGTTGTAAAAAATACATTGCCTTCATAGCAAGAAGATGCTATCTTTATCACAACTGAGCTTAGAGAATCCCTTGAACATGGTACAATTGTAGCAAATTCATTTATTATTTTTAGGCTAGCGTTTAAACTATCTCTGTATTTAGGTATGTTACTATCAATATTATATGATAGTCCCATAAAACCAATGTGGCTTAAATTATGTTTATCCAATATAATATGGAGTATATCCATTATTTGTAAAGCACTGTCTGCTTTTTTATTTATAATATCCAGAAAACGCTTTATTGGTATACCACAATCATTAACATACTGAATGTAAATCACTGAATCATCAGTGTCTGGCACAGAATCGATGGTTATTGAAAAATAGATGGTATCTTCAAGCTCATTTTTAATTTGAATCATAACCTGTTTTGCTATTGCAGAAATGAAATTTTCATAATCTCCAAATGATAAATTAGATGAAGGAAATTGTTGTTTATGGTTATATTTAGAGTTAATTCGTCTTAGATGTGACTTGTGTTTATCAGCAACATACTTAATCGTACAAATACCATCGTTGGAGTTTTTTGAATCCTTTAAAATATCAACTGCTTCACTAAAAACTTTTGTCCAATATTTATTTTTCAGTTTAACTATATCTTTTTGATTATTACTTTTTCTTTTTTTTTCCATTTGATCCATTGCAGGTAAATTGCCTGACAAACCGCTTTTAAGTTTTCAACAATATAGTTTTTGTTGGTATTTTATTTTTGTATCTGTAAAAATTATATTTCTTGTTTTTTGGCTTTCATATAGCTGGCTGGTTGATCAATTCTAAAAAAAAAAAAATATATTTTATTGAAGAAATTATAATTTTACACTAAATAATTTGTAGTGGAAACTTAAAGTACTTAATACATTTTTATGCTACACGTTCAAATTAGCAAATTAATTGGTTTTTAAAATATTATTTAATTTGTATAATATAACAATACAAATATTTGAACTAAAAATGCATAAAAAATTGTTTTAACAAAAATGTTAATTATTACATTGCTATCATATTTTATTGTTATTTATAATTAAATAAATATTTAAATTTAAAAAAAAGAAACAAAATACCTACTTAACATATATTTGAAACTTAAGATATTATACTTGTGGGAAACAATTTGAAACCTCATATAGATTACAGATGTCACTGATTTGATCTCAACATGGCGTTTTAACAAATAAATTACTATTTCATGTTCATTTAAATGATTTGTACATTGATATAGTGTTAGAAATTTAGAATATAAAATTATTGATTCAATATAGTATATGCACACAATATTTGTCATCAAACCCGCATGCTAGGCATAACAAAATTTGAATTGTCAAATTTATAATTTAAAATTTCCTGAACATAAAACTATACAACATATGCTAAAATAAGTAGTATGCAATTTAATTATATTAAAATATGTAAATTCAGATCAATATAAGTTTATTAAAAATCTTATAAAACATACTCTTAACTCAGTAATTTTCAAATTATAAAAGCATATAAATGTTTCATTAAAATAGAAATCCTTTCCTTAAGGTCCCCGTTGCCGGATATTATTTATTATTAGTTTGTATTTTTAAATTAAATACATAGGAAAACAAAAATATATATTAGGATGTGCTTTTGTGAATTGTGGTCCCTGGGCCCTGGTGCCGGCTATTTATTAAGGACCAAATTATTGGCAACCATATTCACATATTGTTTCGACGTTGCACGATTTTGTGAATGTAAATGGTTATTAGTGTGAGAGAACACTCTATTGCCCGTATATGAAAGACGCGAACGCACTCGAAGGTACATGTCATAGAACTAACAAATAACGAATTATAAGTTGTCCATTTCAACAGGCGTAAATTACTTCATGGTAATATGGATAACTCATTGTCAATTGAATATTTTTTAATTGATAAACAACAATATTCTACAGCCAGCATTGAACTCAGATTTTTTATTTTATTTTAAATAATGATATAAAATAATTTGTAAAAAAGTTTAAAATTGTCTTTTAAAAAAAAAAACTATTTAAAAGTTTGAGATTAAAATATTTTAAAGCTAACATCGAGGCAAACTATAGAATATTTCCCTCTAGCAGTTACAAAAAAAAAAAAAAAATCAAATTTGATTGATTCTACAGTCAGGATCATTAATGCCGTAAAGTGTGTTTTTGAAGACAAAATGACATTGACAATAATAACAATTAACTTTTATGTGAACTTGTTCATAAAGGTTAATTTTTTGTTTTACTAGTCTTAAAATTTAAATAGTTAATTACATTTATTTAATATATATACATTTATATACATTTAGAAATAGCAATGTTGATGTATCTTTTTATGTTCAATGTTTGCTTATTTAAATTAAGTAGTTAAAACTTTGAATATGCATTATATAGATAAAGGTTTTAAAATTGGATAATTAAATTTTATATTTATAATTGAACTAGTCTGAACTTGATACAACAAACATGTTAATAAAACTATATTAAATTATATATATTTATTTAATAAACTTAAGACCATGATAATTTGTTATTTTGAAAGGTTATAGACTATGTACTTATATATGATTAATAAGCAAATATTTTGCTCCATGCAAGCATGGTTAGAATTTATAAGGGTAATAAGTAAGTAGTAAATATCATTATTTGTTTTTGTATGGAACATTCAAATATTACCACCATGCAAATACACATCAGATACACAGTAAGAACTAAAGCACAGGTCATTAAAGCAGAAGTACACAATATTCAAAACCAATTTATTTAAGTAAAATAAATAACTCCTAACAAACATTTAGGAACTTTAATAAGTTTATATTCAATTTTAAAAATTAAAATGTCTTTGAATTCATTAAAAAGTCAACTTTGCAAACCGCATAGTTAATGTCACAGGTAGTACCTAAATGTTTAGATCAAATGTAAACTTTTTGCAGTACTTTTCTTAATAATTAGAAAAAACAAAATAAATTGTACAATTTGTATCGAAATAATTCAAAAATGAATACTGTAAAGAATACTGTAAATGAATGTTTATGTTAACATTTTCTATATATAATATAAAATATTTAGACTTTTTTTTAAAACTATTTATGGACATTTGAAATTGTTAATTTTTTTTTTCTATAAATGTTAGTAAAAAAAAGGTCGGCAAGTGGGTACCGCTTTGCTGTACAGTATGTATCGAGTGGGCCACTGTAATGGATGGTAACTATTAAATTTGAATTCAATGATAGTATCATTGTATACCAAAAGCGATTCTGAGCATATTTTATATTATATTTATATTGCCATTATTATAATTTCAAACGCTCATAAAAAATAAGTTGGAATTTCCAGTAAATTTTTTTTTAGAAAGACAGAAAACTTATAGAGAATCTTGTGTTGAATTTTCATATCTTAGATTTAAATATCAATTTTTTTATAAATTTACTAATAAAAAAAAATTCATAATTACATGATTTTTACATATTTTGTCAAAAATTTTAACTTTAGATGATTATAAAAAACTATTGACTTGCGACTTGAGACATGCGCTTCACTTTTGTTTTAACTTCTACTTACATAATAGCCTATGAGGAACCTTGTATTACATTTTTAAACCTAAGGTATAAATTTTCAAAATATTTTCTTGATTTTGTAAGAATTTTTAAACCTTAAATATGAATAGAAAAATGTTCATGAATTTTTAACCACAAAACAATTTGCAAATGTTTGATATTTTGATGATCAAATTTTAACTTAAAATGTCTATAAAAAATTATAATTATAATGTATTTTTTTGATTTTCTGTTTATACTATAAACTAACTACGTAAAACCTTAGTTATAAAAACTGAACATTTTTTAGATTTTTAACTACAAAACAATTTGCAAATATTTGATGATGAATTTCTGTCAAAATTTGAAGTTTAAATGCTTATAAAAAAAATTGGCCTAATGTATATTTATTATTTCTAATTTTCAAGAAATTCGACTCCACAACATTTTTTTTAACGATATTTAAAGAAAAAAAATTTGAAAAAACCAACAATTTTTTAGGTATATAACAGTTAGCTCAAACATTTTTAAAATATTTTGGTGTATAAAAATTGGTAATCTAAACATTTGGTGAAATTTTCAAATGTCTGCGATTATTCCTTTTTGAATTACTTCAAAATAAGAAAATCGTCCCCGGAGAAAACAGCCCTCGGTGCAAAACGTAGAACTTGACTTAGTATAGAAGTTACAAAACGATTTTATAGGGAACATCTCAATGTGAAATCATGTGAACTTCAGTATAAAGAAATTAAAACGTTTTAAAAACGAATATAAGTTCTACAGAATACTTTTTTGAGATATTGAACACCTATGTATAATGGTAGTCATAAATTACAGTAGGGTTGATATATTTCATTAATTTGACTTCTTATCGACGTAAATTGTAGAGTATAATTGGAAATCGCAAGGAATTATATGCGTGCTCCGTAAGCGTTATGATTTTACGAAACTACGAAATTTAATTTTGGAACATTTTAAATAATCATCTCATATACATCTCTCGGTGCTTCATTATGACTATTAACAAATATAAAAACCATAATATAATTATATATAATATATTTGTAAATGTATACAAATTGCATTGATTTTTCCATGTTACGTCATTACGCTCAATAATGCTGGTCACCATTCCAATCTGATAATATTATTATACTTTAGTTTTTTATAATCGACTGTTAAACGCGCTTATAGCCGCTGTAATGCTTTTATGTATTTAACAATATTTTGTTAAATTTATTTTTTATACTTGTGAGTCGTGTCCGTTTAATTTTGACAATTCGGTTTACCATATTATAATTATTTTAATTGAAATACCGAATAGGTACTAAATTAATAATAATAAATTGCATGCTATAATATAATATTGTATGCTGCCGTGAGTTTACCTAGTGCGTAAGTGTGATAGTGCTTTTATTAGTACATAGGTATATAAAAATAGTTAACATTTGTGGTGATACACTGCCACACCGGTACTTGGACAAGATATACCTATTGGTATATATCCGTTGGTCAAGAATCAAGATGGATAATCAAAAGCAGGTAAGACAATAATATAATACCTACCTATTACATAATATAATGTAACTTATAATATAAGTATGTATTATTATTATCACCCTGACTATTATACTTAATATAATAATATATTAATTAGTGTTTTTGTAAATTAGTTTTTCTTCTAATTTATAAAATAGACAATATTGTAAGCATACCATATTATTAGGTATGTGTAATAGTTATTATAGTTTTTTTTATAGTTACATAAAGCGCTAAAAGACTAATATGTTAATGTATGGTTGTGACATGCGAATATTATAATATTGTAATATTTAAATATTATATAAAATGTAATTAGAACGTTATCTGAAATGTAAATAGTAATATATTTTGTATGGACAACAAAATAATTATTATTTGTATGGTTGTACTTAAAACTAAATGATGTATTGGTATTATTCTAATAAATAATATACAGTGCTTGAATTTTATGTGGCGTGAGGGGACCTCTTCTTATTTAATAATGTTTTCCAATTCAAGCACAGATAACATTAATTAAGTACCTAGGTACTATAGAGTTTAGATATTAAAATATGTATTATAATTAGGGTTAGGATGTTTATGATTTTGCATATTTTTTTTAGGTTGTCCAATAGCATCCATTCTTATACAGAAATATGTTTCATGATATCTATATTCAAAATATCAACATTTTATTTTGCATATAATTGCATATTTTACCATTTTTTATTTATAAGTGCATAATTTGTGTTTTTTCTATTTTTAAGCGCATATTTGACGGTTTTCGATGAAAAATTCTAAAAAATACCATAATTTTATTTTTTACTGAATCTTATATAAGTTTGATTATCTGTATTTCACAAATGATCACTTATTTATTGTTGAGAATTCAATATGGTTATACCTATACGGAGTAAAGGTAAGTAATAACCTACTTAAATAGAATTTTCGATAAGCCTTGTCAATTGTCACAGTTAAAACTTATCTTAAAACTGCGAGCCATTACAATTTTATCAGATATTTTAACAGAACGTTTAATAATTTTTAGATAGTTTCCGTCTTGTCTACGACCGATGTAGAGTACCATAAATTGCGCGTTTCGTATAATTATTTAATTTATTAAATCACTAAGGTTTATGCCTAAAGTTAAAAGCTCTTGCTCTATTCGACTAAGAGGTTTTGTAAAAGAATTTGCAAAGCACGTTTTAACTACCGATGGTTCAATTCTTTATTGAAAATTATGTGAAGTTAAGGTCGGTAGTAAACATCGGTTTACTGTTGAACAGCATATAAACACCACTAAACATTTTCGATTAAGTAAATAAAAAAAAAAAAATGATAAACAACATTTGCATTTTTTGTCTAATAATTTTTTTATTTTTTAATGCATATTTTTCAAATTGTTCATGCATATTTAGCTGGTTTTTAGTGCATAAGTGCATACATATTCATACATTTTTTAGTGCATAAATATCCTAACCCTAAATTTATAATATATACCTACATTTATTTTGTAAGCACAATTAATATAATTATTTTTAATGGTCAGTTGGTTATTTTGAAAGCGAAAAAACTTATTCTGTTGTACCAAGCAATTGGCTTGTTATGCAAGATAATAAATATTATTGTAAGTGGCCGAAAAGATAAAAAGTGACTACAACAATGATTATAAATGCTGAAAATCCTTCTAGTAAATGGCTCCTCTATCCAGTAAATATTATTGAGAATTCAACTTTCAGTAAGTTAAATGAACAAGTTGAATAAATAATATTATCTTACATATTATTTTAAAATATAAGCATAGGTAATTAGTTATTTTCCATTTTCTTTATAGATACTTATGATTTATAAAGAAGCTGTGAAAAAGGAAAGACAAATTTTTATATCAGGTTCTGAGTCTGACAGTGGAGACCCTAACATGGCAAAAAGAAAATTATCAAATATTAACTATGAAAGAGATGGTAAGCAATGACACAAATAGGAACAGTTAAAAAAGTATTAAGGAATATTAAGATTTAAGATATCATTAAATTATAAAATATTTATAAATGCTTTACCATAGTATCTACAATCTACACATATATATATATTTTTTAAAAAATTTAACTTTTTAACGTGTTGCCTACCTATTATAATTCATGATAATTTATATATATCAATACATTTGTTAATTATAATTAGATAATCATCACATTTTTTTATTAAATATCTACCTATATATTTTGTATACGAGTATTAGATATTTTTCTTATGATTAACATATTAGTCTTTGGTTGTATTGCAGTAGGCAATCAATGTTAATTTACAATAATACATTTAATTTAATTGCTCTCATAATTTAATTTTATAAATTATTTTTCAATAATAATCATTATAATTGATTGACAGCTTGGAGCAAGTAGTTTTCCTGATTTCTTTTGTAAAAATAATGAAATGCAAAAATAGATTTGACTATACTGTATAATATTGTAAAACATATACTTATTAATAATGTAAATTAATTAATTTTGAAAGTTACAATTTTTATATTTAATTATTATTAAGTTTCATATAATTTATAACTGTTTAATTGTATAATTATTTAAATATATTATAGATAAAGAAAAGAAAGCCTTTCCACTGCATGTTCAAGAGGAACTTTCAACGATTCTTAGAAGCTGAAAAGAAGTCAGTCAGTGCAAAATGTATAAAGGATTGAAAAATAAAGGAATATGGATAAACCAATTTATTTTACTGTTAAATTGTGTGTAGATTTCTCAATGCATCTCTCGACCACCAAGGCCATTCTCGTAGTTTATTTTTGAACAAATTGAAATATTTTGTTACTATTTTTAAATTATCAAATTACAAATTAGTGTTTGTTTTGATATAAAATTAATGATTAATACAGTCAACACTCAACAGCCATCAGCTAATGGTGGAATAAGGTATTTGTGTATATTTAATTCTATATAACTGTATACTGTCCTGTGTTTTTTATTTTATTTTATTTAAAAAAATGTCTGGAGATAAATGTGTTTATTATGACTGTAATTTGACAAGAAGGACATCGAAAAATATTTTTCATCCATTTCCAGCCAATATTTAATTGCACAAGCAATGGATAATTAATTCAGGTAGGTATTTAAAATAAAAACAGTTATAAATTAATATAATTAAAATCATAAACCATGAGTATTGTATCATATTATGTTTATATAATCTAGGTAACATAGACTTTTAGAAGGGATGAGTCCAAAAAAATTAAGAAAAAAATATATTTGTTCGAATCATTTCCATAGTTCTATGTATATGAATTCGACGTCTATAAAACCACGGCTAATTAAAAATGCATTACCGATAAAATATACAATTATTGGTAAATATTAAGTACATAATTTAAATAATTAATTCAGTAATTGTGAACACATATTTTTATTTTATAGATGCAAATTTAAATGTTGATACTCTACTGAACACTATGCCGACTAATAAGTAAAGTCAACGGCAATATTTTCAGGTAAAATAATAACAAACATAATATTAGGTAGGTACTATACTTATTGAATTATTGTGTTTTATATGGTTAATATATTTTCATAGCAAAAAAAAGGGTGGGCAAGTAGGTATCGTTCTGCTGTATCTATAGGCACTTAATTTATGATATCCCCCACTTAATTAAAAGACCGGAGATATACAAATAAAAAATAAAATCATTTCATTT
This sequence comes from Neotoxoptera formosana, assembly GCA_022818045.1. NCBI lineage: Eukaryota > Metazoa > Arthropoda > Insecta > Hemiptera > Aphididae > Neotoxoptera > Neotoxoptera formosana. The sequence continues at coordinate 43,866,067 of CM040630.1, read as the reverse complement.
CAAGATGTATTTTACTCCCGCGTGGACAGTCCGACTGTGCGCACACATTTATCCGACGCTCGATGGCTATCATCGTATCTCTACCAAAAACAAACGGAAAATATTCTATCTAGTGTCGAACTATACGTCACTCAAAATCCTCACTATTCTCGGATGTACCATACAACAACATCCTACCAGCAGGGTAATATAATTAAAAAATATATACTAAAATAATAAAAAAATATTATTTCCACCTCATACACACTACAACACTTATGTAAACAGCCGCAGGCACCGATCGCACGGTGACCTTTGGACTGTTGATAAGATAGCATAATTATGCCGCAGAAAAACAACCAGACCGTATCCCCAATTAAAATTGTTGCCAATAGAACCGTTAAACCAACGGACAAAAATAATGAAACAAAAACGAAAAAGTGCTCATTATCTACTTCACCGCCATAATCACCTACAACAATAAACATAAAGAAATCAAAGAAATTCGTTACCCCCAACCGCTATACAACTCTCGCACAGTCACACAAAATGATTTGGAACCTATTATCGCCGACGACACTGATACCGACGAATACATACCACAAATGATACACCAAAAGAAATATTGCCTCCACCTATATTTGTCAAAGGCTTAATCGACTTTCTTCAACTAAGGAACAGCTTCATCGAAGAAATTGGTCCAACTAGCTCCTCGTGCAAATCTACTTCAAATTACCTAAAAATTCAAACAAATAATCTTGATAACTATAGAAAACTAATCCACTTCCTAAAAGGAATCTATGCACAATTTCAAACGTATCAACTCCAAGCTGAAAAACCATTCAGAATAGTCATCAGAAATCTACACCCATCCACCCCACTAACTGACATAGCATCAGCAATTGAAGAGATAGGACACTCTGTCAGAAACGTGATTAATATTAAACACGCCCCAAACAAAAATACCAATACCCATGTTCTTTGTCGACCTCGATCCACAAGGAAGTGACAGCGATATCTTCTCCATCGCTATTCTGCTTCACACAAAAGTAAAAATAGAAGAACCTCATAAAAAACGCCAAATCCCTCAATGTCAAAACTGTCAGTCATATGGCCACACTAGAACATATTGCGCACACAACCTAAAGTGCGTCAAATGTGGAAACGATCATCACACTTCTTCATGTGTAAAATCTCCAGACCTCCCAGCAAAATGTGCCCTTTGTGAAGGAGCACACCCTGCCAACTACAGAGGATACACTATATACAAACAGCTATCCCAAAGACGCTCCAACATCTCAAGTAAAAAACCTAACCTTCAGCAGCCATTCAACTTCAAGACTACACACCAGCCCCACCACCAACAATCAAATTATGAACACCTGCCAAATCAACGTACGTATGCTAATTGCTAATGTAACAGAGGGTCACCCTCCTCTCAATAATATCCCGGCTCCAACAAATAACAACGAACCGTCCTCTTCTAAATTCATAGAAGAACTTAAATCAATCATAAACCCTCTTTTTTCTCTTCTCACCACTCTTATTTCAAATCTCAGTTCCAATAAAAATTGTCCCATATCCCAGGTGACCCTGAAAGACGTTTAAGACGAAAATGGTGTCGAGATCTCCTGACTAAATAAAACCCATCCACAACAACTTCAAGAAGTCCCATCACTGGATGGATTCTTCGCTCAAGTCATCAGTCACTCTTTATTTTATTTTTTTTAATTATTATTCTTGTTCTACTTCCATCACTTATACTTATTATAAATATAAAATATTTATAGATTGTATAATAATAAAAAAAAAAAGATGTATTTAAATTTTTAAAACCTATAATATTGACTTGAAGAGTAATACAGCACGAGGAATGTGTAAAATTACACGAATACATTTAAATCCTAATGCTTTTCAGAAAATGTCGTGTAAGTTAGCACTAAAATTTTTTAGTAATACTGTCTCCGCTGTAATCAAAACTTGTTTACAGACAGGAGAGTTGAAATCAAAAACCGCAAAAGATACAGCCGATTTTCTTTTAGAAATTAATAATACATTCGATACATGTTATAGTGAACACCTTTATGATAAGAACCCGTATAGAAAACCTATGAGTGAAAAAAATCAGCATATTTTTGAACAACTTAAAAAAACAATATCGACTTTTCAAAATGCAAAAAAAATTGGTGTTAATAAAAAAACATCGGTACCACCTTGTTTTACCGGAATGAGTTGGTCATTAACTGCATTGAACAATTTGTACACGTCCGGGTATTCCGATTTGAAAAATATTTCATCACAAGGTGGCAATAAAAAATTATTTTTATTGACGAACAGATTAAATCAAGTTTCTTTAGAGAACATGTTTTCTATAATGCTGCAAAATTTTCTTACGCAGCGTATTTTGTATTGCAGTGAGCATATTATACTATTTATAATCAATGATATAAATTAAATTATTAAATTATTAAAATAATTATTAATATATATATTAATAATTATTTATTTAATTATTATTTTTAATTTTTTTTTTTTGGTAATCAATTTGGTTTTTCAAGTGTCGATAGTTCTATTATTTTATTTACATATAATAGAATAACTCATAAGTGCTTTATGAGTTACGTCCTAAAATGTATCTTAATAAATAATCGCCCTTAGGCGAAGAGACACGTTTTATGCACATTGAGTACCTATAACTTTTCAATTCTTAGCTATAATAATAGCTGAATATTTAAAAAAATTTTAACTTCAAAATAATTTGCAAATATTTATATTTTTGACAAAATTAGAACTTTAAATGTTAATAAAAAAAATGATGTCTATATATTTTTAATATTTATGCTACTCTAAAAACATATACAACATTTTTTTAATTGATATTAATTATAACCAATTTTTTTTATAAAAATCAAAATTATAAAAATATATAAAGGTATATAGAAAATACATTTATAAACATTTGGTGAAAATTGTATGTATCTACAGTCATGAGTTTCACCAAAAAAACAAAATCGATTTTGTTGACAACTAGTTTTGCGTAAAAATTCAGGTTTTTTAAAAATATTTTTTTGTTTTTTCCGACGTTTATAAAAAATTTGAATTTTCAAAATGACCTCTCAGAAAGTACTAACTAGATTCACTATCCCACGATGAATAAAACTGATGAAGAAATTCAAAGCAATATTTTGTCAACTTCGTGTAAACTGTAAATAGACAAAAAAAAAGTCGGCCAGTGGATTTATGCTAAAATTTCCTCTCAGAATCTAAAATTCTGAAGGTTGAAAATAGTTTTAAGTAGCTCAAAACGAGTCAAAATATATTTATAATATGATGTATACATACATTTGGTGAACATTTTATGTAGGTATCTAAGGTTATTATTTTTCGTGTTAAACTAAAAACAAAATAAATTGTTGTCAAAAATTAGTTTTGTGTGAAAATTATTTGGATTTTTTACTTTTGATCCACCAAATTAGGTACCTCCCAAAAAAATGCACTATCCTACCAGAAAAAATGTTGCTGAATGTTGTATACCTTGCTATAGCATAATATATTCGTTTATAACATCTATCTTATATTTGTATCTGTATGTCTTGTTACTAACATCAGATAGTCAAGACTATTATTATTATTATTGTTATTATTAATTTCATTATTATATATTATTATGTTGTTGTTGTTAAGACCTCGTGTGAGTGGTGCTTTTACTTAATACTAGTTGTCAAATAAATTATATTTAGTCAAATATTGTATTGTTTATATTAATATAAATACAATATAAAACATGGCGCCTTTGGAGTTGTATATGAAATAACCAACGCCCTACATGTTAATTGTTTAATTGCTTGGATTCAAATCGATAATAAATAAAAAATTAAAATAAAATTGAAAATTGAATTCAATAGACCGGCCAACCTTAAATTGATGGGTAATATAAATGACAACTTTAAAATATTTAAACAAGAAGTAGAAGCTTACTTCATGGCTACTGAAACATATCAAAAACCAAAAGAAGTTCAAGTGGCACGTCTACTCAACCTTTTAGGACCAGATGGTTTGAAATTGTTCAACACATTCAGAATTGAAGATCCAACTATTGAAACAATGTTCAAATGTTTGGAAGAATATTGTGTACCTAAAAAGAATGTAGTAATGGCGCATAACAAATACTTCATCAGGAAACAAAATGAAAATGAATCATTTGACAAGTTCTATGTTGACCTACATGAACTGATCAAGTAATGTTCATTTGGAGAAGCTGAAGAAACTCTGTTGTGCTCACAAATAGTACTTGGCATACACGATAAGGATCTGCAGATAAAATTACTCAGAGAAGATTTGCCGTTGTCCAAAATCATTAAATATTGTCAGGCGGTAGAACAGGCTGAGATGCATCGACATGTAGGTCAAAAAGAAAATCCAACTCTGGATCAAATTGAAGAACGTCAACAATACAATTAAAAAAGATGGAGTCAAATCAAGCAAAATAATAACATAAGCAGGAGCATAAGAACAAAAATCAGGACAACAAAATCAACAAAATTATAAAAATAAAAATTCTGGTGTAAGTCGAAATAATAATGTTAAAATATTTAGTTGTAACAAATGTGGTAAATCTCATGGTATAAATGAATGTCCTGCGTATGGGAAAACTTGTAATAATTGCTTTAAACTCAATCATTTTGCAGTAAAATGTAAACAATTTACTAATAAAAGACAGCTGAATGAGGTTCAATGTAATAATAGTAATGATGAGGAAAAACAATTAACATATTTGTCATTAAATAGCATTGAGTCAGAGAAATATATAAATTGGACAGATATTGTTGTGCTTGATGGTGAGATAGAATTAAAAAAATTAAATAAAAACTTGGAGAAAAGTTCAGTAGTTATTAAATCATTTGGAGGGTTTAAAATAGTCATTGGGAAAAGTTAAAATAAATTAAAAAAATTCTAAGAATTAAATTAGTACCTATTTTGAAGTAGTTAATTCTAATAATTTACCAATACTAGGTTTAATTTCTATAAAAGTTAAAGATGTTGCTAATCCTAAAGTCTTCCCACCAAGTACCTTATAAAATAGTAAATAAATTAAAAGAAACATTAGATAAAATGTGTGAATTAAAAATTATTCAAAAATGTAAAGAACCAAGCGAATGACAAAGTCCTATAATAATTATTGAAAAACCAGACAAAAGTTTAAGTTTGTTTAGATCCCAGGGAGCTTAATAAAAATATAGTTAGGGAAATGTACCAAATACCAACACTTGAAGAAATCAAATTAAATTTATTAAATAAAAAATATTTTACTTTATTGGACCTCCGTGATGGGTTTTATCAATGTGAATTAGATCAGAAGTCACAAGACTATTGTTGCTTTAGTACACTGTTTAGAGGTTACAAGTATTTAAGATTTGGCTTGTCTTCTGCCCCAGAGAAGTTTCAACAAATGACTTCTAAATATTTTGGTGATATTCAAAATGTAAATGTACATTTTGATGACATATTAGTATCAGGCTCAACGATAGAAGAGCATTATTTAGCGCTGAATGAGGTAATAAAAAATTCAAGAAAATGTATTATTAAGTTTAATTCTGCAAAATTGCAATATACAATGCCTAAAGTAAAGTTTTTAGGATTTTTGTTTAGTAGTGAAGGAGTTCAACTTGATGAAGAAAGAATAAGATCAATTAGGGAATTACATGAACCAACTAATAAAAAAGATTTATAGTCATTTTTAGGCATGATCAATTATCTCCGTGGATTTATTCCTAACCTATCTGAGCTAGTAACCCCTTTTAGAGAACTATTAAAAAAAGATATTATGTTTTATTGAAATGTAGAGCATAAATTAGTTTTTGAGAAAATAAAAGAAATACTCTGTAATTTTCCAATTTTAAATAACTTTAATTTAATAGAACCATTTGAAATACAAAGAGATGCGTCTGAGAGATTAGGGTGCTGTATTTTTCAAAATAATAAACCAATACATTACGCATCAAGATGTTTGAGTGATACTGAAATTAATTATGCACAAATTGAGAAGGAAATGTTAGGTATAGATTTTGCCTGCACAACATTTCACTATCTCTTATATGACGGTGTGACAGTCTGTTAAAATATATTCGGATCATCAACCGTTAGTCTCAGTGATGAAAAAAGAAATACATAAAATACCAAATAATAGGCTTAGGAGATTGAGAGTCAAATTATTAGTATACAGTGTGAATGTTGAGTATTTACCTGGTAAACTCATGTAAGTAGCAGACTTTTTGAGTAGAAATTATATAAAAAGAAGTGAGAAAAGCGAAGAGTCGTTAAATGATGTGGTACATACTATGGAAATAGTTGAACTTAAATTTGAAAACAACAAAAATGATGATTTTAAGAAAGAGGGAGGAAATAATTAAAAATAAAAATAAACAGATAATGAATTATAATAAAAATGCAGGAAAGGAAGAAAAAGAGTTTTACACAGGTCAAAAAGTCTACATTCAAAAATGTATTTAATAAAAAGTGTTCCCGGACATTATTATTAACAAAACTGAGTATCCTAGTTCTTATATAATTAAAGATGTAAATGGTAAAATACTGAGACGCAATTCAAGGTTCATAAAAAAGTTCTAAAAATCTACTATAGTCAAGATAGGTACCACATGATGGTTTTGTGTAATTGGTATAATCCTTATATATATAAAAGAACAGTCCTTTTTTATGTACCAATTTTGTGACGACGCTATTTAACTTTTTTCCAATTTTTTTTCACAGAGTTGTTCCAAATACCTTTCTGAGTGTCACCACGTCGCCCGATTTTCAAAATTTTGATTTTAAAGGGTTGAAATTGGCAAAAATAAATTTGTACGTGTAATTTGTACATCTATATTCATATAATAATAACAATAGCAGTCGGCCGATAACGGGAAATACGGTACGGCGCGGTCCGAGGATTTCCGTCTACCTGGACTCTGACCTTTTTTTCGTGTGTGTATCTTATCGGCGGGTGGAGATGAATAATTGTTTCAACACGACACTACGTCAGTTAACTATTGACGGTCGTACGTATCATAGCATGACTGCAACCGCTATATTTATGACGTAGGAATAAGAAATTTTAAACTACAAACTAAAATATAACATTTTTATTAGTTAAGAGTTAGTAAGCCATATTAGAATTGAGAAATTGAGTATAGAATCATTTGTAAATATTTTTTTTTTTGTTTTATTTATAATTTGCAGCTACTATTATTATTTAGAACTTGATAGCATTAAGTAAAATAAATTATTTTCTTCTTTAAAACACAACAATGTGTGTTGATTTAACAATTATTTCATTTTGAGAAAGCAAAAACTACGCACGGGCGAAGCCGGGTAATTCAGCTAGTATATTAATCAATACTAAATCAAACAAAACAAAGGCGAATACTCTCCTGATTTTGAAAAATGTTTTCACGGTATATTGATATATATTTAAAAAAAAAAGGAGAATATCGATAACTAAGTGTATAAGCCACTGTAATTAGTGGCGAGGACTGAATCTTTAGGTCAGGGAGACGTCGAAAAAAAATCAAGCATAATAATAATATCATAATATTGATATAATCATATATTTTAGACAATATTACACAAGAAATAAACAACCCGTAAATTATGGATCAACCATGATAAATCATTAAAATCAATAACGAGTGTACGGTAGTCGATGACCCTAGACAGGACAACGCGATTACTGAAAGATAAATGAATAAAACAAAAATATGAACGGTGAGATGCGTCTCATAGCGCAACCATATGCCCGCGTCACTTTCCAATTCCCGGGAAAATTAATTTTTATAGTGAATTTACACTGTATTTGGATGTTTACTGTAATGACCCACCACCCACCCACCACGTCGGGAATCGCCAGTTTCATATTTTGAAAATCTCATTGAGTTATAATTTAAGTAACAGTGGAATATTTCAAGTGTATACGAAGTACGAATACTTTTTGAATTACGACAACAATTTAAATCGTTTGACAAATCATTTTACTTGTGAATTATACAAGAACTAAATTCTAGTTTCAGACGCTCATGAAAAATTATGTAGATTTACGCTCAACTTTTTTTTTTAATTTCCAGTTTTAACAATATATAAGGACCCGACATTCATAGAAAAATATTAAAAACGTTGTTAAATAGTTTAAAAAGAGTTAAAATATTTTATACCGTGAAATATTTGTTTGTAAACGGTTGCTATAGGTTATAACTTACTAACTTGGTTTTTTTTTTAATGGACCTAATTCTGATTTTAGTCACTTTTGCACCTCGTGGGGTCCGCAATCCATATATTGTCTGCGATCCGATGCAGTGGATTGCCTACCTAGGTGGCTTAGATGCATGTAAATCACTTGAGGTTAATCTTAACTTATTTGGGCATATGGCTCAGGCAAAGCAGAGGTGGGACAGCTAGTTACATATAAATACAAGGGCGCCCACAGAAATGTTCACCGGGTTGTGGGGGGGGGGGGGGGGCAATATAGATAATTTATATACATATACATATACATATATATATAATATATATATATATATATATACATAACCATTATATTATAATGTATAAGACTGCAAGAGCACTGAAAAAAAATCTTAAGCTCATAAGTAACTTATTTTTCTAAATATAATAATGATTAAATAGTTTTATAGAATATTAAAAGTCATAACTATTACTAGTCATCAAATAAAAATTGTATAGGTCTAGGTTCGATAGCAATTAATTTCAAATTATAATAAAGTATAAATTAACAAGTCAGATGTTAGACAACAATATAATATGTTATTAAATCTTAATCAATTATCAATCTATATTATCACACTACTTAGCACTCTCAAACCAAGTAAGCCAACTATTATGTGATACCACAGAATGTATTATATGCTCACAATTATTAATTATAATATAATCATTGTACTTTTTTTTTTTTTAATTTACTTTTTAGGAAACTATTTTATACATAAACTCTTTTTTAAACTATTTAGTGTTTAGTAAACAATTATTCTCTTAATTGAAAAAATACGAATATTATATTTTAAAAATATAGAGCCTATACAAACATTGGCCAAAAAATGTGGGGGCCCTTATATCAATAGTAAATTATCTACTCATATACTTCAGAGCTCAGAAACTAAAATGAGATTCTTAAAACCTTTTTGAAAAAAAAACTATAATAATAATCTTGTTACAAAGTTCAATTTTTATTTTTTAATTAAGAATTAAATGACTGAGAATTTACTAAACTTAAAATATTACCTACTTACATATTAAATGAAAAAACATATTTTTTTTTATCTATTATAGATAATTGTGACTTATGGTCTTGTGTTAAAACTAAGTACAATGTAATTTGTTATAATTACTCATAAAAAATAGTAAGTGGAAATAACTATAAAATAGATACATTTATTTGTATTTCCTATGTAATGTTCTATAACAGCCTAAAATATTATTAAAATGGCAAATGGTTATACTTATACAAGTACACAGTTTTAAATATACTAATATAGGTTAATCGTACAATCAATATAATATAAGATAAAGGGATTTATTTGATAAGAAATTATAAAATTTTTCAACTTTTCACAAAAAATTATTTTTATGACAATCTACATTAGTAAATAGGATTATAGACAGTACATTATTAAATATTTAATAATATCTAAAAAAACACATAAAAAATTAAAAATTTACATTCTCATCAGCTAAAATGACATGATATATCATAATTTCTAAAATTTAGATTGAGGTTTGAGGAACTCATTCAGATCAACATAATCAATTATAAATTGTATAGCATTTCTATAGTCTGATCTAAAATAGTTTAATATATTTGTTCAATATACAGAGTTGTATGTTTTTATTTCAAAACAATTGTGATTATTTGAATCCAGAAATTGAGTTGTCTATTTAAGTTGTGTGTTTTTTCTTACTGTTATTTCTTATTAATTATGATATTATAGATTTAATTGTAGAATATTAAAAATTTAATTCATCATTATTTGAAGGCAAAGATTTTGGTAATACAAGACACACATAAGTAATCCTTAGCTTAGGGGTCTTTTTATGTAAATGAACCATTTTTTAAAAGAATTGCAAATTCATGATTTTCAAAGATTCCAAGGAGCCACTGGATTGCTGCATTTTCTAAAGAGCTACAGATTGCATGCTAAGAAGCCGCAAGTTCCTGATACCTGCTCTAGCTCATTAATAAAGGAATAAATATATTTCATTAACATTTTTTTATACCAAACTCAAAATAGATAAAAATATGTAACTTCAAATTCTTATGTTTACAGGTGACATACTTATTTAAACTATTTGAAAATACCTGCCCAATTAAAAAGTATATACATTAATATTCATTATTATTGGTATAAGCTATAATAAATAAATAACCTCTTATATTTATTCAAGTATTCATAATCTTGATTTTTGTTTTAATCTGATACATTTCGGTACTTTGGCAAGTTAAATGTTTACAACTATAATCCTTTATGAAGAGTAAATAGTGATTTTAAAGTGGGATATTTTGAAAAATATTTTAAATATGTATTTTATTTATATTTTGTTTATACTCAAAAATCATAATTCAGACATTTTCAATAGGGAGGAGGCAAATATAAACTACCATTTCCAAATTTCCTAAACATACTGTATATATTATTAAATTATAAAGCATACATTTTTTTATATTTTCCAAAAAAAAAAATGAAGAATTGTCTGAATATTTTATTGAACTTTATTCATACAACTAAATGGCATAATGAGATTTTCATTAGCTCCATGAATTTTTACTAAGATCTTAAATATTAATATTAGCCATAAACATTCAATTGTTTTTGAATATACCCATAAAAAAATTTAAATGTTTATTTCAAAATGTTTTGGAAAATTACAATTAGTTAAATATAGCCAATATACCTATTTCAGACTGTGGTCTGATATCCATTCATCAAATATAATAATCCATGGCAAAAATGTATCTTTTGATGATTAGAATTAATATATTTTTATCTCTGTGTATCAGTGTATCTTATAAAATTAATAAAATTATAGTAGATCACTGCAGGCCCAGTAAATATCACAAATGCCATTTTTTCTTTAAGCAGCACCCTGTAATGGCTTTGATATTTTTGTGTTTTAATATTATAACAATAGACAAATCAATACATTCCTAATAATCTTTTCCTTGCTAAGTGCTCCCCTGTTATCTTAAGAATTCGCTCCTTTCTGCTGTCTCTCAAAATTAGGTCTTTTACGATCTCTTTTCTATGGGCTCCCGAGCACATAGGTATCGGTGGCAATGAGCACTCTGACTATCTAGTTGGCTCCACCGTCAACCACTCCCACTGAGGCCCTCAGTAGTGCCCTTATACCGACTTGGTCCCCCTACACCTACACTTCAGGTTATAGAGTTGTATTTAAAATCATCACTACTCAACCATAGTTTCAGTCACAAAAAATTAGTCACACTATCATAACCAAATGCACGAGACTAAGCATTGGGAACAACCTCTTACCACACCACTCATACGAATTGGGACTCAAAAATAGCAAGTATTGTCCACTACCCAACTGTGGAGGAGCTAACTGCGATTTTCACCATTTACTTCTTAATTATCACTTTACCAGCAAAGAAATCAATTAAAAATTATTTTTTCAACCTTGGGTATCAACTTGTTTTCTCACTAGTGCTCTTTCAACCAACAATACACTTATTATAAAAAGTATACTTAATTTTATACTACAATCGTGGTTAAAAATTTAGAAGTGTGTGCTTTACTAATGTTCTTTTTTGTCTGTGTCAATTTTATTAAGTTATATATGATAAGTGTCAAGATGTAGATGTAAATAATTTTAAGTTAAAATCTTAATAAAATAAATGTTATAAGTCAAAACAAATATTAAATAAAAAGCCTATAGTTGTCTAGCAGTATTTAATCATAATGATAAATTACCAATGAAAAAAATAATGCTAAGTAATAACATCCAATACTTGAATAGCTATTTCTAGTTTATATTGACCATATTTGTGGTATGTCATCGAATAGCTTCAACAGCTATATAACCTCAGAACCATTTAATAGATTACAAAATAGATCTAAAATGTATTCAGTGGTAAAACATCTAAACATTCAACCTAACATTCATTTTTAGTATCGTTTTGAACTGTTTAAACTTTTAACTTAAAAAGCAGGCCCATAAAATTGTCTATGACTTTGGCATCACATATTGTGTACACTCAAGACTCTAGGTTTTTGCGGCACTGTATGCTAATCTCATGTATGCTACTCAGAATAAGTATAACATACACTATAATACACTATAACAAAAACATTTAAATTATAAGAGTTATAATTAACATAGAAGATTCAAGAATAAATGTAATTATGACATACTTGTAAAAGGTTAGCATCAAGAGTCATAATCCATAATCCAGTCATGTCCAATAGGACATGGTTAAACAGATCATATTATTAATAATTCTTAGTTTGTACGCATACTAGTAATGTTATCTTCTACGTTATTAAAAAAGGGTAGTGTTCACTACACAATTGAAATAGAGTTGGACGCCACTACATGTAACATGTCTTATTAAGTATGTAACATAAGGATTGGTTAGAATTTTTGTTATTAATACATAACTATATTAACAAAATAACATGCAATCGGTTTAAGAAAAAGTATAAACTCTGATAAATGGGTAAAATAATTCCTTTCATCCTCAAATTTTTGTTGTGAGGAACTTATAAATTGTCATTCGTCACATACTTGATACAGACATACAGATTAACAGTTAAAATGGATAATAATAATAAGTATAGAATAATATAAAACTTTATAGTATGTGATTGTGTTCCATGGCATTATGAAATGGAAAATTTGAGAATTTTGTTCCTAACCTAAAATTGTTATTCACTGCCAACAAAATTGCATTTCTTAAAGATTTATGACAAGAAGCAAGTGTATTTGACCATTTTTATCAATCAGGATAGTTATAATTTAAGGGAAAGCAAGGCAAACAAGTACAGTGAAAGTGTAGCGTGAAAACTGGCACAGGAAAACTCTTATACAAACAATAATAAGTGATATAATTGATACTTACACGACTTTCACTATTTCTGTATCTATAGATGCAACGCGTACGTACACACGCTGTTGAAGTTAAATTTGTGTAAAATATTATTTACGGGCAGCAAAATAATAAGTACAAATTAATTTGGAAAACGGACGTGAACTCTGGAATCTGGTGCTCTACTGCTCTGGCCCCGGATGGCTGGATCGCAAGTTCACACTGTTTGCAGAAAACGAAAATTAATCAGAAAACACATGTTTGTCGACACGTCATCGTTATTGATGTGTATGGCTGTAAATTGTATAATACTTATGTATCCATAATATCCATTATCAATTTTATGTCGTTTTATTATCATTCGTAGACCGTTACGAACGTACAACAGTTGCTAGAAGAAGCGTATCTATGTTCAGTGTTTACGATCGATCCAGCCCGGCATGCCATCGGTCGTGACTGGGTCGGAGGTTTTGCTGCGACGAACCGTCGGCGTTGTGCGAGAGGGGGTGGGGGGAGCAGGTCTGAGAATTGGGATGAAAAGTAATGCGCCGACGCGAGATCGGAGATTCTATTGATTCCAACCCACCGCCGACCGCCCACGCAGTGTTTTAACTCCAGTAAATTCACGCTTTGTGCGGCTGGGGAGAATTCATAGTGACCTCGTCCACGATTCGGTAACGAGAATCGAAAACCAAACTACCTATATAGACGATATTGTAATAATACTGTAGATGTTAAAAATTTCCTTACGTTACGTCCGGTACAATAATATACTGTAATTGTATTTTATTTGTGGCAGGCATATAATATTATGATATAATGTGTGGCGAGTTTGGAGGAAAAGTTGTCACGACTTAGGACTCTGCGTCCAGTGGCGCCAATCGGTTTTTAACTCACTACGTTATCATATTAATGGGCGAGACAAATTTTGAGTACCTACCAAGGTGTATTTTTATAAGGTGTCGTCACTCTAGAGTCTAGACTCCTAGCATACACACTTTTGATTGAAATTCTTACCACAGTTACTATAGACACCAGAGCGCGCTTCCTGTCCTAATACAGAAGGCCGATGTTTTCATACTGTTAAATACAAAATGCCTTAAAACAGTTATTAAAACTATAAGTCTATAAATTAAAATGTTATTTTTTTTGGAGTTGGCTACCTATATTATAATTTATATATAGCGTTTAAGAAATTTCACGTTCTAAGTAAATATAAATTTAACTTTCTTTAAAACAATTAAAAAATATTACCGCTTGAGGCTTAAATAATGAAATTGATTTTGTATTCTCAGTTTCATTTTTTTGAGAAGCATAACCAGTTCTGCAACCAGGTACAAAGAATTAGTTTGGTATTTTTTTAAAAAAAAATAACAACCAGAAGTCATGAAAGATATTTAGATATATTTTCAACTTTGTAAATGCAGTGCAAAGTGAATAAGGTTTAGGGTAAAATTATTATTTTGACAACCAAATAGGCATAAGATTTCGAGTGACATACAGTTTAAGCATGTTTGTACAATGTTTGACTTTTATTTTTGAATATATATATACTAGCTGATCCCGTGCACTTCGTTGCCCATTAAAAAAAATTAATAATGCCAAATATATATGAAAAATATATTTTATTTTATAATATAACAGTTAAAATATAGTAATTAATATCGTTACAACAATATTCAATTTATTTAAAATTGTAAATTGTTAGTATATTTTAAAATACTCATAACTCGCTTTAAAATTAAAATATAATAAAAAGCCAATGAGATGCCCTCGATAATAATGTTACCTTTAATTTTTATAAGAGGTCAATTCACTCTAAATTTTAAATTCATGGAGCTTCTCGTGATCTGCTGAGCGTAAAATTTGCTATGTTACGCACTTGTAAGACGGAGACAACACATGCGGGTGTGGCGTCCTCTTAAGCAGTACTTCTCAAATTTTTTGTCATGGGGTCCTCTAAGTTTAATGTATAACTTTCAAGGCCTCTTTAATCAAATCATTAATTATTTTTTCTTAATTATGTACTATTTCACACAGATAAATTATTAAAATTATAGTAAATTATTGTTTTTAATATATTTTTGAAAACAATTTTATAGTAATATTAAACTTTAAACACTCACTTTAAACTTTTTTTCATAAACGCTTAGTGTAAAGAAAATAGTTTAAATAAAATAAATATTTATTTAAAAAATATATTATCTTCGTATTTATATGTTTTATAATTCTTGAGTGTATTCTGTTATTCCAGTCAATTCCTTGAGTTTTGGAGTTTGTAGAAAATTTTTTAGCTCATAAATTTTAGGTATAATTATTAATTTATTATACTAAATATAGGCTATATATTAAATTGTGTAAAAATTATGTACATATCTTAGGGAGGGCTTAAGATGGCTCAGAGCGGGCTAAGCCCCCTCCCAATTTCCCTATTTACGTCCATATAATTATGAATATTATTTGTTGAATGTAACACGGAAAGCATTATGTAGGTATGATAATTTAGTGAATTAACTCATACATTTTTCATATTTTTTTTGGAATAGGAAATTTAAAAATGAGTAATGACAGTATTTATAATAATATTAATAATTGTATTTGAAAAAAAATAAAGTATTTAAATACATGCATACAAATAATTTAGAACATATTATAAGTCATTATAGTCATTTACAGTATACAATTTTGAATTTTATTCCTAAAATCGTAATATATTTTCAATTTTCTATGGATTTGGCGTACAAAAGTGCTCATTTATCGGCCTTCATAGGACATATATCGCTCCCGGTGGTGATGTCTATCTGTGGTAAAATTTTCAAACAAGTGACGACACCTTATC
Organism: Neotoxoptera formosana; assembly: GCA_022818045.1. NCBI lineage: Eukaryota > Metazoa > Arthropoda > Insecta > Hemiptera > Aphididae > Neotoxoptera > Neotoxoptera formosana. The sequence goes on along the minus strand of CM040630.1, from coordinate 43,850,141 downwards.
AATACACCTTGGTAGTTGAGTTGGTACCTACTTACCGATCCATACTAAAATGTGTTTCCTTTGTGTGTTATATACTTATAAGCACTAAGTAACCATTTTACCTGATGCATTTTTAAAAAATTAAATCGTTTAGAAAATTCAATCGCTCAATCTCAAATTCCCAACGTCGCACCCACGTCTGTCCACTCGATAAAAATGTTCTGGTATACTTGCATTTCCTACTTTCCCTACTCGGCTTAGTCGAGTTCGGACTTATCGAGTACAGTTGTCGCAAACAGAAGAGTTTATCCCGCCCAATGCCATAACGTAACATGCCTAAGAATATTCGAATGCCTCTCAGGTACCTATCATAATTTATAATATTATTATGTCGTACGGATAAGGTGTGCATACGCCTGATATGGTACCTTTATTATGTAGGTAGGTAGTAGGTACTAAAAAGCGGTGCAACTCGTTTGTTTACATTCAATATTTTTTTACCTGAAAATTGAAGCTTTGTTTGCTCACAACGAATACACATATTATAATTTATAGGTACACCTAAAGGGTGTAACAGAATGCCCTAACAAATTAAATCATTTTTTTTTCTAATCACTGAACTATGTAATTATGTCGTTGTTAGTTTTACTGTTTTGGCTGCCGTCATGACTGCCGAGACCTTGAACTCGGCCGAGTACGTGACCGATCTACACAAAGTAATAACTAATAAGTATACAGTGCTCGGGTGAGCGGTCGAAAACAGTTTCTATTTGTTCCAGTCGGTCCGTGTAGCTATCCCGGCCACCAAGGTGTTTACTCAAATACACGGCGTGTCATTAAACCGCGGCCAGTCGAGTGACGAGTACTCTGTACTACTGGCGGACGGCGGTGGCCGTCGGCCGGCGGGGATATAGCCACTCGGCTATATCACTCGAATAGAATGTGTAGTTGACGGCTTACTCGGTCAATATTGTCAATTGGCAACGACCATTCGGCGACATTCGCACAAACGAGTTCCGCAGACGAGTGCTCGTCCCGTGTGGCGCGTAAACATTCCATGTTCGTTTTTGCACGAGCATTGAGCTCATCTGAATACTACATAGATAGATTTCATTTGCCTCGAAACGAACACTAGAGTCTAGAATATTGATTGTGCAAGCGTCACATCAATGGCAGACACAAAAAAGAAATGTACTGATAGCAGTGAGAAAGAGAAAGGGCGAGAGAGTGAGATAGAGTGTGGGAGTATGTGTGTGTGAGAGAGAGGGTGACTGAGTGGGTAAGAGAGAGTGAGTGGGTGTGTCGTGTGCGAGAGAGTGTGACGCGGAGCTAACGTTATTATAATGAGATAGCTACAACTAGGCCCAACTGGCAACTGTACCCAATTTAATAGCGAGAGAGAGAAACGTTTATCGAGTCTTCTCTTATCATTTTACATTCCATGCATTCGCTTTGGAAGACAGCGCTCATTAGTCACTATTTTACTCATGTCCTCGATGAGGCAATCGGTAAAAAAGACCAAAGAAAAAATGTCTACAGAAAAAAGAACAAACAAACATTTTTTTTAAAAATTATATTAAGTGCCTATACAGTTTTCTTAATATTATTTTCATTTTTGTTTTTTTTCGTATGTCTTTTTTTGGGATACCCTCGATGAACACAAAGCCGTGGGAATCGCGAATCATTGATTACAATTACGTCATGGTTGAAATCTGCAGAGCACTAAAAAATGTGCCAAACTGAAAGGTGCCGGCGCCCGGCAACGTTTATATACCCAATATAACTATAATATAGTTGACTATGACTTATGAGTATCGAGTGTTTAATGCGTCCACGATATTAACGCACCCAGCGCAATCATAAACATTTCCTAGCATTACTATATTCGGTCATTTGTGGAACTTAATGTTTTCACAAGTCATGGCTATACCTATACCATAATTAGAATTTTATTTGTACACGCAATATTACAAAAGCTCATAGGTTCTAAATTTTTCATCGAATTGATAAAACCATTCGACAAAACTTATAAACAAAATACATAGGTAAAGCCAATAATTTAGGTAATACGACCAACTGCCAACTGTCATGAATTTATCTTTTATATATTTTTACAATTAAAATATTAAAAAATATTATTAGCAGTTTTGCCCGCTACTAATTTCAAATCGTATAGTTGCTTCTAGTTCTTATTGAACTTCAACACCAATTTAATTAGCTATTCTATTGTCGCCAACTCCCTATACCATGCCCGTTAACGAGTTGCAAAGCAAAAATAATATGTCGTCGCAGGGAATTGGAGACAACAGCACAGCTATTTTATTTCTTAAGTAAGTACTATAAATTATAATGACTTCATAATACTATAATCCCCCCCCCTTCCTCAAAATTTGTTTCTCAAAACGGTCTTGAACTCACTCATTTGGGGTCAACCACGGAAAAAATCGTTGAATCCAAAAACTGCACACTGATAAAATACAGGACAAAACCACACACTTAATAATTACTTGGAAATCTATACATCTTTAAATGAAAAATACATGATTTATTATCTATAAATTTATTTAAATAAAAAAATACAAGACATTACAGTCAGGTAAGTAGATACTCATCATAACAATAACATATGATTTCAATTTATTTCATGTCACAATAATTTCAATTTTAGGCTTCTAATTAAAATACTGTTGAAAATAATAGAAACAAACTGCTTTAGTTGAAATCTTTTTTACATTTTATTTTTTTCAGAGGTTTCAATACGGACAGTTCTTCATGCAAAAAAACACCGATATTAAATACATAGTACGATTTAATAACTCAATATTATGGATTTCGAAAAAAGTTTGGATTCAACATATTTTGTCTTATCATTTTTAGGCACTACTATAACAAATTTTAATCAAATGTTGACATATGATCAACAAAATTTGAACATAAAAATTGAAAAATTGTGTATACATTTTTGTATTTTGAATAATTGATTATGCTTCCCTAGACAAATAAATGAGAAAAATTGTTCGTAGGATCCAAAGTGACCAACGGAAACGTTCAAATCTGTTTTCAATATAAAAATTGCACAACCGGATCAATTGTTATCGGTATGACAATAAACTTATAAATACTAAATTAACTTAGCAGTAAAAATAGTAAAAATATTTGCAACATTATACCATGTAAGCGTGGACGTGTGTCATGCGCGCGTATAATATGTTCGAGCACAAGGTTCCCCTCCTATAACCACATTATCATACACACTAACGGCCATTTGTTACGCACTCGTTGTTCTCACGGCCACGATTCGCAAGCAGAAAACCGCATTATTGCCATGCAGAACTACTAACGGATTCGAATATACCAGTTGTTTTGGCCACGAACAACGTCCTTTTCTCAACATTTTTCGTTTAGGTCGCAAAGTTAAAATATTGGTTATTTAAAACCAATAGATAGTGTTATAATTATTATTATTAATTTTTTTTTATAAATATGCAGACAATTATTATTGTTTTGAATGATTTTTAAAAGACGTGGAACATTAAATGTAGCATGGCTATGTTTTTTTTTGTTATAAAGAGGACGTCATACACCATTGTCAGGGGTTTGATATAGGCAAATATAATGAACCTCAAGAAAACTGTTTTAAATTAAATATTATATAAAATGAAAACTTATAAAAATAATCGTACTTAAAGTCACAACCAGTGGGTGTGGCTCGTGGGGTTTTCCTAATGGGTGTACACAATTTATTATTCATGATTTGCAGGGTGTTTATAAAAACATTATTTTTATAAACATACTAAAATTAATGTACATTCAATTTTTAAAAAACATTTTAGAACAGTAAAGAAAAACAAATTGAGAAAAAAATAATATGTTGTATGTTGATATTTTTGTTGCTACCACGTGGTATGATAAAAATTAATGTAGTGCACAAATTGATTATACTCTAAAATACCGTGCTTTATCGACATATTTATGTAAATATTACATAGTATTAGTACGGCCACCCGGTGAATAACGAATTTGTGCTCGGCAAAATTATCTAGTCAGGCAAGCTTGATATAAAAAAGTTTTTATTGTTTTAAGATCCGTTATTTTTATCAACCTAACCTAATAGTGAACTACGATTCTTCAGAAAAATGAACCGAATGATTTGTCCAAAATAAAGATTTTAGGACTTTCTAATCCTTTTTTAATATTAACATCGTTTCTTCCGATCGATTGGTTAAGTTAGGTTGGATGATTGAATGACAATAAGTTAGTCTAACAGTTCAAAATAATTTGCGGTTATACGCGATATGTGAAATTGTTGAAGTGTGCAATGACTACAAGTGTCCCCTCTTATATCCACTGGTCCCCCCACATACAATAATGATAATTTACTACGCCAACACTACTACCATGATTCACAACCAGCACGCAGAAATATTATTATTGCATATACAGAACCCCTTAAAGGCGGTGCGTTTCGATTCCAGGATGCTATTGCATTGCTAATTTTTTCTTTGTTCCACACTCAATATGGCAAATTAGCGTTCAGCAGAACCAACTTTGTATTGTAACTTAGTGTCTTCGTAAGCTTAGTATTAGAATAAATTTAAGAACATTGTTTGTGGTTGGCTTTTTCGAGATATTTCAATTTGTATGCAAGTTATAATTTATGAGTATGAAAACAACATAACAATTTAAAAATACTCACATTATCTTCATTTAAAAAGAAAATCAGGTAAAAAAATATGAATAATGTTCTCGGCTTTAAGTTCCATGATAGATCAATTCACTCTTATACTAAAGATAACAAACCAAGGTTTATACTGCTGAACTCAAATTTGTTCTGTGAACAATGCCTGCAGCTTCAGAATATGAAATAAAAATGAATAATGCCACTCTAAAAAGTAAAAACTTTGAAAATGATTTGAAATATGTATTTTTTTCAAAAATATTTTGTGTAATGATTTAAAATACCATATCTAAAAACATTAAAACTTCTCAAAAAAAATTAGTGTTTAATCTTAAATAATTCACCTGCATTATATTATTTTTTTTTTGTTACTAACCGAAGGATTAATAATAAAGTAAATAAAGGTACAGTCTGCGAAGGAGTGAAGGCACTAAAGGTATTCGCGTTGCATTTGGTCGTTCTTATATTATGCTGTCGTCAGTCCACCAGACCTGCAGTGTACCAAAGGTCGGGGTTGATTAGCGTAATCTTGCAGTATGAATTATGTATTATGTAACAGTGTTTAAAATAGTATTATGATGATTGGATGGCTGTATCCAAATTAATTACCAAAACCCAAATTTGAGTAGAATTGCATGCACATTTTTACTCGGTGTAGCTGAACTATTGTACACTTGATTTGTAATAAGTAATAAACAACCAAATAGCATGCCTGCAGATTTTTATATTGTGTACCTATAATATACAAGATGATTATATATTATTAAGGCTAGGATTTATATGCATTGGCATATTTTTTTTCCAACTTCTGATTACTAATTTTGTTTGAAATGTCCACAAATTACGTCATGATGAAGCAAATGGTGGTTATTTTATTTTGCATATTTTTGCATATTTGGAATAAAATGCATATTATTGCATATTTTAACAATAAACATTTAAAATGTATGTTTTATGGTATATTTTACCCTCGATGGTTAGTAAAAAACGTAACTAGAATATTATAAGTTCAAAAAAAAAAATCAAGTATTTATACAGGTATAGTAGGTATGTAAAGTGTAAATCATTGTAATCATTGTATTGTGTAATACTTTTATATACCTAACATTAATAGTTTATAGTAATATTTTTAATATTTTAGAATTTAAAAATTTAGTTTTTGTATTTTGTGTCATATTTAATCACATATTTTCTTTGTTGCATGTTTTTGCATGTTTTTAATAAATCAAATGCATATTTTACCATTTTTTATTGCATATAAATCCTAGCCCTATGTATTATATAGGAACACGATGTTCAGTATTCCCCCCCTCGTCAGTAAAAACAACTTCCAAATTGCAAAAATCGTTTGGAAATTCATTGGATCCTTCTGAAGTTATGATGATATTATAAAATATTTTATACTATACTCAGTGATTCCAAATTTTTATTATTTGATAATGGAAATAAAAATTGGATTATAGCCTATAAGTTTATGTCCAATTAAATGTGTACAGGTTAAGAAAAACTTATTTGAACACGCTAGTAAAAAAATTCTGCCAGTCCAATAAGCGTGGAAACACGGTGTTAAAGATAATTATGTAATAATAACAAATATCATAGATGAAATGCCAAACGTGTGATTTAGATTACACAGATATTCAAACAAGGCAGAAATACGGAAAACAAATTAATTTTCATTCTAACCAATTACTTATTTCGAACCTCTTGTTTATATCGTGTAAGTGGTGAATGCGTAATCAACTTATTATGAAACGGCGATTTTTAATTCCACGATATACCACGTTGGTAGGTAGTAGGTACGTTACTGTATAACAGCTAGAAGTAAACGAACGTTTTGAGTTTAACCGTATTGTTGTTAAAAAGTAATTTTATAGCAGTTTGATCCTCAACATTCGTGTTAAATTGATATTATTGTACGTTCGTTTTATTTGGTAGAACAGATATGTACATCTGGACAAGGTTGTGGTCTCTTCTTATTTCTGCAGATGTATTCATTTTTCCATAAACGTGCTGGTGGGCAATTTGGAAACGGGATATCCATACAGCCTATTTTAGTGCAGCAACCAGAATGTTTACACGAATCTTGTAAGCCGTTGAGTTTTACACATAAACAATTTTGAATCTGAAAAAAAAATTGGATTTGATTATTTATAAGTAGTGAGTGTACAGTAAATTAAAGGGACTGTTAAGCCGTACATTTTATTTTAATCTAACATGCTAGTACCCAAATTATACAAGCGTGTACGTGCGTGGCCATTCGTGCGTATCGGCGGTTAGTCATACATAATATAAGTGTTCTCATTTAAACTTAAGCTCTGTGCTAAGAACTATTCGGGAGTGGCCAAAAGCGCAAAGGGGTAACCCATTTTTATCCACTACCACTAGTTCTACTCTTACCATAATACCATCAAATGAATACATCCTACTATAATCACATAATCATTGCAGTACCTATACCAGATTAAAAAAAAACGACCTTCAATATTATTATTTACAAATGTACAATCATAGATAATGATACCTACTTCATTACAACTTACAAGTATTAATAGTAGCACTATAGTACTATACACACAAGTGACTAGTCAGTTGTCATACTCCTATTATAGTCCTAGCGATCCTTGTATAAATTGATATCTATTAGATACATTTTTAACTTACCTACAACACTTATATTATTATTTTACATACGGGGATTGCAAACTGTCAGTTATTTCAACCATAACATTTTAATATATTATGCAAACATTACACAGTAACCTCCAAACCACCACTTATCCTGGTTGCGTCACTATTTTTTACCATACACCGCGGCTGTTGTATACACATAAACATCAATGAGCTTAAATATTCTACAAGGAATCTCTAATTTCAAACCCAACTGTATGGTATTAAGTATTAAACATACAAAACGTATATTTGATGTTCGAAATAGTATTTTTAATGTGCGTTTAGTATTACAAACTACAAATAAAGTATTTGTGCATTATGTGTTACGCTAATTTATGTGTCACTTAAGCTTATTTGTAAATTCCTAAATTGTATAAGAAATGTGATAAAAATGTCCACTCACTAATTTTCCAGTTCTTAAAACGAATTCTTTTCCGTATGGTGTCAATTCAAAATCGTCACAATCGGCATTTATTGTTGAGCAAAAATTGCCTCTGCAAGGTCTAGCTTTTTCACAACAATCGACACGGATCAAAGGGGTCGGCCCAACGGATGATAAAGTACAACATTTGTAATATTGCCCGGTTTTAGTTGCGGGCTTTGGATTTTCACAATCTAATTTTTTGAAGTGATCTCTTACCGGCTCTTGACACGTGTTAATTGAAGTCTTTTGATCACACGTTGGGTCCGTATAACATTTCTGATATCGTGGCGAGTTCATTAACAAGACCGATTTAAAAAAGAAATTAAGTTTGGTTTTAAATAATTTTTATTGATACTTGATTGATTTTTAAAATATGACTGTTATATAAAACTATTTATTTATAAGAAATCAATTAATATACCTATGTAATGGGAAAAATAATTTATTTTAAGACATTGTTTTTAGCCATTTTTTAACAATTTTTTTTATTATTAAAATATTATATATTATATTAGGTAATTAGCGTTTTACCGGCTCTTGACACGTGTTAGTTGAAGTATTTTGATCGCACGCTGGTTCCGTGTAACATTTCTGATATTGTTGTAGATTCATTTCAAGACCGATTTAAAAAAAAATTATAAGTTTGTTTTTAAATTATTTGTATTAATACATTTTTTTTAAATATGACTATTTTATTATACTAGATATTTATTTATAAGAAATTAATTAATAAACCCACGTAATGTGGAGAATAATTTTTTTCAAAACATTGTTTTTAGCCATGCTTCAACAATTTTTTTATTATTAAAATATTATATAATATATTAATTAACGTTTTACCGGCTCTTGACACGCATTAATTGAAGTATTTTGATCGCACGCTGGCTCCGTATAACATTTCTGATATTGTGGTGTATTCATTTTAAGATCGATTAAAAAAAAAATAATTTAAAATCTGGTTTTAAATTATTTTTATTGATTAATTTTTAAAATATGACTATTATAATACTATTTATTTATAAGAAATGAAATATATCTACGTAACGAGGAAAATAACTTTTCTCAAAACATTGTTTTTAGCCATGATTTGATACTATTTATAAATAATATTATACAATGATAATCTAATAATCAAAGCCAATTCAAAGGTTTTTAAAATTTGTAAAGACTATATTATAAAATATTGTACAATATATTTAAAATATAAATTAACATTTATAAGGTGTATAACAAAAAATTAATACTTAATATTTTAAGTTCATCGAAGATGACTTTTTAATTCAATCGATATTAGTGCATATTTGTATTAAAAACCTTTTATCTATAAATGTTAATTATACTTAGCATTTATTTTGTATAATTTTTACAACTGGTTTAGTTATATAGTCAATAGTCTTAAGGATGTGTAACTGCAGGTTATAACTCCGAGAAATCAACTTCTATGTTTCGGAAGTGGAAATACGAAGTAGGCGACCCGACCTAAAGTTTCATCTTAAAGACGATTTCCGTGTTTCGATTTGCTATGCTTCATATTAGAAAATGTAGTACGGGCCAGATAAAAAGGTATGCGCCACGCGGGCCGCTAGTTTCCATTGTTACCATTGCTGCTATATATTTCTAAATAAATTAAAATAGGTGTCCTTATCATAATGGTATTAGAAAAAAGACCCGGAAAAAAATTACCATTGATTAAATGAGGTTTTTTACAGTATTTTGTTTCAAATTCTTTAACTGTGGTATAAATAGTTATTTTTAGTTTTTTATTTATAGAAGATGTACTTTTTTTCTTTTTAATTAATTAACATAAAATATCTAATGATAATAAGTAGTTTAATAAATTAGTTGCAACTTTAAAGATTAAATAGATTAGTCCAGTCAATGGAGAGTTGACAAAATAACAAAATCTATCCGAACGTCGTAGAATGTTGCGCCGCGCTCTGTAACACCTGTTAGGTAATAGGCGGCAATAACGAATCGAAAAACCCGTAGATTTCAAGAATTAATGTTTATTATTGTGTTTTAACATACAAAATACAATTAATTAAACATCGCTGACTATTATAAAACTATACCACAGTTTTCATTTGTTATAGGGTGTCAATTTGGGGGGAGGGGGGGTTAAGAGTATACATTTGCCCAACCCTAGATTTTAAAGTGGCTTTGGGTGGGCTGCTGAGTCCACCCGAGCTGCCGAGAATATGGGCGGGTCATGAGTATTTTATATGATAATGAGAACACTTGTACGTAGGTACTAAACAAACATTGGTAGAAAATATAATTGAATCGAATTATTAAAACGTATAGTATAGCTGTAGCTGTCAAATTTTAGAAACTATAAAACTCGATAACCTTAAGTCGACACCTTACCTATTTGGCGCTGGACACCTGCAGGACCAATCGACAAGAATACCCTAATCGGCCTAATCCTATATAAATAGTGATACAGGATCATAGAGTAATAAATTAATATACATAACTCTATGCACAGGATACAGATCATTATATGAGTTGAGATTTTGAGAATGATCTTATCGGTAATCTACGATAAATGATAATACGATAGCAAAGATGTAATGTTCTATGGCTGTATACGGGATTGGTAGTACCTATCTATAGTCCAAGGGAAATTTATAAATCCAGATCCACCTAACCACGGAACATATGATATTATAATATATACATATGTATAATGTATTAGATATTAATATATTATAGAACGTAATAAAATATTAAAATATGTATTCTGTGATTATTGTACGTGCACGCCTTTTAAATTTTAACCACAAACACGTTTAATTACTTTAATTTAATAAAAAAATTTCATGGTGTTTGATTGACTATCTATTTTTTAATTGCACATAATATATAATTTTGAATCATACGACTTTGAATGTACAATGTATTGAAATGTACAATAATAAACTATAAAAAATAAAGATATACTTTATAGTTTTTATTTTATAATTCCTTATTTGTATTACAATTATGAGTTTTAAATTATTATAAATTTTAATTTCAAGTGAAGTATAGATACCTATTAGTGAAATAATGGTGTTTGCTGAATATTTTATTCGGAAACTGTTATTAATATTTTTGTTGTTCAGTGTAAAGTGTATTAATAGGTAATAAACTAATATGTTGATTTGAGTAAGAATTACGTATATTTAAATATTGAATTAGTAATATGTTAACAGAAGACATAGTTTACTTGATATAAATGTTAAAACGGTTATACAGTACTTATTGAATTATAGTTAGAGGGACTTATTTTTTTAGGTATGGGTTAAACGTTGTATACTTAATGTGCTCGGTGATTATCATGACTTACCCAGGAAATTATTGAAATGACGCCCGTGATTAGTTATTTTACATATAAACTAAAAAATAATTTATTTAACATTAATTATTATGTAAGATATATACGTGCTATATCCCGGCGAGAAGCTGCTAATACGATTACAATAAACTCGTACCTACTCGTATACTATACACGCTAAGCGGAATGTTATATTGTATTGTTCGAATTTATTTTATATAATTAGGAACAGATGAACAATTAAGTGATTCAAATTATGATCACAAATTCAAGAAGAAGGAACAATGAAAAAAAAGAAAAAAAATGTAAATATTTATGATTTTGGAATCTGTAGGTATACATTTATTTTTTATGTAGGTACCTATAACAATTTGTTTTATTGTAATGTTTATTAATTATACTTTTAAATACAAAATAATACATTTTATAATATTTATTATTTTAAATTATGTTACTCTTTCAATAAATATTCTACTAAAAAATACCTAGTAAATAATAAAAATGTTTACTAATCAGTATTTATTTTACAAAAGGTTAACATACTGCAGACATGTACCTAAAAATATGATAGATTGTATTATAAATGTTGTAAAAATGTTATGTGAACTATTCTTATCATCAAGTTAAATATTTTTTTAATGATATTATCAAAAACCTATAAAATTTCACCCAAAATCCAAGATTGTGGACACTCGGAGGGATGGTGGCTTTTTTTTAGTTAATCGGGGTCCCAAGGCAAAACTTTCTGGCAAGTTTCAAAACTTTAGTATTTTTTACAAGCCAACATCAGTTTTAGATCCCCATAGACTGGACTATAGTTAATTGTTATATGATTTTAACATAGGTATAAGTACTTTATTTTCAATATAATATATTGTATATTCTCCTATTTTCTATTTTTTTTCTATTTCATACAATTTATGATTATTGAAAAAATATGTATAGTGTACTACCTATAGTTATTAAATAATATGATATAAAAGTACAAAAATGAATAATTATACTAAACTTATTTAAAGCACGATAATACATAATGTTAAAACAACTGTTATATAATTATTGTGTAATATAATATAATAACAATAATTTTGATAGTTCATAGAATAGTTGAAAATTTTGAATATGTAGAGCATACTTTAGTCATTGAATGTTTAGTGTTTGTTAGTAAGCGACTTTTTACCCCTATGATGGACCTTCTTTTCTTGAGATTTTATCCAGGGGCATTTTTTTCCTAGATTCATTATAATTCATAATATATTAATATAGGGGTCGGAGTGGCGCGGTGGTCACACAGTTGACTGCGACTCACACAGTCATCGGTTCGATTTATAGCAAGTGCAAAAAATTTGTGTGATTCTACGCAATCACCATTTTCCCGTGCTGTCGTCCGATTGCATCATCCGGTTTCCAACTAGGTCCCACTCCACTGGGAGTGAAGACCACACATATGTCTCCTCTTGGAGAAGGGGGGTAGTATACTAGTATCATGCATATAGTGATATATACATAGATAAATAGATCACATGATCTCCCTACTACCCACTTGTGATAAGCATTGACGAAGGACCTTGAGGTCGTTTCAATGAACATTAGAAAAAAAATATATATATAGGTATATATTAATACGATAATATAATAATTATGTATTTTTCTATATGGTTACTGTTAGGTTATGAATATCAGACAATGATATTATTATAAAAATCATTTTAATTCAACATTTCATATCTAAATTTATTATTTACTACAAAGTACAAACTATTAGCCATTAGGTACATGATTATTAGATTAATATATTATATATTTATATAGATCCTTAATTTATCACCTATGACCTATGTGTATGTAATATTTAATAATATATTATATATTAATAGGTATCACTAATTTCTATTTTCTATAAAGTACAAATAAAAATATTACTATTTATTACTTAATATTAAACATTTAGCATGCGAATTATTGATACTACCAATTTTATATAGTCAAGTATATATACTGTTATACATATCAAAACGGTATAGGTATCAATAAATGGTATCATATCGATATCATAATGAAGAACCCATATTTATCAATACAAAACAACAAAGTGCACTTGTTTCCAGTAGGTACTTAAATTACAAAACGAATTAGGTAGGGATCTTTAAAACTCGTTGTTTAAATACTCATAAGTTTTTATTTTTTATTTGATCGCTACGACCTACGTTACTTTTAAGTAAAAAAAGTAACTTCCATATGGTTAAAGTTAATTTAAAAAATATCACGGGACCATAATAATTATAGTGTCAATAAAAAAAATTGTATAGGTAAATGTTCAATTATGAACCAACAAAAAAACAATAATTATCAAACACATTATTTTAGATCAGGGATGGCCAACCCAAATGATCTTGCGGGCCACTTTGTAAATACATTACAATCCTGCGGGCCACATATAGGGTTGCCAAAAAAAAAAAAAAAGTTCATCAGCCAAAATATTAATATAATCACATATATTTTTACGTTTTATTTATAATAATATATTAATAATTTTTTTTTTGTAAATATTTGATAAATGTCGTGGGCCGCAAAACTTTCCAAGGCGGGCCGCATGCGGCCCGCGGGCTGTGGGTTGGCCATCCCTGTTTTAGATTCTGGGCGAAGCGATGAATATATTGATTTTACAATATAATTAATGTGTTTATTTTTTTATTTTTATATATTTATAATATATTCATAGAATGTAGGTACTTATTATTCATAGAACAATTGAGGTTATATGATTAATTAAATTGAAAAAAGGTAATAATAATGGTAACATGTTAATCATTTTATACATTTTAAATTGGTATACATATTTAATTTAAATTAAATTAATTATTAATATCTAATTATTTTATCTGAATCATTTTTCATATGAAAAGCAATCATGCACCTTACATTAGTATTTTAATAATAAACTTACTAAAAATTAATTTTCATTAATTTTAAAATTGAATAAATGCATTATGCAACCCATACAGTTTATATATTGAAAAACAATGGATAATGTCATAATGAGACATTAGTTAGATCAGACATCAGTCAACAAATATATCATTTCCATTGATGTACTGAAATTAAATAATTGTAATTAATCTATCACTATTAGGATGTGTAATTTTTGAAAGTGGGATCAAACAAAAATCCTAAGAGAAAGCGTTATGCCAAGTTCTACAATACCATGAGAACTCTAAAAAATAATGGGCTAGTTTCCTCTGTAGCCAAAACCGTTAAAACCGTAGAAATTAAGAAATCAAGAAATGGCAACATTTGGATAGAAAGAGATTTTAGTAATGAAGGTACTTTTTTTTATATATTTATATAAATTACATTTTAATGATTATTGATTTCAGCATCAGAAAAAAATATAGATTCAATATTAGATGTTTTAAAATATAACACAACTTCATATCCTGATTTAGAGGAGAATTGGAAATCAACTGTTAATTACCGTTTAAATGATATAAAAAAATCAAAATCAACAGAAGAGATTTAAAAAAATTGGAAACAGTATTTGATTTCATATGGACAGGACACAAACTAGTAAGTATAATAAGTATATTATAAATAGGGCCTGGAACTTGATGCATTTGCATCTTTTTATCTAATGCTTGTATTCGAGGCTCTTCTTTATAGAAATTTGACTTGTTCCATACAGAATTCAATGGTACAAATTTTATTTTGCATTTTTTCGGTAATTCCCAGTAGTAAGGTCATTTTTTTTTAACAATTTTAGTGCATTTTATGCATTTTTCCACTTTTGTAGGTTGTTGCATTTTTCTTCCTGAAAGAACATGTTTTATTCCATATTATTTTGATAAAATTAAATATTTAAAAAAACTAACATGTTATATCGTATAGCTAAATCCTTCAATTATTTACATATTGATATTATTTTGTATCTTTGTTTCAATTTTTTTATTGTAATTTTGATTTGATTGGTTTACACAAAATAAATTTTTAGACTATATTTAGAAATTTTTAAAAATTAACATTTTTCACAGTCAGTAGTCATTTTTGTTATTTTTTGAGTCATTTTTTGATATTTATAAGTCATTTTAACACTTTATTTGTGTGCATTTTTTAGAGATTTTTAGGTCATCAAGTTCCGGGTCCTAATTATAAATATTGATATATGAATACCTAATAAAATTATGCATAATATATAGCTACTTAAACATTTATATTTCATACTAAATTTTCATAATCTTTTTATAACGCTGTCAGAATTATTAAAGTGTAGACTTTAAATATGTTGCATTTACATTGACAAAAGTATTAGTAGTAAATAATCATACCTACTGAGTATGGACAGTATATAAGTAAAAATCCTATAAATAAAACTTCTCATTCAAACCTTGTTTTAGATCGACATTGACTATAGTGCCCTATTTCCTGAATAAAATATTTACATTGAAAAAAAATCAGATAAAATTTACAACATTCTATGTGAAAAGTGAAGGATTCCAGCTAGCTGTCTTAAAATATTAGACCAAATAAAAATGGCAACAATTTAAATGAAAGTAAATACGAAAAGTTTATTTTAATTTTATTATCGTAAAGTGAGAGAGAGAGAAGGATCATGAAGTAAATTTTAAGTTGGTAAGAGATACTAGAGAATTTCATACACCAATAAAAAAACTACATTTAATACTCAGTTACTAAGACAATAAATAAATAAATTAGTTATGTAAAAACTATAAAACTTAAAACTATAAAACTATAACATTTATGTTAAAAACTAATGTTTATGTTTAATAGATGTAAAAGATGCTGCTTTGATGTATTTGTTACATGGGATGTTTGCACCAACATGTAAGAAAGTAACAAAAGATAATAAGGCAGAAAAAATCTTATTAAGTTCTCGATAAAAGATTCACAAGAGAGTTGTATTATGTTTGGGGAATCTGTGGAAATTATGCAATCTCACCTTGAATAACTTAAGAAACAGGGTAATCCTATTCAACCCTTTATTCTTGTTATTGGAACCATTTTTAATATTAAAGAAATATTAGTTTATTTTGATTCTGTTAAGTATAAGGTATATTCAATTTTAAGAGCAATTGAAGTTGTTACAAAATATTTCAATTATTTAATCTACAATATCCCCTAGCATCATTAGTAGTATGGTTGTTTATTCAAAAATATTTTTTTAATTACACTTTAATTTACGATATACTTGACACTAAACTAACACACATATTAAGTGAATTAAATTAATATTTATTGAATATGTACCTGACCTAATCTATGTTTGATGATTTTTAATAAAAAAACATACATATATATATCTATACAACAGGAATGTTGATTTTTTTATTTTTCATCTATTTAATATTTGGTATCTTTATTGTATTTATAAGAAATTATAATTAATAATAATATATTTTTAGTAATTTTATATAATATAATTGTATATGTATGTGTGTGTGTATATGTATGTGTGTGGCTTGTTAAATGGTGGAGGGGGGATGCTCGTCGGTAACTAATGGGTAAAATTCACAATTTTATATAAAAGTTCAGATAAACAAAGTAAGTATTGTAATAATTTAAAAATATGGTATTAGGATATAAATAATGATAATAATATAATTAATTTAATAGAGTAAAATATTTAAGTTTTAAATTAAAATAGTAGATGCATTTGCATAAGGGTTAATTCATAATTGTATGATTTGCTTAATTTTATATCTTTAACTCATTACATGAAAATTACACACTTTACGTGGTATTTTATCGGGGGTGAATACGAGAGTTTTTCCTTATGAATATAATATATCTCCCGATAAATAGTATCACTTACCTTTTTGTGGACTCTATGAATCTTTACCGATGTTGATTAGATTCTGACCAGGAGGTGAGAAGGTAGAGGAGATATACCTAAATTTGATAACGATATTATGATTAATTTAATTTATTTAAAAGAACATAAAATGATTTAATATATAAAATAAAGACATGATGACATAGGCTATGGAGTGAGCGACTGAGCGCCGTTGTATGTGCGGTGTATGCTTAAATAGACAATGATTGTGACATGCCGCCCTTAAGATCAAACAGTAATTGCGTCATGTCCCAATCATCGGCATAAGGTGACAAGTAGTTAATATTATAATTATGGACCTTTATGTATGATTGGTTTTCTTAAATCTAAATGTATTTATTTTAATGATATATAATATTATAATGTGTGTAGCATTACATCTACCCCAGTTTTTTTGTTTTGTGTGCCCTCACACTCATGGTTATTACATAATATAAAAAAAAAATCAAATTGATACATCTAAGAATATCTTATTCTATTATTCCATACTTAACTATACTAAACTTATGATTTAAAACTAATAATACAATGTTGTGGTTATTACATTTTTTTTTTTTTTAATTTTTTTATTTATTTGCATATGACTGGGTTGTGGTGGTGTCCTTATTAGATTGATAATCTTTTAATGGTTGGATACAATTTAGTTTGTTTGTGACTTCTAGTAGAGTAATTCGCGTTGAGTGTTTGTGTATTCTGGGTTTTATTTTGGTCGAGAATCAATAATGAGTGTGGCCCTTCTTCGTTTTTTTTTTTTTGTTGTTCTTTTTGGTGCATGCTGTGCATTATATAATGTATAGTATTGAGCACCGTGATATAAGTTAGTTTGTTATGATTCAGCATGATTTATATGAAGTTGAGTTAATTTCTGGTTTTTGTAATAATTAAATTCTTTGAATAGGTGAACGTTGATTGTAGTTGGAATATCACAGAGATCTACTTTGAGATTATTGAAAGCTGTTATGTATATTTTAGGTGCACCATAGTTATATGCTATGAATCCAAGGGTTTAATGTAGCAATGTGAAGGTGATCAATGTTGTTAAATACATCTTGATATAGTTATGTTTTAGCATTATAAAATAAATATAGTCTTATATGTTAGGTTTACATTGTATACAATTACAAATAAATACATGGTTTAATACATATTGATACAAGCGCATTTATTAATTAGTTATCCTACTTAAAAATATGCATTTATCAATTGTATCTTGATATGCAAATTTTATTATTTTGGATCTTACATACGATGGTTATGATGGTAACAGTTATAGTTATAGTATTTTGTCTTAAAGTATAATTAAATTAATTATGATTATATAATATATAAATGGGGAAGTAATAACTATAAGAAGATGTAATAATATATTACATTTACTTCTTTACATGTATATTGCAATTATAAGTATATATTTTATAAATGAAATCAAATATGATATAGGTAATTATATAATATAATATATTAATAACGTAAATTATAATATGTAATGTGTTGTAAATTAGTGATTTATTTACAAATTAAACACGATTAATGTGTAAATAGTAAATACATCACTAACATACGCATGCATAATATATATGATATATAAACATTTACAAACATACATACCTATATGTGCATATGTATGTATAAATGTATATATTTTTATTTTTATTTTTAACGATGTATGTATGGTTTTATACGTCTGACACGGATTATGTCATCAGTTAATTTGTTGTTTGGTTTTAATCGAACTTTGTAATTTAAGGCATTTGTTTTTTTAACTATTTTAAATGGACCTCTATATTTGGAAGCGAGTTTTGGAGATTTACCTATATTATTAAATGGAAATTTGGTTATTACTGAATCTCTTGGTTTGAAGGTAATCATTTGATGGGATATGTCATCGTAAATTTTTTGTTTGTTTTGTATATCTTTTAATGCGTTACAGATGGCATGAAATGTAGTTTTTGTCTGTTCATTATTTGATTTAATTTCAATTTGGTTTTCGTTTTTATCGTTAGTATTATTGTTGATATTAGATATGTCCTTTTCTATGTGATGTATATTATAATTGCTTGTTAAATGAAGGTTATTATTGTAATTGCAGATAATTAGTTCAATACTAGTATTTGAAAATGTAGAGCATAAAAGTTGTTTAATGTCAGACCAATGACATTTATCAAGACCCGTGGCCAATTTGGGTATCGCTAGTTTATAATGTTTTAATTTGTATAATTGCTTAATTAAATTACTTATTGCTTTTTGTATATCATTATATTGAGGTTTTTGATAGTAATGTTGCTTGGTAATAAGATATAAAATTAATCTATTGTTGGTTATTATGGGTATAGCGTCACCAACATTTATGATTAAATTGGAAAATATTTCAGAAAATCTGCCGTATTTTTTACAGATTTCTGCTGCTAACCCTTTATTCATTTTTAGATCAGCTGAAATGTAATGTGCAATAGCATATTCTTGTGGGATCTCTAAAATATTTTTGGTTATTTCTTTAATATTTTGTGGATGTATTTCATTTATGTTGTTTATATTTATATTGGAAAAGTATAATTCTGTTGTTATATTGTTATTTAAAGTCATATTTTTATCTCTATAGTTTATATGCGCGTTATGTTTGGTTAAAAAATTGTTTCCTAATATTAATGTGCTTGAAAGGTCTTTAACTATATTATATGTTAAAATATAAAATGCATGATTCTCTATAGTTATTTCAATGTTTATAGAGCCAAGAACCGTAAGAGGTTGATTATCAGGTCCTACTAAATTGATAGTTTGATTTAAAATTATTTGATCGTTTTGTAAAATGTCGTGTTTAATACAGCATATATTTGCTCCGGTGTCTATAACTATTGGAATTTCTTTTTGATTTAACTGTGCAAATATATGCAAAGTGTTCTGATTATTAGAAATTTGTAATATATTATTTTTATTTGTAAGTTTGGCTGACTTAAAAGGTGATCTGTCATCAGCTCTACAGTTTAACCTCAATTTAAGTTTTTTGAATCGATGTTTATTAAAGCATTTTTGTGCTGTATGACCTATTTTTTTACATAATTGACATGTAATAATATTTCCATCTTTGTAAAAACAGTCCTTAGTCTCATGATTTTTTAGATTGCATATTGAACATTGCTTCTTTTTTTTATTAATTATTTTACAATTTAATGCTGTGTGTCCTGTTATGTCACATAGTTGGCATTTTATATTATTATGAGTTCTGTTTTTAAAACAATTATTTGTGTTATGATTTTTCAAACCACATGTATCACATTTTTTGTTTGGATATTTAAAATTATTAGATTTTTGAATGATTTGTTTTAGTTCAATAATTTCATTGATTATTTTATTTTCTTCTACCGTTGGATTATTAATTTGATTTAATTTGTTTTGTATTATATCGGTTCTAATTTCTGAAGGAGTTTGTGCTATTTGACCTGTGATCATAAATTCTATCATTTCGTATTTTCTTACGTTTTCTTTTAACTCGGTTAAATTTTTGTTGCCCATAATACCTATGTACCTAGCAATATTTGGTCTAAGGCCTTTCATAATATTACGAACAATTTCCTCTTGTGGCATTTTTTTATTTATTCTCCTACATAGGGATTCTGCCTCATTAATGTATGAAACTGTGGATTCATCTTCTAATTGTTTCCTTTTTTCTAGTATTAGCCTAATCATATCGGTTTGAGTAATTGGTTCAAACTCTTTACGTAAATTTTCTTCGAGGTCTGTCCATTTTATATCAGTAATATCGTATTGTATGTTATCAAAAAAAGTTAATGCAGTTCCTTCCAGAAATGCTGCAATGTATAATGTTTTATCATTGTCTGACCAATTATTTATTAGAGCAGCTCTGTTATATTGTTTTAAAAATGAATCTATATTATCTGATATTGAACCCGAGAATTTATTTGGCTTAAAATAAGGTCTCCTATTGTCAGCCATTTCTACTTCTTTATTATTATTAACAGAGTTGCTGTAAAATATTAAAGAGTCTATTGTGGAAAAATCACTTTCAATTATAAAATTATATTTGTTTACCAGCAAATATATATTTTTATTATTATTATTATTTTTTTTATTGATCTAATAAAAAGCCCGACAACTATGGTCATTAGCTACAAATATGAAATATACAATAGTTATTTACAGTTTTAAGGTATTCTTATATATAGATTAAGTATTGACATTGGAATTACAGAATAGGTGTGGTTACATAGTGTACAGTAATTATTATTATTTATTATTAATAGAACCAGAATAATTTTTAATTATCATCTTATCATAATTACAAATTCTCATAGGTTGGTTTGACAAAAATCTAAATAGGCTAAATAGCAACAAGATAATTGTCAAACCAACCTAGTTTTTTATTAATATAACAAGGATTTTTCTTGGGGTGTATTGGCACATGGTTCCGTTAATACTAGGACCCCTTAAATCTTAATATTAGTTTGAAAAAAGCACGCTCCTAATATGCTATTATTGCATATAATTGCATATATTTTGATAGTTTTTACGCATTCAGTCTCGAGCTCTTGATTATTATTCTACAAATTTAGGTCTATTCGCAATGCGATTATCACGCATTCACCTAGGTATTAGTATGTTTTTTAGAATTTGGTTACAAACTGAACTAAGGAGATTGAATGTGGTCAATAAAATGGGCAACTTAAGGACAAATTAGGCAACTTAACTGTACATATTCCCACCAAATAATTTTTACTAATTTATATTGATTACACCAAGTTGACAATTCTGAAAAATAATACGCACAAATTTATAAAATTGTCTAATATATTTCCCTATCCGAAATCATAAATAGTAAATAATAAATATAGTAAAGAGTAAAAATGTCTAATATATTTCCCTATCCGAAATAATAAATAGTAAATAAAGTAAATAGTAAATAATAATAAATTATAAATAGTAATAAGTTATAACTAACAATACATATTATAATATTATAGCCAAATTATTTAGCATTAAATACCTATATATAAATTATAAATGTATAACCAATAATATATTTTAAATATATGTAATAATATATTTTATTATTAACTATAAGTTATACACCACACAGTTATTATTAGCTGTAAAATATTGTTGCTCAAAAATAAAATAATTTTTTTGTTTTTGTTTGTGTAATTTTGCTGAGGTTAAGTGAGGGGCCTGGTGCCTGAGCACACATTTCCCCTCCACCCTCCCTCCCACCACCTTGCTACGTCCTTGCCTTAAATCATGCACCGAAGATTGTTATTAATACTGGTTGGAGGGAGAGGGGGAAGAGACAAAAGATTTCGTGGACATTTCTTTGAGTCCTAGTTGGTTGAGTTAATGTGGCGGACTGGCGGCTAAAGTTTAGTGAAAAGAATACTTTTGAACAAATTTTATCAGATATTTTAGAATTTTGGCCTCCGTTGTGATAATACCATATTAGGTTCCTACATTTTTACCATTATCTTAAATTAAATATTACAGTTTTTATTTAATATTTGATCATTGTCCTTTTTAATAATTTAATATATTTTGTTATTTTTAATAATTCAATATTTTTGTAATTTTGAATTATTCATTTAAAAATAAATAAATTATACGAGTACCGTCAACGCATAGACGCATAGTGTCTTGCTGTCTTCGTCGTCTGAAAATTGAAAAACAAACAAAAATGTAACACTGCTGTCCGCACCGCTGCGCCACCGGCTATACCGTTTTCGGTGTGCGGTATAGTAGTGGTATACGGGGCACTGGCGATGGCGTCGTGATGTGGTGTCGTTTGGGCCAAAAGTCGTCGTCGGTGGAAACGTAACGTCCCCGGTGCAGCCACAACAACAACATTATTATTATTATTTCCATAGGCGGGCGCGGTTTAAGACTATTGGTAACCGACGCCATTGCCGACGCAGTGAACAACGGACGAAGAGTAGGCGAACCTAACCTACAGACGCCCGAACAATGCCCGTCGACCCGTCTGCGCATTCGACATTCTGCGTTTTACTCTCTGCTCTTGCCGTTGTCACCAATAATTGTCTTTGAATCTTGGATCCATCACTCTGCTCTGCCTTTAAGAGGCCGTTCGGGTAAAAGTGAAACGTATACAACGCTCAAGAGATGACGTTGTGCGCCGTATTCCGCCGCCGCCGCCGCAGCAGGCTGTAACCGCGCCCATCGTCTATGCTACGGGGTCCGCGCGTCGTAACTTGTAATCGAGGGGGAGGTGCATTATTATTTCACGGACTGTCATTTAGAACGTTTCGTGTCAATGCTGTTGACCGTTCCGTAAATTGTCGCCCATGTATTTCTAATGCACTAGTATACGCGACGTGCTCACAAGTAGCAACCTATTTATTAATTAAAGCTCCTGTTTCCTTGAATATCTTAACCAATACATAAAGCTTACAAACTGTTATACAACATAACTTTATTTATATTTCTAACCTAATTACTTTTTAAAATACCTGTAAAATGAAAAATCCATTATGATTAAAACGACTTTTTACTAAATGTGTTGCGTCTTATACGTTAAAAGTTATAACTTATATGTAACTATAGTACTTTACGTACGATAATTTAATCTCTTATATACGTATTAGTATCGTTATAATTTTATAAATATTTTTGATAAGTAAATATTGATATATTTATTTTTAATTAATTTAACATAACATATTATATGAAATTTATTGTTGTCCATAATATATATTAAATGAAGACTTAACGGAATTAATCATATTATTTATTCATTATTACAATTTGCGGAGTGTAAAAAACAATTTATATAAATTATAGTTTATAAACATGGTCACATAATATTATATAAAAAGAAAAATACGGTGCATCAAAAGGTTAACCTAACCTAACCCATCGTACCTATATAATATTATCAATATAAAGTACATATTATTTGTAATGAAAATAAAGATAATATATTCAGTATATTTCAAACAGTTTACTAAATAGGAATATAGTTGCTATAACATTTAAGTTGTCAATATAGTATTTTGCATAAAATGTTCAGAATAAATTCAAATACATTAATAACTTGATTCACTAAAGTATTTAAATTTTTTTTTTAAATTTGAATTTAGTGATATAAATCATTGTATATTAAAAACGATTCTGAGCGAAGACGGCCTGTCAGCCTACATAACTAAGTGTAGGTATTTTAAGATATTATTACTATTAAAATAATTAATTTTACTATATTAACAAATACTACAGTAAATTGAATTAATTTTTGAAGAAAACATTGGATTTGAAAATTTAATTGAGTGTATAAAATATAATAATATACTTTAAAAGTTTCAAGCACAAACGCAAAATATTTTTAAATTACAATGAAATAAATAGCATTGGTATTATTCATTTAAACATCTAATTTCGTCCACATTTTAACTTGAAATATCTAAAAAAAATAATATTTTTATTATTTTTTGGTTACACTATAAACTAGTTACAAAAAATCTTGTTTTAAATGTTCAATCCTTAGCTATAATAACTGAACATTTTATAAATTATTAACGACATAACAATTTTGCAAATGTTTGATGAAGAATTTTAGTCAAAATTTGAAATTAAAATGAAAAAAATAAAAAAAATTTGTGCGAATGTATTTTCAATATTTTTGATCTACTACTTTAACAACTTATGACGAATCTTGTATTAAATTTTTAAAAAATTTGATTTAACAAAACTTTTTTTATCGATATTTAAAGAAAAAAAGAAGAAGAAAATTGTTTCCGGAGAAACGGGTGAATATCCAACGTCTAATATTAAACTGTAATAAAAAATTAGTTTGACTTTCCAATAAACATTTTCTTTTTTAGAAAGGTAGAAAAACTTATAGATTCTATAGATACTAACTTGCAAACGTTCGAGATTTTGTTGATTTTAAGTCAAAATATGACCTTTAAATGCTTATAAAGTAAAAGTAAGGTTTGTCTTTGGATCTTTTACATTTTTAAACTGCTTTCAATCCTTTGATACAAAAATTGAACATTCTATACATTTTTATCTACAAAACAATTTCTAAATGTTCGACATTTTGATGAATTTTGGTCTAAATTTGAAATTTAAATGCATATAAAAAAAATTATGCCTATGTATTTTAAATCTTTTTGAAAATCTATAACAACAAGTTATGAGGAACTTTGTATTAAATTTTCAAGCTTTTTGAACTAACAAAAAATGTTTGAATCGAAAATTTCATAGATTTACAATTAGCTCAAAAAGTGTCCAAATATTTTTTGGTGTATATAAAATGATAATCACAACATTTGGTTAAATTTTAAAATATTTACAGTTTTTCATTTTTGAACAACAACAAAATAAAAAAAACGTTCCCTTAGAAATCAGTAGTTATTACGGATAAATATCCAATGCGTCTAATTTCAAAAGCTCATAAAAATGTTGTTTGATTTTCCAGTAAACTTTTTTTTTTGAAAATCTTGTGTAGGTACTATTTTCAAATCTTAGATTTAAAAAGAACAATTTTTTTGAATTTCTAAATAAAAAAAAACTGCACATTTTTGTAATTTTTACTTGTTTTTACAAAATTTAACTTCAGACGCTTATAAAAACTACTGCTCAATTATTTTTATAAATTTCACTTACAAATTATGAAAAACTTTGATTAAATTTTTAAGTTTTTTAACCAATTGAAAATATTTTTATCAACAGTAATAAAAAAACAATTTAAAAAAACTAAAAATGTATTATTAATATTAGTAGCTAAAAAAAGGTCGAAATATATTGAACATTCTAAAGTGTATAGAAAACGTTTATATAAACATTCTGTGAAAATTTTAAGTATCTACGTTCATTATTTCTTTTGTTACACCAAAAATAAAAATCGATCTTATCAAAAATTTGCTTTGCGAAAAAATTCTTTTTCAAACTTTTGTTGGGAAACATGGTTGGGTGGATTATTTCTGTTGCAGAGTAGATTACTAATGTCGGTGGCTGTAGTAAAATAGTCAGACGTTATACATTAGATAAAGATTTAGATTTAAGGAATACATATTTTTCTTATCAGACATGAATCCACATTAATTTATTAAATCAAGATTATTGTTACTGTCTATGTCAATGATCGTTTTTTGTATATACAATGATTTTACATCACTGAATTCAAATTTAACACATCCATTACAGTGACCCACTCGATTCTTACTGTTCAGCAGAGCAGTACCCACTTATCGAACTTTTATTTTAAGTGATACTTATACGAAAAAAGTTCTTATTTTTTCAAAATGTATTATTTTTGTGTTTTTCAAACTCGAATAACTTATTTTGAAGTTCCGATATTAAAAAAATAAAAACGATATTTCATAGACAAGGTTTTCCTTTTTATGTGGTGAAAATTTAGTTTCTTTGTGATGACTGTAGCCTTCTTGGTTCTTTGTAAATAGTTGTTGCTATGTTTTATATTTATTACTTTTACCCAAAATTAACATAATAATTAAAATTTTTTAAAACTACTATAATTTCCAGAAGTGGATTTTAATGGTTTTAATTATTTTATTGATATGTTAATTAATAAAAATAATAGTTTATTAATAATAGTACCATTTGCACAGTATATTGTATATTGCACAAAATATGTATTTATTTACCTTACACACAGTGTCAATCATTACCTAGGTGCAGGAATACACTTTCTCCAATGTGTATTTTGTTTTTAATACCACTTATAATTTTCATTAATAATATATCAAATGAGCATATGCGGACATTCTAAAATATTGATTAAAATTAGTTTTATAGTCCATTAACAATTTATGTTAAAAAATTATATTACAAAATGTGATTTATTAGACGTACCAAATTGATTTATTGTATTTATTATTTTTTTTTTATTTGTTATAATTATTTTATATAATTGTTATTGGCATTTTTTTATTATCGGACACGACAAGAAGAACAATTTATAAAGTATTTCAAACTCTTCTTCAAATAATCGATTTTGCTAAATACGATGAACCCACATAGATAGAAGGTGCTTTTTTTAAAGTTCATCTTCACCCGAAATGTTTGCAAATTTGCAACCATTGTTAGTTGACAATTAGAAAAATTTGCCTTCTTTCTATTTATTATTTAAAAAAATATTGATACATACACTACACTATAAAAGTAATAGGATATAATTGCGTTTATTTAAATAAATACAAAATAATAATGATTATTATGATACTATGATTTATTTCATATCACTGGCTTAGTTCCGCAGTCCAAAAATTCGGCACGGACCTGGCTCGGGATCATGTGTGAATAATTATCTTAATAACGATCTTAGTATCTCGAGTACCCACAGTACGCGTAGTAGTTCGTTTCACTATATCTATCGGCCATATCGAACTCAGCGTCGGTAAAGGGGCAGCCGTTAGTGATTGCGTACTGGAGACATTCTAAGTTGCCGTTATCTGCAGCCTCCTTGCACGTCGATTCATCCCACGGACATCCATGAATATGTGAAAATATAAGACATTCTAGGTGGCCGTTGGCTGCAGCCTCCTTGCATGTTAACTCATCCCACATACAGCCCGTTAGGTGGGCAAAGATCAGACAGTGTAGATGGCCGTTGGCTGCAGCATTTTGGCACGTATTCTTGTCCCTCGGGCAGCCGTGGTTTAACGCATACTGAAGGACGTCGAGGTGGCCGGCGAATGCGGCCGCAGCGCACGTCTTGCTGTCCCATTCGCATCTGTTTTCGTGGAGGTACACCATACAGTCAAGATGGCCACCTGCTGCAGCATTCCTAGACGTATTTACGTTCCACGAGCATCCATTCTGCCGGGCGTACGTCAGACATTCAAGGTGGCCTCCACTCGCAGCGGCTTCACACGTACTCTCGTCCCATGGGCAGCCTTGGTCAAACAAATACTGCAGTATGTGAAGGTAGCCCTTACCCGCGGCGAGCATGCACGTTCTTTCAGTCCAACGGCAGCCGTTTTCGTGGGCGTAGATGAGACACTCGAGGCGGTTTTCGACCACAGCTTCCTCACAAACTTCCTGGTCCCATGGACAGCCCAGTTCACGCGCGTACTGGAGGCACTCGAGGTGTCCGTGGGCGATGGCTATGACGCATATGCGCGGTGTCATTTGTACGGACCAGTGGGTCGCGATGATCGACATGCACTGCACATGTCCATTGGTAGCGGCCATTTCGATAATCGACATCTGTTCCGAAGCGCAGACTCTAATGCAGCTGCTGAAACCTAAGATATGAAAAAATAAAATAAACGATATAATATGGTGATGTTATGCATATAGTAACATAGTGACAGGGTGATATTTTGATTGGCCTTTAAAAAAAATAGTAATATGATTCAACCATTCAACTAGGACGCGAATTTTAATCCACCAAAAAACAAGAATAATATATTTAAAAAATACAACATAATGCAGGAAAAAAATATTGAAAAATTACCTAAAAAGACGACTTGAATTTTTTTTATTGTTTGATAATAAATATTTAACTTTTACATTTATTTAACTATTCTTATACCGGGTTACATGAACAATCACTATACATTTAGAGAATCAAAAATATTATTCCTGGATAATTGAAGCTTTTAAAGTATATTATCATATATTAAACATACAATGACATTTTCAAATGCAATGTTTTCGGAAATAAATTAATAGTAATAATATCATAAAATATAATTAGCAGACATTATCTTTGCTCAGAATAAATTGTTTTTCGCATACAATGATTTTCTATCATTGAATTCAAATTTAACACACCCATAACAGTGACCCACGTGTACACGACACCTAATTACTTAATTTACAGAAGTAGTACCTCCTTGCCCATCTTTTATTTAGTTTAGTTTCTATAAATATTGATATAAATATTTTCGCTTAGTCAAAAAGTTTGGAAATAATATAAGTTAGGTAGGTTAGGTACCTTATAAAGTGGTACAACTAAGGGTTCAATTTGTTTGTTTAATTGTTCTATGGTATATTTTCCAGTTTTTATGTTTACATTTAACTATACTATTTTTAATTGTTATTCGACAGTCGGATTCTATATTAATTAAATTATCAGATTTGGTAAAAGACATTGAGTTAAGCCCTTTTGACATGTTCTTATTGAATAAAGGATGTGTTAGATTAATCAAACAATTTTCGACTTTATTTATTAAGAAAATTTTTATTAGTAAGTTATTCAAATTCTATCATAAGAACTAAATTCCCATCATACATTATTTTTTTACCATTATAAACCATACACATTTTTCTCAAACTTCTATTGTAATTATCTATATCTCATTGAGAAAAACTATTAACAAATTTATGAGGGTAGTAATTAATTATATTTATTATTTAATGTAACTGATACTTTGTCACCATATTTAGTAGGAACTATTTTGAAAGTAATTCAAAAATTTAGATCAGAAAATTTAATATATTCATACTTGTAACTTTGGGTATTTAATTAATTAATAAATTATTTATTGAGCTTGAGTTTGGTTCATTATTGATTTGAAATTTTATAAAATGGTATACATTTCCATTATCAAGTTTTACTTCACTTTTATAAACTTTATACCACTCAACACATTACATACAAATTCTCAGAAATATTTTTCATACAGCTATCAGGTAAAAGTAACTTATATTTATTATTTAATATAACTACTACTTTGTCACCATGTTTAATAGTAATAATTTCTAAAGTAGTGGCTTTATACTTTTCATAAATAATCAAATCAGATATTTTAATTTATTCATACTTGTAAGCTTGTGTATTTAAAAGTGTTAATAAAGACATAGTAACTTTATTTTTTATTATAATGTCGATTTTTTTTTTTATATTATTTAATAGATAACAATTTAAGTTGAAAATTATTTTTGATAAAAGTATATAGTTTTATTTTTTATTAAATTAATAAATATAAAATTACACCGTTTAACTTTGATGATAAGAAAAAATCAGAATCTTTAGAAATATGTTTGAATGTATTATTTTCAACATCTATATTGTACAACTGTTGGTTAATCTGGTTCTGGTAAAACCACCTTATTATAGAAAAATTACTGTAAAATATTGGTTTGAGCTTAAAAATCTATATATTTTTACAAGATCCAACGTTCAACCTATTTACAGAAATATTTAAGAAATATTTAATGGGATGGATGAGATTAAAGCACATTTTTCTTACAATGTTAATATATAAGTTAATGAATATAATTCAAACAGCTTAGTTATTTTTGATGATTGTATTTTAGATGATCAACAACCAATAAAAGATTATTTTGGTAGTTTGAGACCTAAAAATATTTCATGTATTTATCTATATCTGGGTTATAGCTTAATAGAGCAATTCAAAAGCAATTAGAACAACTTCAAACTTTTAAATTATTTTCAAACAGTTAGAACATTATATTAAAATTATATGGCAAGATAATCTAACCAATGATATAATGTTCAACAAGCTTAAATATTTATGTTTGACTCATTGGCAAAATAAGTTTGGTTTCGATAAATCTAATAAATATATGTTTCTATAATAATCTAGATAAAATTAAATGATAATCGACGTTGGATATTGAATGTTTAGTCAATTAATTGTGTATTACATTTTTTTATTATAAATGAATATTGAAAAAATACGAAATAATCTTATAAAAAAGTTTAAAAAGACAAAAAAATGTAGAAGCTATAAAAATTAAAAAGAGCTACTCTCCTACCCTCTCCCGTATGAGGTATGAGCAATAATAATATTTGCACCAAAAATCGGTCGATAATCGATACCGTATCTACACTTGAGGTTTCGGTGGGTGATTGTGATACACGCAGAGGCGGTATTTAACTTTTTATTTATACAAAAAGAAGGGATAGTGGTCGGGTTGTGTATATAGGGTGACAATAATAAATTATATTTTTGATGTTCAGTCGAATTTTTAATATTAATTTTATTCGTGCACATGTGATATGTTAACCTACGATGCCTAAATGTCTTTATAATTACCTTCAGAGTCAACAATACTATTAGATTGTTCGTTTTCTTTCAGGAACTGCAACAAACGTATGCAGCATGATTTAACATCGATCTCCGGCGTATCCAAAGTGTCGTAACTATACTTGTCTTCATCGTCACACGCACAATAAGCAAGTTTTGCTAAGGAAAACATTTTGTGGCTGTGAAAAAAAACAAAAGTTTTAATTAATAATATATCTCTAAAATAATTGCATTTGAACAATATACTGTACCCAAGGTGGTCAGGGAAGAGTTTAGGATTTTTGTCGGTCAAATAGATTCAAACCGTTTAGTTCAAGTGTAAAATACAACATATTATTTTATTGAAATGTGCACAGATATACAATGATAATCGCATAATTAATGTTGGTACATTTTCCAACAATCTCTCTCTGAATATTTTCTGTTAATAATATATTAAATGTACTACATTTTTACATTACTAATATTAACAATAAAAAAGTATTAAAATACGGCTCTATAAAAATTATGATTTGTGTGAATAAAGAGAAATCAGTACTTTATCATACTACTTTAAAAATATTAAAATGTAAAACAATACAAAATAAAAATGTGTAAACAACAATTTGTTCACCCCGTGCCAGGCTTAGCAAGATTAATATGTAAATGCATGAACATACAAGCCCTCCTCATAAAATGAAGTTTATTATAAAAGTATAGATAGGTAATATTATATTGGTGGACTTACAGAATGTCGTTGAACTGTTGTTAAGTGGAAAAAACCGAATATTGGTAAACACCACGTTTGTTAGCGTTTATCGATTAGGACGAGATGAACAGCAATGGGCAAGTGTTTGGGAGGTTTGGGTTGGCCCGACATCAAGGGTCGCAAGAATATTGTCCCCACTTATTTTCCCTTACCTACCACTCTATAATATGATGTTATTCGAAAGATGCTCAACTCCGACGGCCGTGTCTTGCGTTCGACGGTTACACCACAGATATATTATAACCATTATAACCTGCGATGGTGGCTATAGCGTTGGCGCAGCGGTTGGTCGGCCGGGTTTAAGGGTGCTGATGAATATGGGACGCGCGGGGGGTGGCAGAACCGACAGAGTATAATAATAAAAACACGTGTAGGGTGAAGCGAGTTATTAGAATTTGTTTGGGGGGTAAAAACATTACTCGATATATTACTAGCGATATTATTATTGAACGCATTGTTTGATGATTGCAAGACGTGCGATATGATAAATTAATATATTATTTTAATCAAATGAAGACACAATAAAATGACAAATAAAAATAAATACCCACCATAACTATGCCCCGTGCGCTTGTGTTACACAGAATGACAAAATATTTGAACCACACTAAACTGATATAATTTTAATAATTAAATTGATTGGGTTCGAATGGTTATACTAATCTAGGACTTTACTTACATTATATATAAAGTGTAAAATAGTATATACACAAAAGGCCAATTTATCATGTGGTAAACGGAAAAAAACTCCCGGTCATAAAATCAAATAATATAATACAAAGTTATGCATATTTGATATATTTAACAGGGACGGATTGGGATTTCGGACCGGCCTGATAAAATAAGCAGCTCACTTCCCGCAGGCCGTATATTTTGGTCATTTACTATACGGTGATCCAATTAACGTGAAAACGTAGTTATTACTTCAGAAAACTAACGCTTTTGAAAATATTTCTTTTAAGTAGATACATAGTTTTAAATCTCATCAAAACAACATTTTTAAAAAACAGTTGCATTTTTACTATTTTTTGTTGTTACCATTTTACTAGTCACCAGTAATATTGTATGATCATTTTTTTACTAATGCAATGGTTTTTTGATCGCAGGAAGCCACAAAAATACATAAATTATGTGTATTTCGTCGTCGTAATTTTTTTTCCGGTACGCACAACATTTTTAAAACGCATAGCACGAGGACAAATGACCTAAAATTACATATTGTTTGAATTTCTTTTAAAATATTAATTATATGATGATTATCATTAGGATGTGGATGATACAATTGTGCGTTATAATAACTGTGAAATGATTTAGCCCCATTAATAGTACGGGGTTCGTCAGTTGGATCTTCCCCCCCCCCTCAAAGGCGGTAATTTGGCAATTGGTTTTACCTATTGGAAAAAACGACATAACAATATGTAGTCACAGTAAATATTATTAAGGTTGTTGTATAGTTAATGTTCACTTATTATTCAATAATTTATAAATTCGCCTAAACGATCGGTTCATTTCTCACCCAAATGATATATTATGTTCTACTCATGTACATTTTGGGTCATTCGCTCAAATGAATAACGCCGCAGCATGGGACTGCCAAACAGTAAAATTGGCGACGGACCTTTTTTTTTCTGTTCATTCGACCCAGTCCGTTTTCCGCTACCTCTGCAATAAGCCAATAATATATATTATAACGAGAGCTTGTAAGTGTTTTAGTCACGGACGGATAAAAGACACACACACACACACACACGAGGTTAGGGGATAATAATAATAATAATAATAATATTATATTGAAAAGAATTCTTCACCTACAGACACTTCATCGGTGCTTGTGTGCGTGTGACGAAGGTCGAAATGTTTTACAACAATTTTACTTTATTATAAAATATTATATTTCAGGCAAACAAAATGCGCTTGGTCGTCCAGCTTGGATTTATGTATACCGAAGTACCCTTATACGTTATTGTATACAATACATTATTTCATATTAAACTGCACCTCCTGCGGCTATTTCTTTCACCCTCTAGCTCTCTCTACATACACGCCTGTGCACTTGGGTGGTCGGAGGAGTCAAAAAAGAAAATTGTTTACAACTCTGCAGAACATAGCAATGCTCCAATTAAACATGCTTTAAAATAGTCGTGACTTGTTTAAAGTTTAAATAATACAATATTTCATAATAAATATTTTATTTTCTATGAAACATACTCACATACCTTTTTTTTAGATTCTGAGCGGAGCGAATAATGTATATTGATTTTATTACCTATGATGTGCGGTTTTTTTGTGTCTGTCATCAAGTTTTAGTGCAGTAATAATGATCCTATGTTCTTTATCAGCATATTTTCTGATAAGAAAGTGTTTCTAGTTGGTACTCTGTGGGGTCAAAAGTAAAAATTCAAAATAGTTTTTAAACGCATTGGGAAAAAACAAAAAAACAAATTGCCTAAGGAAAAACGGGAATTTTTTCGCAAATAAAATTTGTACCTATATACCTAAATCTATGTTTTTATTAGGAAAAAACAGGTATGTGAGTTATGTTTTCATAGAAAAAAAGATATTTATTATGAAATATTGTATTATTTAAATAATTTAAGACTAATTTAAATCATGTTTACAAGGAACATTGCTATATTCAGAGTTTTGAAAATTGTTGTTTAGTATATGATTTTATATCGATCCGGCTGAACCTCCTGATAAATGTAACTATTTCTTCAAGTGAATGTTTGATTCAGTTTTAATATATTTCGATATTTGGTAAAATTGTTTAAGAATCATTAGTTTAATAACAGTCATTACAGCAAAGTCAATTGTGTAATTACTGCAGTTGAACAGTCTGGACTGCGTGGAGTAGCTAAGTACCTAAGTGGTGTATACTTTTTGTATATCATTGAATTATCTATGTGATTGAATAATTAATTGGTCATATTTTAAAATATCGAAACACTTTTAAATATTGAATTTCTGAGCGACACATATGGGCAATGAATCGAAACGATCGTGTTTATCAAATAATAATATATCGTAAGACGTAGTTCAGTAAAAATGTTTTTCTTAAGCTCAGACCCGCTAGTGCTAAGCTCATAAAAAACCCGGCGCAGTCTTGGGTTTTTTTAGACTGGTTTAAAAAATGTCAGATGACATTTCTTTAATAACTAATGATAAAAAAATGATGTAACTGGCGTTGATGTATTACATTAATTATACCTGTAGAGTTTGATGATAACTAGATAGATCTAACAGAAAATACTTTTAATTTACCTATCAAAAATCAACCACACAATTTAGACAAACAAGGTAGATCTCAAGATCATCAAAAACTAATCAAGATATTATTTTATTTATTCGTGATCGTACTAATGTTGGATCCATCATTATTATTTTTAATTTTTTTAAACTATTCAATATATTATATTAGGTATCGTAATTCGTAGGTGAGGATATACCTGCAGGATGCAGCTTCGTATACCTACACCACCTTCGTAGTTCGTACTGCGCGCCACTGCGGTGGACGCATTATATTCCGTATAATCATAGTCGGAAAACGGTGGGAGGGGAGGGGGCTAGAGAGGAATAAGTCCCCCAGAAGTTTAATGTACAGGTCTTAGCCCCCCCTGGCCATCACAATTTTAATGTGACTAAATATACAATAATTAGTATAATAATTGAAAAATTCATTTTTAAAATCTGGATTAAAAAATAAATGATAAAAAAAGACTAAGTCGAGTGCTGTCATGGGACACCCGGTAGAAACGTAGTTTCTTTGGCAGTCTTATAGGTTACAGATTAATTTCAGTGGAACTATTCGAAATGAAAGTAAATATTATGTTATCAGGTTTTATTTTTTATTTTATTTAATTCATTGAAATTACGAACATTGAAAAATACATTGAATTATTATTATTGTTCATATTCAATCATCGAAATGATAGGCCTGTGATAACTGAAATACGACACGTATGTTTGTGATGTAATTTTTTCCAAATATCGTGAAAAACAGCCCGATGAGATCAAACAAAACAACGTGAAATAATGTCATAACCAGGGCTGTGAATTAAATGCACTAAAGAAGTGTTAAATATGCATTCATTTTGCACTAAAAACAGAAAAAAATATGCACTAAAAAATAAAAAAATTATGCACTAAAAATTCAAAAAAATGCTCTATACGTACTCTATCTTTATTAAAAAACTGTTGAAATTAATAAATAATAATCAATAGTGGTTTACAAAACAAAATTCCATTCTTTTTATTTTCCTAATTTGTAAAAGATTTCAAATGTATATACTCGTACTATGTAGATATCAGAACAATCTTGTTATAAGACCAATTTATACCAGATAGACCGAAAAAATAAAACAATTTTAAGAAAATAAGCATTAATACGAAGAAATCATGAAAACATGCAATTATATGCCCTAACCCGTAAAATATACAAAAATATGCAAAATAAGATTTAGTATTTGAACTATAATTAAGTCAAAGCAAATTTTGGCTGAATCTGTTTATTTATACAGTGTAGCAAAAAAAACATGCAAATGCATTAAATTCACAGCCCTGATCATAACTGAAAAACCCGGATTCGGCAACACAGTCATGAAAGTGATTTTATAATATTTAATGTTATTTATTTTGTTATGAACGGTTTCAATTGTAATACCATAATAATTTATTATAACAATAATAATTAATAATAATAGTATCTAGGGTTTCCAGCTACCTGCAACCTGACCTTTTTTTCTATTGTGTGTGTTTTATCGGCGGCGACGTGTAGATATTCAATAACAACGTAGCCGGCCGTAGAGCGAGAGGGACAGAAGTATATAGAAAGCGGTAAAGAGTAAGAGATATAGCGACTAACGCTTTTATTTTCGTTGTGCACGGTTTTTCTGGGCTAGGGTCCCTCCGTTCACATCGCGCCATAAGAAACTACGTTTCAAAAATATTCTATGATAAAAATTAAATTAAATTAGTAAGATTTTACAAACTTATTGTCAATTATCATAACTTGGAAAGATCGTAATTAATGTAACAATAATAACTAACAAGTAATAACACCCGCATTGCTTGTTTCTGTTTAGAAATAAATGTTCAACGTGAAGCAAATTATTGTTTTTGTACAGTATTATGATTAAATTGTTTAGTATGTCAAACTTTGTAAATATTGTCTTGTTGAAATAAATAATTGTGAGCGACACTAGTACATTAGTGCCTATATAGGTGCAATCAGGGCCGGATTTACGCATAGGCCCATGAGGCCCGGGCCTAGGGCGGCAAATTTTGTAAGAAATGAAAAAAAAATCATATACATATTTTATGCATTTATGTAACTGCAAATATTACTGTAATATTTAATATATTATATTATATAAAATATTAAATTTATTAGTAATAAATACTACATTTTGGGTGAGTTATAGTGGGGTAGGGGCGGCATATTTAAAAGGGTTTCGAAATCCGGCACTGGGTGCAATGAGAAATACAATGCTCAGCCCCCCCCCCCCCAGTAATTCACCAAATTCCGCCTATGCGTATAATATATTATTATTATTGTACTTATAAGCACGTAGGCATTTAAAAATGACATCAGTGATGTTATCTCTTCGAGATTTATGACACACATTAAACTCCGGGTACCCCCCCCCCCCTGTTAACAAAATATAATACGCATCGCTGCGGTATCATAGTATACCTACATTATACCGCATTACCGCAACACTGCGTGCGATGGCGGCGACGTGTCGGGCCCATTTCCAGAGAAAATAATTAAATTATACATTATTTATATGTATACATTATCCCCTGCAGTAGTGCCGCATTTAGGGGGGGGGGCACTGGCTACAACTGCCCGGGGCGCCAGTATTTTGGGGGCGCCGAAATTTTGTGGTCGGAAATAAAAAAATTAGTATAAATTAATAAAAATAAAATTAAAAATGAACTTTTAAAAGTGTAAATTATTTCAATAACAGTAGGTATTATATAATATTAATGTATTATGCTGTTGCCTGTTTGAAATTAAAGCAACTAATGTATTTATAGAAATATAGCTATCAGCGTTCGAGAATTATTAATATACTTAATAATAGGTCGCATTGTTGGCAAATTTGTTGTGATCCAATAGTGAATAGACATGAGTTATTCATATAATACGGCGTATTTTAAAGTGAATACCTATTTTGTTATACTTGATCAACTGCGGTCACAACTAGAAAAAAGAAATAAATATAAAAATCTACTTAAAAATTACAACTTTTTTTTCAAATTAACAGAGATGACGTCAATTAAAGTCCGAAAGAATGCTGAAATACTACAAAATTAATATAAAGATGATCTCAGCAGTGGCGTAATTACGGGGGGGATTTGGGTGTCGTATCCCCCCCATGAACTTTTTTTTTAAAACTGGTTAACTACATTTACCTATGTACTTCTTTATTTAATAATATATTTTTTTTTTATTGATATCAAATGCCTCGGCGAAATAATATTATTATGAATAGTCTATATTTTATACTTAATAGAAATATTACAAAAAAACACAAATCCTTTATGCTAGTTGTACATAAATATTTCGTAGTTCGTTATAAACGCCGCCACGCAGGTGTATAGGTAATAGGTATCACTATTGAAATATGTTTTGTGTATGTTTTGAGTTTGTTTATGCATTATGTAGTGCTGTAGTGGTACAAAAATAAACCACCGATCGGTAAAGTATTATTTTATCGTGGATCGACAACGCTCGACGATTATCAGATTATTAATTTATCTTAGACTATCGTCCTATTGAAGTATTGAACTAAAAATAACTTAAAATCGATTTGTACATTTCATCGGAATTTTTGTAATGACTTTCGTAATTTCGTCATTCGGTAATCGGTTACAAGTTACAGTTACA
The DNA here is from genome assembly GCA_022818045.1 of Neotoxoptera formosana. Classification (NCBI taxonomy): domain Eukaryota; kingdom Metazoa; phylum Arthropoda; class Insecta; order Hemiptera; family Aphididae; genus Neotoxoptera; species Neotoxoptera formosana. Next base: position 43,811,604 of record CM040630.1, on the reverse strand, counting down.
ATCAGTAATCGGCATTCGACTTTTATAGTTTTATAATTCATACATATTTTGATATTGTGATATACTGATATTACATTCATCATTCGACATTCGTGTGGAGTTTTGTTATTTAATTTTAATATTTACTATTCACTCGACTCTCAAAATTATTTTTAAAATTATAAAAAATGGAAGGAAAAGAAAAAAAGATGAAAATACAAAAATTTCACTATTTTATTATTTCAAAAAACAAAATCGTGATAATGTATAAGACCTATTCAGTATTTGTAAATTTGAATATTTTGTAATTATTTATTCCATGTCTCATGTGTACATAAATATTGAAAGGTGCTTCTAATAAATACTTTTTATTTTATTTTTTTTTGGGGGGGGGGGGTGGGGGCTAAAATCTTAAAACATTTCATCTCTCCCCATAAACATGACCAAATTACGCCACTGGATCTCAGTACTTTATTTGCTAATGAATGTGTTCATTTTAGGAGCCACTTAATAAGTAGTGACTTAATAACCTAAGACTATCCAGGACCCTTATATAGATGTATCTCTCAGAATACTATTATGTACTCCTGTAAGTAATTGCTCGGTCATTCTCGTGTTTAAAACGTGATAAAATATATCTGAGGTCTTGTATCTCTGCAGAAAGACTCGGTGATTTAGCTATTATGAACATAGAATCCGATATAACAGCTAAAATTGAGTTTGATGATGTTATCAATGAATTTGCTACACTGCAAAGTAGGAGAAAAATGTAGGTACCTAAACAAATATTTTATTATATTTTTATTAAAATTATTTATTAATATTTGTACTTATTTAAAAAAAAATAAACCATAAGTTCGCACATAGTTTATATTATATTAATAATATGATCCATGAAGTAGATACCTAAATATGCAAAAAAAAAAAGACAACTTGTATGATGAAAATTATAAGCAGGACTCGAGTGGAATACACTCAATTGTATCTTTTGTGGGGGGGGGGGGGTGAGTGAGTATGAAAATATTAAACAATATTTTTTAAAAAAACACATTATTGTAAAACAATATTATTATTCTTTTCTTTGCTTAAAACCTAAAAGGTTCATGAGAATTTATCTTCCATATTTCCCATATATGGGGTTAGGCCCCATTCGGGGGCGCCAATTTTTTTTTGCACCGGGGCTCAAAATGTCTAAATGCGGCACTGACCACGGTACTCTACCGATCACCCAAGCGCACAGGAGATAATGTACAGAGTGAGATAGAAAAGGTAAGAGAAATGGTCGCAGGAGATGCAGATTAAAATATTATGTACAATTATAACGTATAGAGGGCTATAAGCGGACCCACACTAACTCAGGCACACCGCAGTACCCCGTACACAGCTCCACTTTTATACTTATTCCTTTATCAGGTGTACTCTTGCTTTTAAGTATGTACCTAATATCAAAATCATTGGGCTTGTGTTTATTTTGAATGTATTGAGATATAAGTACAGTATTTATTTGTGGGCTATGCACACAAATCACCTTTGACCATCGGCGTAACTAGGGGGCGCTTAGCCCCCCCCCCCGCAGTTGTATTTAGCCCCCCTTTAAGGTTTTACAATTTAGGCTCAACTCGAGCCTGTAGCTTAAACCCAAATCCGAAAAAATAAGAAAAAGAATGTTTAAAATAACTCATAATTAATAAATATTTTATGTATACATATATTGATATTGTTTTATTGTGGATGTAACATAAACGAATTTATAAGTAATAAGCTATAGTTATCGCGGAAAATTTTTTATCGTATTGAGTCAATCAATGCTAATGAGTAATGAGTAATGACATATCACAATTTATAAATTATTAGGTACCTATTGGTTTACATAAGGCTAAAAATGGTATATTGGGTATGAACTATGAATGTACGACGAGGGTATGAGACTTATTATTATTGTTTATCAGTTAAAAGTTTTACACAAAGTATTTATAGGATTGTATTGTATGTCCCGAACACACCGATATTAGTTATCTTTAAATTACCCGTATTGGCGTATTTTTGTGTAGTTATATCGTACAGTGGTTATAATACTATTATATAATTTTGTCTAGCAATTCTCGATTTACAAGTACGCGTCTGTGCAGACTGCGAATAGGTATTTCTATTTACTGGTATTAGTGTACTAGACTAACGTCTAACAGACAACAGTGTCTCAGTCACAACTATTTTTTTTTCCGTATACGTTAAATTTAATTGAATTTACCCATTACCTATTTATTAAAATGTTCAGCATATTTAAATCAAAAGCAAGTAGTGCTAAGAAAAATAATAATGATGCACCAAAAACCCAGTCATCAATGGAAGTTTTACCAGATATACAATCACTTGAGGTAATACAAATACCAATTTAGGATAACTACTATTATTTGATATTTCCGTTTAAATTTTATTTTTAATTTTAATTAATGAACAAGTTCATGTTCAGGATGATATTTTAAAACTATTTTCATCAAAATATAGGCGTATACAGTTATAAATTATAATGTAAATTTGTTTTTATTGACTAGGTTTACTTTGATTCTATGGTTTATTTTTAATTTTAATTTTAGACGACTTGTGATTACTAAATGCTAGGGATGGTTACAGGGGGGGGGGCTTTGCCCCCCACGAGTTATTTTGAACTTTGGTTTTCTAGGACTCTGGCCCCTGTGAGTATTAAATCCTAGTTACGCCCATGCCTTCGACTCAATAACTTGTTAAGGCTTCAAAGCTTTCATTTTCAAAAAAATGATCTACAGAATATGTTGCAGACATCTTTACTCTTTAGTCCAAATTGTTAACCTTTATTAAAAATAATACAAATCATACACAGATATACAAAACATTAATCGTATAATACTAAAATTAAAATAGAGATAATATCTTAATTCAATATTGGATTTGCAATTTTAAATAAACATTTAATTAATGTTAACTTCCCGAGTAACATTTTCATTGTGATTATATTTTATTAATATCATATTATCATCATTATAAAAATAATGTTTTAAGATAAATATCAAAAACGAAATAATAAAATAATATTCTGAATGTATCATTATTACCTATGTTATTAAAGATGAATTGTTTCATGTTTTGAATATATTAATAATATGACATTAATAAAATAGTACAATAATATTCAGAAAATATAATTATTATATTATTAAAATCTAAATAATTATAAAACGATTCAAAATTATAATCAAAAAATGATTTATAGCTCTTATATTAATTTATTTAAAAGTTTTAATATACAATTTAAATGTATAATATATTAAATAATAATTATATAGGTGGTAATTGATTTATTTAATCATAATAACGGGAGTGATACCGTACAATTTATATGTTTGTCACAAACACAACTATATATAAATAATATGTGATGTACGCATAGACCTTATACTAAGGTACTGATTATAGGGTCTATGGATGTACGAATACTTCACATGAACCTTATTTATATTGTTATGATATTGTCATGATATTATGATATTGTTCTCAAAAATATTTCAATTTACAGAAAATCTTGTTATGGAAGTGTTAATTATTATTCACATTAATGATTCATTAAAATTTTAATAACTGCAGGTGAAGAAATGTTAATAAGTTTTAAACTGACATCAGAAGATTTAATTAGTTATATTTAACTATTCATACTTCAAAGGTACTACATATTATATTACTTATGTCTCGTTTATAAAGAAAATTTATTTTCATGCATCTTCTTAATACATTATTATGTAGGTTTACATTATTTAATTTTGATTCTCGATTGTACATTGATACCTTAATTTTTATCATGTTATTGGAAATGATTTTGAAATTTCTTATAACAGTTTAAGAAAAAAATTCTTGAAATGTATGGTTAACTATAATAAACAAAGCAATGTTTAATTATTCAAAATTAATTTTACCTAAGCTGCAAATTGTGATTTATTATTTTAATATAAATCAAAAAATTTGACCACTAAATATTTAGATTTGATACAATATTTTAACACTTAGATGAGTTATATTACAAGACTTAACGTACATAAGTTTAATTATTTTAAATCAATTTTTGCTCAAATATTTCCTCTTTATAATATTAGTATAGATATAGATTATTTTGTTTGGTACAAAACATTTAAGTAACTTATTTATTTAAAGATTAATCCATTATTTATTAGTTGTTAAAGTGTTAATATTAAAAATATTTTTAACATAAAATAAATTATGGAATTTAAATAATTGTCAAAAAGACTAACAACAATTATTTTAATGAACCAAAAATATAATTGTAATTCAATAAATTAAGTCTTACTCTTATAAATATAAACAACCGTATTATTTGTATGCGATGCAATTTGATTATTGTTCATCATCATCATCAGTGGAAGACTTCCCGGTGGTCCTCGCCTTTTGGGTAGAGGTATAGTTTTTGGTGCCGAAATTGCTTCTTGAGGTCGTATCCAGGCACCTGGAGGATTGAGTACAGCATTCTGGTTTGCTACATATGATTGCTCATTCAAATCAGATGGCCAAAAATCCTCAAGAATTTTACAATCCGGACAAATGTTTTTTACTACATCGAGGCTGACCACAGCACAATATTTATCAGCATACAAGTCTTCACGGATGTACATTACTTTCAAACAGAACTTGAGGTAAGCCAAATTCCATTTTTCCATTAGCACTGACTGCTTTTGCAATTCTTTTGTTTCACCCTCAAAAAAGATAAGCGGAATAAATTGTTGGCCATTGATCGTATAGTATGGTAGAACATGACTTAGGAGAGTACGTAAATACCCGATTTTTTTAATATTTAAATTGCCCAGGATTTTTTTGTGACACAATTCTAAAAATGTAAAAAATTCTTGAACATCTTCTAAGCTGACAATATATTCTTTACCTGGACTGAATTTATTTTTCCCATACAGACTATCACACATTATATTGATTTCAGTTAATAACGATGCTTCATGTATGGTAATATGTTGACATGTTATCTGTATACATGTATAGATTTCTGGATTAAAAAAATGTATGTGTTCCTTAAGCAGATCTGTCTCAGCCATCCGTACGGACACAAACTTTAAATGTTCACCATTAATTATTCGAGAGATGTATGGTATTTTATGACTGCCTGCGATTGATTCCCAACCAAACCGTCCTATAATGCACATTAGAGCGTAAAATAAAACATGTCTTCAAAGGAAATTTAAAAAAAAGATGTATTTCCTGATTGCTTACTTTTGATACTTTCTGCATCTACAGTATCAATAACTACTTCGTTAGCTTGATTATTCTGTTCCATTTGCAGGCTTGATGTTGAATTTTAAAACTTATCCCTGTAATTAAATTTAAACAATTATGCATAAATGAAATTAAAATATAGATAAATATAGTAAATCATTGTATACGAAAAACAATTCTGAGTGAAGATAGTCTGCCATCTGTCATAATTTTTTTTTCAAGGGGGTTGTGATTTTTATATTTTTTTAGAAATATAAACATATTAGTGAGCAGAGAGGCATTTGTAGAAATTAATTTTGGATTGTGACACCTTAACTTCCTTGTATGCGCCAATGGTAGGTACATCATATTTAGTTTATCTTAGATAATATATTTTTACTTTCTTCATGGGTAATTTATTCATATAAGTATAATACACAATAGGTTGTTTTTACTTTAAATTAACATTTTATTCCTCTTGATAAAGGAAATGTCTGCGCCATTAAGAATTGATTTTGAATCACCATCTACCTCATCATTGGCAAGTATTAAAGGTTTTACAGTTACTCCATCAGACACTGAAATCTCCTTCACATCTTCCAATAATCAGCAAACATTAAATGTATCAAATTCAAATGCAATTATCAATCAGCACCCAAATTTGAATCTAATACACAAACTTACAAACTTCTAAATCAGTAATATTTAGCTATTTAAATATTTTATTTTTTTTAAACTTCTAAAATGTATTTTAGGTACAAAATATACTCAGCTATTTGAACAATTCAAATGAAGGAAAAAGTATTTTGTTTAAATATGGAGAAAGTGGAGTATTAGATAACTTGGGGAGAAGAAAATTATGTAATTTAATAGTCAGAAAAGAACTCGAAAACGAACCAGATACAATTGTTACCAGCAAAAAGCTTTTATTGTTGTCTCAAGAAATCACTCATATTTTTCCAAAGGAGCATATCAGAACCTACTTCATTTCATAAAATGAGCTATGTATAAATTATTTTGTGACATAATTCAATTTTAACTTTAAATACTAAAGTAATACCTATTTGTTGACTTGTTGTTGATATTACATATCTACTAGGACTTACAATAAAAAAAAGCATCAAAAAGAAAATTGTTGGATTGCTTCAATAACCGTCAAAAGGAATTTAAGAAAGCTGGTGTAATAACTCATCATTTAAAAGGGACCACAACTATTGAACCAAATTTTCTGAACCTAGACACATCAGTCAATTCATGTAAATAATATTAATGATTTAAGTGGGTCATTATTATTAAGTTATTAATAACTAAGTTACATTAACCCATATTTTAATTTAAACAAATTTTTGATTTTAAACATTGTAATTTGTTAACAATATATTATCTATGTATATTATATTATGTATAATATACATTTTATAATTTATATAGATATATTAATTACTAAGTGCATGCAAAGCTGAGCAAGTTCAACAATATTTTTTGCTAGTTTCAGTTAAATTGTCCTTAAAAAACAGAATAAAACTAGGTTAAGCTTAATTTTGAAATATAAATTAATTTGAGTAACTAATAGTTAGGTAACAAATTTCTTAGTTACCTTAAGTTACTTTTTTTAAAATTGCGCTTTAACCATTAACCATTTTGTATTACTTATATAGGTTACATATAACATTACATCAAAATTAGTTAGGTCCACAGTCCTAGCAATGTTATTATTATACACAGTGTAACAGAAAGGACCCGAAGAACAAAAATAGAAAATTGATAAAAATTTAATGTATGAACATTTTTTTAAAAATATTATGGATAGTAAAATAATAATTTAATATTTACTCATGTTTGAAAATTCCGAAAAAAAAATATTTTGAAAAAAGTAATTATGGTTCAAATATTTCACTGAACTTGATATACATATACCACCCCAAGAATATATAATAGGACAAAGGCTAAATGAAAGCACAATATCAAATACTTTTTCAATTAGACCAATTAATTGTACTCAACAGTTTATCCCAATTAGTTGTCTTAAAAAAAATTGTTCAAATGAAAAATATTTTATCAGACACATTCAAATATATAAAATACATCAAGTTCTGTGAAACAATTAAAATCAATTTCATACAAGGGAGTGTTTGGAAATAAAAACAGGAAAAACATGACTCTCAATGTGTATTACCTATTTTTAATTTTTTAATGACTACGAAGTTACATAACATATAACATTGTTATAGATGAAATAGATGATTACCTATGGATAAAACATTGATAAGGCTAGTAGATGATTACAATTTAGATTTGAATGAAAATAATGTGAGTAGTAGTGGTATTTCAAAAATTTGTGTTTGGAATGATGTTTGAGGATTTAAAATATTTGATCATGATGGTGTTGATTTGATGCATGATCTATTAGAAGGTATAATGAAGTATGACTTATCGTTCTTAATATCTTACTATGTATTGGAATTAAAACTATTTTCCTTAGAAGTTCTAAATAATTGAATAATAAGCTTTGATTACGACCCATATAAAGGAAGTAAACCCTGTGTATTATATATGCATCATATTCGTAAGAATACAATTAGGCTCTCTGCTTCAGAAATGATGTCATTAGAAATGTATTTTGGTTTACTCATAGGAGATTTTGTTCCTCAGAATGAAAAAGTATGGTATCTCTATATATCACTAAGAAAAATGTTGGATATACTTACTTCCACATCATTCCAAAAAGAATGTTCTAAATTACTACAAACACTTGTTGCTGAACATAACGAGGTATACCTTATGTTGAGTAAGAACAATGTAAAACCTAAATATCATTACTTGTTGCATTACCATACCATGATAATGAAATTTGGCCCTTTGATAAATTTAAAGTCAACGCGCTTTGAAGCTAAACATTGTATATCAAACATTTTGGCAAATACTTCAAGTAATAGGCGTAACATTTGCAAGATACTTGCAATAAAACATCAATTACAACTCAATAATTTATTTTTAAAAGGTACTCTAGGTAGAAATATAGAACTAAGTCCTCCTCAATCAGTTGTTGACATTGACAGTATTAGAAAAAAAATAGGTGTTTACTGCCATTATGGAAATATTCTTAGATTAATAGGTTTAATTAGGTTTAAGGTACCTACTCGATATCAGCCTAAAATGGTTTTGACTTTAAGTATACATGAAATAAAACTACCGGCTTTCTGTTTAATTAATGAAATTTTTGTTTATAATAATGATCAAACGGAATTTTTTTGCTTAGAACTTAATACTATCACGGTCAATGAACATTTTTTTGCTTATGAGGTGAAGGTAGAAACTACCAAGAGAGTATTAGTTTCATATGATTCTTTGTTAAATTCCATACCAAATAATATAAATATTTTATCAAGTGGAAAAAGATATATAACAGTTAGAGGTGGTCTTTAAAAAATTACTTTTATTGAGTAATTTTGTAGTAAATAAAAAATAAAAATAAAGTTATTTCAAAAGTATAATATTTATGTTTGTATATTGATGTATACCTATCTAATAAGTTTTTATTTATTAATATGAACTTCACTATTCGTATATTGTATATTATGTAACTATTTGATTTTATATTGCATACTTTATTCAGTCAATACAAACTGTAAATGTTCTTTTTTTTTAATTAATATTTTATTCTTTGTAATTATGTTTAATATTTTTTCATTGCAAAAGTTTATTCATTGTTCTTTACTATATGTATTTACCTACATTTATATTGTGTATTATTTGTATATTGTATTGTATTAATTATTAATTGTATACTACTTTTTTATTTACTATTATTAAGTTATTTGTGTATGTTACATATATATATTTACATATATTATTATATAAATATCCATATAGGTAATGTTTATTATTTTGTAATTACGAAATTAATTGCCTTTTTAAATAAATGCATATTATATTATTATTAAACTAAAAAATGGGTTGATTCTTATATTTTTGGTTACCACAACTTATAAAAATTATGTTACGTTAACTAAAACATCCTTACTACATCAAGCCGTACATACCAATGTTTATAGTAAGGTTTACCAAAAAAATTGTGATCTATACATATATTTTGGTATTCGCAATGTGGAGCCTTGAAACCAACCAAATATTCTTGCTGAATCCAGGGTTGGGCAAGATACTCAAAAAGCAGTATCGAGATACTAGATACAAGATACTTTGCTTTGGAGTATCGCGATACTAGATACTCGATACTTGGCTTTGGAGTATCGCGATACTAGATACTCGATACTAAATACTCAATACATTTTAATGAAATTAGTCACTGGTTTTTAAAAAAAATATGTTTATTACTATGGGGATGACCACTTCGTTAAATATGGCAAATAAAATAATACAAATTGACACTTATTCAGTAATAATAAAACAAATCAATTATGACATTACGTAATCTCGTTGTCGTCAACGATGCAATAATAACCACAATACAATTACAGAACAATTAAATAATAATAATAATTTTACATTAAAAATTATATAAATACAATAAAAATAATTTTAGTAATAACATAATGTAAAGTTACGGATATCAATAAGGTACAGACGTAAAATCCAATTCAATGTGTGTGTGTCGCAGATATATATATATATCACATATATAACTATATTTTATGATTTATCGGTACTGAAAAATAATTTCCAAGGGCAAGATACTAAAAAAGCAGTATCGAGATACTAGATACAAGATACTTTGCTTTGAAGTATCGCGATACAAGATACTCGATACTTCATATAATTGTATCGAGATACAAGATACAAGATACAATTGTATCTAAGATACGTATCTCAGATACTTGTATTTAAGATACTGCCCAACCCTGGCTGTATCTGATTAAATAGATGCTGTAAGTATCAACCGTCATAATGGGGATAACCAGATCAATTGTTAGACATACATTTATTTTGGTAAGGATAACATATCAGTTGTTTACATAAACTAAAATTATCTTGATATAAATTCATTTAATCAGTAGCTGCAACTAATAATTAATGTACCTATGACTAAATTATTCTGTTGTTATAATAGAAACCATTTACATAAAAAAAATTGTAACAATTACCAAAAGGTTGGTGGTCATATATATAATATATATACAACCAATATAGTAGCAAATAGCAATTGTTCATCGATAATCACAACTATAATAATTAATAGTCCGGCTCACTAAAAGTGGAGGGTGGCCGCCGCCGTACCCCGAACCTCACCCACCGTGTAGACAGTGATCTCATTCTATTGTTGCGATCCGGAACGGCGGCGGCGCAGCACGAACGCGCCTATTATGGCGCTATTGTTCATTTTCAAATATTAGGCATCCTTATGGACCACATTTCTCGTTTAAATGTTTTAATTTTTTAAAACCTGTATATAAAGGGACAGATGGTCATGGAAGGTGGCATACATAGTATGTTTAGTTGTATCTACATGTGCTTGTGGCATAGTGTTTTCTTTGCATTATAGTGTGTTCAGTGTTGCTGTGTACACATCTGTTTACTGTCGTATGTCCTAATACGTTAAAATATATTCGTTTTTAAAAACCTAGTGTTTCGTAAATTTGTTATTTTTTTACATTAAAATGTTGTTTAAAGATAAAGATCTACACAGCCAAAGTAAAAAAATAGTGCAGAGTGTTTATTTATTTTTTAAAAAACTATCTGAATCAAAAGAACATTTTTGTTACGCCAATTTTTTTTCGAAAAACGCAAGACATTACTGCTGAGGCTTGCGAAATATCGAAACGCTCCATTCAGTGTATTTGCTCAGAAGTGTAAAAAATTTATGAATTACCTAAGACGGGCCATTCTTTTTCATCTCCACGTAAATCATACAAGCGGGCAAAGTATGTCTCAGAGTTGGATGATTTCGACAGTGATGTGGTAAAGAGGATAGTCCATGAATTTTACGACAAGAGTGAGTATCCTACATCACAACTAATACTCAATGCCGTTAAGACCAAAATTAATTACTCGGGAAGTCTGAGTTCAATTAAAAGACTCCTTAGGAATTTAAAATTTTCTTACAAAAAATGTAGTGACAGTCGTAAATTTTTGATGGGGCGTAACGATATAGTTGCTCTCAGATGTAAATTTTTAAGACAAATTTGTACAATGAGCCAAAATAAAGATTCTCGACCCATTGTGTATTTGGGTGAAACATGGGTGAATCAAAATCATTCTAAGAGCATTGCATGGCAACATGATGATATGGTGGGTCCGAAAATCCCTACTGGAAAAGGTGGACGTCTTATAGTTGCTCATGCAGGATGTGCCAAGTATGGGTTCATTCAGAATTCAAAATTGCTTTTCCGCAGTAATACTGGTAATTCTACGGATTATCACAGCCAAATGAATTCTGAAGTATTTAAATCTTGGCTCACCCAAATGTTGAACAGCCTTGAAGAACCTTCATTCGATAATTTTCCCAAAAGTCATACTCTAAAAGCAGATGTGCAGGCTTGGTTGACCAAAAAAAATGTCGATTTTTCACCATTGGAAAATCTAGCTGAACTTAGACTGAGAGTTAAAGCATTAATACCATTTGAAAAAAAATATGAATTGGATGTATTGGCATTGGAAATGGACCACGAAGTAATTCGACTTCCACCGTACCATTGCCAATACAATCCAATTGAGCTAATATGGGCCCAGGTAAAAAATCAAGTGGCGAAAAACAACAAGACATTTAAAATGGTTGATCTAGAAAAGTTGACTCACGAAGCACTGGATTCGGTTATTCAACATGATTGGGAGAAGTGTGTGAGACATGCCGAAGCATTGCAAGACCAAGACAATGAAAAAGAAATTATGAGGGACAGTATGTTGGAGCCAATCATTTTGACTTTGTTACCTGATGACAGCGATTGGGAGTCCAGTGACGATGAAGCAAATTCGGAATAACATTCAGAAATTCGCAATTATTACATATTATAATTATAATCACTTGTTTAGTAATTTTTTTATTCTGCTATTATTTTGTACTGTATATAATATTATGTTTGTTTTGCTATTATTATCAATTACATATTATAATTATATTCATTTGTATAGTATTTTTTTTATTGCTATTATTTGTATTGTATGTGTTATGTTTGTTTTGCTATTATTATCAATTAATATAATATATACAAATTTATACATAATATAAACAATCATAAAAATCATAAAAAAATCAATCATAAAAATCATAAAAAAAAAATTATAAAAATTGAAATTTTTTATGCCTATAACTAATTCAAAATGATATGGTATATAGTCATATAAAAAATGATAATACCTATTTAATATTATACTATACATTTAGTGAACATTTAATGTATCTAGAATAGTATCTAGGTACGGTTATTTTTTTAATAATTACACCAAAAAACAATTCGATTTTGTCGAAAACTCAACACAGGTTTTGGGGAAAAATTGTGAAATCATAATTCTATCTACAACTGTGATCCCAAACTACGTGCTAATTGCGACCGGTGAATGTCACACGGACCCGCGAAATCGGTGCAATATAAGCGCAAGCAATATAGACTCATGTACCTACCGTCAAAAATGGTGATCTGATTCGATTGCACTGACGACGTCTGGTGGACAAATTTGCACAAGTGGTTGATGCGGTACGGTACGGGATATGTACGGGCAAATTATGGTGAAAACGGCAAGAAGTTGCGGGCACCGGAGCCAATTCTTAGAGTTTTGTGCGATAGCGACACGATACACGTCAACCGGTAGACCCAATCAGGAATGTGGTTAAGCCGTGGAACGCGAAACAAAAATGGAGGTGGACGGCACAGGCAACTACGGGACGTTCGTTCATCAATACTGCGGTCGTCTGTTTCTCGAATATTCGACTGATCGGTACACGGAGATGACGAGAAAAAGTATGGTACCAAGCATAGCGTAAGATAGAGAGGGGGCATTCGGTTTCTAAATAGTAGCCAGAAGATGCCTCTCAGCAGTGTAGCCAATGAACGCGTTGACTGTCACGAGCCCGCACGCCGGCGACCCAACACGGATAATATGTGTAATAGTGCAGCCATTGTGGAAATAACAGAGCATTACTGTAATGGTTAGGCATATAATTATAGATAGGAGCGAGTTCAATCGTAATTATTTTTTTTTGTTAGTTGGGATTTGTTTCTAGAATCTAAAATATATATATGTATAATAATAATATATTTTGATGATTTAAATGAAAAATTCATCGATTTTAAAAACATTTGTCAGTGTTTATACATTGGATTCTTGATGTCAATTAAATTAAATTAAATCAACTTGTTCCGCTATGTACTTAAAAAATCAAGATAATCGGTTCAGTAGTTTTAGGGAACATGCGTGACAAAGATTTCCATTTTCACATTATATATATATATATATATATATATTAGTAATGTTCAAAAGCAGACCGGTTTTTTAAAAATGAGATAAATCCACGGGCTATTATTTTTGTCACAGCTGGCAATGCTGTGCAGGATTAGTATATACTCCGGCCTACGAGAGCCGGCCGTAAAAATTCCTCCGTCGCTGAGCATCGGCCCTCCTCCTATATACCGAACCACGTCGATCGGAAGCCGGTCGGCATCGTTGACACGCGTGTATACGTAGCGACAGCAGTAACAATATTTGTTTCTCTAATTAACGTTTACGTTACAACGTATTTTTTTACCAGTATTTTTGAGGTTTTTTTTTGTTATTCAACATGGACAATGAATTAACACCCCCAAAAAGAAATCGGAGTGGAAAGGTAAACATATTCATATATATTTATTAGCTGTGCTTTTGTGAACCGCTGTGTATACACGTTGCCGAGTAATGTGAACGGAACCATGGTGGGAGAAAAATCGGCAATGGCGCGAGCGTCAGTAACGATGCGAGGCAAGATGTAGAGAAGTTAAGGTGACACCGCTCCCGTATCTTTCAATGGTACGATATTGACGCAAAAAATAATAAACGCAGTTTGGTGGTTCAGAATTTAGCACCAGAGTAGTAGAGTACGCTACCATTTGCACGGCATTAGAGGTTATTTATATTATATTCTGAAGGTACCGTGGGACCCAATGATAATATCGTCTGTTCGGTAGTATAATATTATAATATATAATACAATATAAATGAAGGTGGGTACGGCGGCTACAAAAACGGACTTTGTATTTACGGTCTGCAGCGCGTCGGCGTCAGCGTCGGCGCCGGTAACTATACACACAATAATGCATTTGGTATATACCTACACAATATCGACGGCTCTCCAGTTTCCACCCTCGTACATGCCACGACCCCCCCCCCCCCCGAACACCGCCGACGGTATTGTGTAGAGTGCGACAACCACGACACCCGTGTCGGCACGACGTGTTTATCGCACCGCGCACATTGATTTACGACGATATACGAAATTATTTCAATAGGGTGCGGCGCCAGTCTGGCGCACATGCGTATAACTTTTTTTTTTTATTTCAATTAAAATCACGAAGAGGACTGGGCCTAACTGACAAAAACTCGTTTGGAGTCCCAGATGTTATCTTGGTTTACAAATATTCTTAATGGATATATGGGTACATATTATAAGAAAATAAAGAAAAAAAATATAAACCTATATAGCTATTTGTGGCGTCACGCCATGTTATACGGTATACAACGGCATAAACCGTCTGGATAAATACATTATTCGACGAGACATAGATAGACCGACAAGGTATCTGATTTTTGGAATGTTAAGCAGTACAGGTAGTGGTGAAACTCGGTTGCGTACATTCAACGTTTTTTACCTGACATTTTTTGTAATACTTAAGAAGTATCTTGTAGTTATACAAACTCTATTTTTCAAATGGAAACCTCCATTTTTGAACTGGAAATTATTTAGCGGATTATTCCTGAAAATGTTGAAGTATCTAAATAAAAATTAGAATCTTATTTAATAATATGATACAAAAAATCTCAAGAATTCGAAAAAATGGTCTTCAAGAGTATTTAAAAACTTTAAAATTCAGAATTTGAACACATGCATAATTTAAGCATAAAAATAGGATGAGCAGCTTAAAAAATCATCTTCTATATTTTTAGATTTTAACCTACCTATAAGGTAAATAAATAAGCTTTGGTTAGTAGTGGTTGAAAGGTCTGCCTTGATTCATTTACAGTACCAATATCTATGTGTACATACGTGCCGAATCTTCTTATAATATATATACTCGTCGATCAATACTGCCCCATATACAGACATATAGCGGGTGCGTGTGGAATCTAATAATCGCATACTTATTTTGTTATAATTCAAAATCAAATTACCGTAAACATCAGGAATTTTCACCAAATATTGAGATTATGATTTATATACACACCATTAAATGTAAAAAATGTTAAATATATTTTGACTCTTTTTGAGCTTCATTATAGGCATAAGAAATTTTCGACTTTTTCTATAAATATCGATGATAAATTTTCGTTCGAGTAAAAGAGCTTGCAAATTTAATACAAAGTTCCACTTTTTTTTTATTAAATAACGCCTTAGCTGTATTTGGTATGATCAAAAGAAACTGTTCCGATTTTCATTACTCAATTGCCCGGAAATGTATATATACGTACCTCACTAGTCCGTTCATTATTAGAATACGCTCCATTAATTGGGACCACAACAATGTTGGACATATTGATCAACTTAAAAATTGCAAAATAAAGTTCTCACATTTATATGTCATAAATGAAATATTCTAAGAACTCCTAACTCTGGATACGAAAACATTTTAAAATTGTTAAACTTAGAAACGTTAAAACTACGTAGACATTTTTCTTACAATAACTTTTTCTCCAAATTACAAAATACGAGTAACTTGATTGACGATTCATTTTTATTAAGTCAATTAAATTTCAAAGTTAATAAACACTACACTCGCAACAGTTATTTATTTTATATTCCTCATTCTTTTAAAAAGTATACGTCATACGACCCAATAAACATTTTGAAGTCTTCTGGAAATAATCAATTATTTTAATAAACACTGTTGTATTATTATTCTAATTATAGTTTTTACTATTATTATTATTATTATTATAGTTTCTATGTATTAGTCTATTTTTTTTAAATATATTTATGTTTAATCTATTATTTTAAATTATATTATATTATTGTTATGTATACAAATATATTGTGAATTGGACATTTGTCCGTATTAATAAATAAATAAATAAAAAAATTAGTTGTTTTAACGTTGAAAATAATTAAAGATACGTATGCGCAATTTATTTTTAATAAGGCTTCAAAGTTAAAATTTGGACTAAATTGTCTATTTTTACAGCTGAGGATTGAAAAATTAAAATAATGTTTCTCATAAGTAGATCATGATGTAATATAAAAATCTAAAAAAAAATAAACAGATTTTTTATAGATATTTTAAGTTTTAATTTGGTCAAAATTGAACAAAGAATAACAATTTTAGTTATTTTGTTGTAATTTAAAAATATTATTTGTGATTACTTGAAATATTTAAAGTATATTATTATTATTATTTATTTATACGCACAATGACGTTTAAAAAAAATGGTCCTCGTAAGGCTAATGCAATAATAATAACGCTATGTTATAAACGGTTTTTTTTAGTTTCCCAAATCTAGTGTTTTTGACTTACTTCACGATTTTTACAACTTTATAATTTTTGAAATACTATTTCCTAATGTATTTACATTGTTCAAAGTAATCATTTACATTATTAGATTTAGAATATTCAAAATTTGTTGATTTTAAAAATAATGGTGGGTTAGTTTCTCCTTCAGAATGTGCGTTCAAAATAATTTATCAAGCTGAAACAATTTTTATTAATTTTAACTAATGACTTACAAACATTAAATATACAAAATATTGATTTAAAAATAATAAACCTTTGTAACAATAAATTTGCACTTGACAATACTGTATTTAATTCACTTCAATGCAATAATGTTACATTATTAGATAGACGACATAAAATGATTTTAATTTCGTTAGTTAAAAAATACTTAAGTATTCGACTCCATTCTTTTGGAAAAATGTTTTCAATAGAAATTCTAAATCCTGTGCCTGAAAGACAAAAATTAACAAAACAAATAATTTTTATGAATCAATAATTGGTATACAATATTATATTGTTTTAATTATTTTTATTATTATTAAACTAGGTGATATATCAGTTTTATTTTGTTTTAATTATTATTATTATTAGCAAGTTAATATACCAGTTGTTTTGTTTTGTTTCAAATATTTTTATTATTATTAACATGTTAATATACCTAACAGTGGTTTTATTTTGTTTAATTATTTTTTTGTATTATTATTAAATTACCAGTTATTACATTCAAATATCAATAAATATATTACATTTGATTGATTGTTTGAATTGCCGAAAATGTTTGATCTATACTTAAATATTAAAATATATTTACTTCATTATATCTTACTTTGAACAATGTAAATACATTAGGAAATAGTATTTCAAAAATTATAAAGTTATAAAAATCATGAACTTAGAAAGTCTGATATTCGTATGATAAATAAAAAAATTGATAACAATGATATCCTATATCAGTGTTGTGGAAGTGTAAACATTTACCTCTTAGACATGAACTAAGATATTATACCTTAGGGTATATCTTAGTTCATGCTCTTAGATAAGAGAATTTCGGCCATTTTGTGGGCTTCAAAATCATTTCCAAGTCGGTTATCTAGTATTTTTATATATCTGTGGCATGAACATTAGAGAAAGGACACCGAACTGTGCATATCAAATTGGTCTGGAATTATCGCATCCGCTAGAATGCGAGTCGGACAGTATTGATGTCGTTTCTATATGTACAATATAGGGAATTTATTGGTTTTTCATTATTATAAACTAAATGGTGAAACTCATGAATAATTACTATAGAACATTTTTTTAAGATCAAATTGTTCTCGATCGAATACATGTGTTTCCAATAATATACGACTTCTAGAAAGAGATATACCTAGTTGATTTAAAAAATACATTCGAATTTTTCATACATAATATATCTATATTGATATATCTTTAATATATATATATGAATTAATATAATAACAAATTATAAATTATCTAGTTAAGTACTAAATTAAAATAAAATGATCGTACTTTGGGCGCCTTAAACATTGTTTTTTTTTATTATTCCTTGCCATTGATTTATTTTTATTTGGGATTTGTAGCCTTCTCGACATCCAGGGACAAAACAATTTCTGGACATTGTATTGTAGGTATAATATAATAAATTAATAAATATTATGTAATTACTAATAAATTCTACAAGTACTAAGTAGGTTCTCTATTAACAGTATTAATTAATGTCTAATTAGTAATACGCATAATCATGTAAACTACATAATATAATAATTATTGTACAATGTACATAATATTTTACATTTATTGTTATGAATCGTGATTCTAATCATTCTAATCGTGAAAGACGCAATCATTGATGTTATATTGCGATATTATCACAAACATATATCAATATAGATATATTATGTATACAAAATTCAAATGTATTTTTTAAATCAACTATATCTCTTTTTCTAGAAGTCTTATATTATTGGAAACACATGTATGCGATCGAGAACAATTTGGTCTTAAAAAAAGTGTTCTATAGTAATTATTCATGAGTTTCACCATTTAGTTTAAAATAATGAAAAACCAATAAATTCCCTATACTGTACATGTAGAAACGACATCACTACTGTCCGACGCGCATTCTGGCGGATGCGATAATTCCGGACCATGTTTTTTCGCTTCGCCCGGCCGTGTTCGGCGTCCTTTCTCTAATGTTCATGATTTGTGGTATGACCTGATACGACGTGGTTGATGGCAGCTGGTGATATCACGACGGTGACGCTGCAGTTGACCCGGGGCGACGATGGAACAGCTGCGGACGTTGATTGGATGTGCGACACTGGCACTCCCGTCAAATATGACGAATTGGTCGACGGTCGAGTGGAGGGAATGAAAAGAACCCAAAACTGGACGACACGGACACAAGTTATATGTATAACTTACTACTTACGGTTGTTGGGTATCACAAAACTTCAATCTTTTGCGTCCGTTGTCGCGGCACAAACGACAACAAGATATTACGTGCCACGGTTCGCACTACGTAAAACGGACCGGCGGAGAAACACGTGGGCGCGTAAACGAGCTTTGCCCAAATCGCACAGCGAAAATCGGCCGGACGACACAGCAATAAAATAATTCACGGTTGGTCACCGCGATCGGCGAATTCGCACTGCGTAAGATGGACGGGCGAAGAAATCCGAGTAGACACGTGGTCACCAGGGCTCGGGTCGCACCAACGACGATCGGTCGGGCTACGGACCTTAATAAATAAGCCATGGTTTTCGGCACAGGCGGCCGGAACTCGTACCGCGACGAGTTGGTGAGCGCGAAGGCTCGGATGCACGGTGCAAATAAATGGCGGTGTTAACGGCGACAGGCACTGTATACGGTTGAAAACGACGATTTTCCAAGACGGCTGAGACGCCCGGCGGCGGGTACCATTAGCTGGAATCTCGATGGTGGCGCATAGAGTAATAATTTATAATATACGACTGTGGCGAGACAGTCCCCCCTCCGGGGGTACAAAGGTCGACTTCGCGGCGAGTCGGCGGTGCGTTCCATAATGGCAAACATTGCGACGCGGGACGAGACGGTCGCGCGAAATATGAATAATTGGTTTTGTATCCAACACTCGTTATTATTTTATTCCAGGTCATGTGATCTAACCTAGACTGGATTTTTTTCTTTGAGGTTACGACGTCAAAGCTCAAGTCTACTAAATCAAATCACTAACTATTCAAGAAAGTAAGGAAGAAATTCGTCACGACAATAATTTTTCAGGTGGTTAATTCTTATTACTGTATTGTAACAAATTTAAGTAGTACCATTGAGTATAAATAGTATCTATACTATTTATACTCAATGGCAGGCATGTCGATAGGGGGGGGGAGGAAAGGTAGGATTTCTCCCGGGCCCGAACGTTTTAAGGGGCCAAAAAGAGGGACCGTAATTAATTATTTAATTCTAAAAAATTTTTTTTTGCTTATCTACAAACTTTAGCATGTCAGCATGTTAACCAAATGATAAGGTTAATGATAAGTTATTTTTAAATTGAGAAGTGTATATCATATTATTATATCATAGACATATGGTTGTTGGTGCGTGTATGATGTTTTTGATAAATTGATATACAAATTAAACAATATATTATTAAGTTACATTGTTACATAATATTTATGACCAGGGCTAGGATTCGTATACAATTAAAAATTGAAAAATATGCATTTTATTTACTAACATTGGTAGGTATACAAAAATATAAATTTTAATTTTTAAAAGATACACACGAAAATATATTTATTTCAAGAAATACATCAGTGATTAGCTGATTGTCATATAATACGTATATTTGAGATTAAAAATTAAAATTTTTTTATTTATTTTTCACGTGCATTAATTACTATTTTAGTAATAACATTTAGGTATAATTTTCAATCAATACCTAGTAGAAATATGTGTTTTAAATGCTCAAATATAAATGATCGTCGAACGTACATAGTATATTATTGTACCATAGGATTGTATTTATAAAAATAAAATTTATGTTGAAAGGTACTTATAATTTTAGATTCTGAGTAGAGCAAGGAGCTAGAAATTGTACAGTGATATTTTCCCCGTTATTATTTGTAGTAATTAATTATAATTAATGTATTTTATAACTTATGTGAAATGTATAAATACATGTAAAAGATGTAAAATTATTTAAAAATCAATTTAATTAAAAACCCTGGTAATATTGTTTACAAATTTGTGCTTTTACTTTGTTATTTAAAATAAAAAAAGTATAAATAATATAGGTAATATTGTTTACAAATTTGTGCTTTTACTGTGTTATTTAAAATAGAAAAGGTATAAATATTTGAAATTTATTTGGTCTTGGTAGGGTATTGTAGCTCCTGGAACCACCATCACTTATAATAGGGGGCAGGGGCCCTTAAACATTTTCCTCCCTGGCCTGAACTTTTCTCTCTACGGCCCTGCTCAATGGTAGTACTATGTTATATTTTCATATGATTTATTATATTATTGTTAAATCCTATTGTGTCCCTAAGCTTACACGTGGCATGTTAAAAAAATTCCAAAAATTAGAATTCGAATAAATTCTGTTTTAAACTTGAAAATGCATTGAATATGTATTTTTTTATTTATGATTTGTATTTCTGATAAATGCGATGAAAAAAAATCTTGATATTTAATAAACCCATATATTACTATGTGCTATAATTACACACATATTTTTAAGTAGGGTTACTAAAACATCCATCAAAGAAGGGCATTATGTACATGAATAATACTTATTAATTTGTTGTAGAATATTATTATTACTTTTAAGTTTTTTACTTTTGTAGACTTTCCATATTTTAAACTTTTAACCTAACATCGTTCTCTTTATTTTAATAGCGGCATTTCAGCATACGGAACGACTACTGACAATAATATTGACTAATGAAGTAATATTAATACTATAAATTATAATAGAAATCTTTAACGCCATTGTGTCTGACCATCGTCGTAAGCGTTCGGCGACGACATGAACGAAAATCGGTCTTTATACCAGGAACATAAATAATATTCAAACTAATTTAAAGAATTCTACAACGCAAAAAAAATATTTAGATAAATTCCAATAAATGACTGAAGTTTTTGTCTAAGATAGATAGATAACATTTAGATTTATTTCTAGATAAGTTTCAACATTGGATTTTGATAACTTAAAATTTTCAGAAAGTCGTATTGTATTTTTTCCTAGGAACTTTGAGTTACCGAGAGTCGACTGTATAATACCTAGTATACAATGACTGTACCATTTTGTGCCTTTACTACACCCCTGCGGGCTGCGGCTATGGGGCTGAACATGTGCAGCTGTCTGTTGTTGGGTCGTGAGGAAAAATGACAATAATATACTTAATACCGTAGGTAGTATTATTTTGTACCACAAAATCTTTAATACAAATAGGACTCGCGAGTAAAATAATATTTTAAGGCTCAGCGTTCACGTGTGAGGGTGTGTTTCAGTGTTTGTTTGTTCGTGTGTGTCGAGCAATAAACGGAGAACGAAGAATCCGAACATCGGGTAGGTAGAATAATAATTCGTCACGGTCCTTATTTCTTTTATGTATTGTGTCGCATACAATGCAACGTATTTATAAAACGTATCATTTAAAATCTACGAATACCGAGAAAATATTATAAAATAACATCTGTGTTGATGTATTCTTTGTAAAATGTAAGAGAGAAAAAAAAACAAGTTCATCCGGTATTTTCTTCTGCTACGACCTTTTTCACATATATAATAATGTTCGATTCTGCCTATGGTCGAATTTCACAATCAAACACACACACACACATGCACTTACAGAGATAAAAACACGTTTACATTATACAGATTATACTAATGACCATTATAATACATTATATTCATGCCCCGCTGACAAGAAGTCGGCGTCATCGGAAATATTTTGTCCGGATGATTCATCGAAAAACTGTTTGGTCACAAAATGTTCAAGTAAATAAACAGTCACTGGAATGAATCTGTATATGATATATCTCAAAAGTGGACAAGTTAATGAAAATAATTAAGTGTTAAAAGAACACAAAATCGAAAACTTAGAAGCTAACATTTAACTTATCATATAATATATTTAACTAGATAAGTTAAAAATTAATGAGGAAAAAAATATTAAATTAATTTAGTTTAAAAAAAGTAGACAACTTTTTTTAATTAGTATGTGGACGAGTAACTGCATTATTTCTCATTTCCTAAATTATAATAATCAATTTTATCATAATGTACAGTGTATAAACATATTTTACTTTACATGATTATTAAATATTCAAACTATACATATCTCAGTTATAGTTTAACAAATATTAATTTTTATATCAAATAGCAAATTAAGGTTATATAATATTAAACCAATAGCATTTGTTATTTATAATTTAAATAAAATAATAAAATATAAATAAAAAATAATAATATAAATGTTTGTATTGTTTATTATTACAGTATTGGATTATTTTTATTTTTATATAAATATTTACTTATATAAAACCATATAAACGAAAAATTTCAAAAAATTTCCAACTTAACTATTTTAATTAAGAGGGCTGTAGTCGATGAAAAAAGTGACTTTTAGACCAAAAAGCTAGACAAAACTGAAGAAATTTTGTTTGACAGATTTTAATTTTGAAAACTGATTATGATTGATTAACAAGTTTACTAGGTTTAAACAGAGGCAATTTTTAATAAACCGAATATGAATATTGTTAGTATTGTGATGAAAATAACAAACAAAAAATACCATATTTTTATTCATGGATATCATAGCTGAAAAATAGATACTCAAAATTACCCCTATTGAAACCTAGTAAATTTGTTCATCAATTAAAATCAGTTTTAAATATCGAAATCCGTCAATCCAAATTTCCTTCCGTATTGTCTGGCTTTTTGGTCTTTTTCCGTAAAGTGTGGTTTTGAAGACTTTTTGTCGTTGTCACCGTGTGCCAATTATTTTCATTCACTAGCCCAACTCAGGAGTTTTATGATAGTAATATTATTTGAAATGGGTTGTGTGGTATATGGTGGTTGTGACATGGGGTGAGAGAGGTAAGATTATTTCTTAGAAATAATTGTTGTGCAGTTCGAAATATCGAATAAAATAGCAGCTGCGTCCGGTGGGCGGGTGGTTTCGTATACGGCGCGCGGCGGTGGCGTCCCAGAAGCATTGATGGCATTATATTATTTTTTTTTTGTTCGCCGTCAAATCTTCAAGAACAGTGACACGATGAAACATTCTAGGGTCACTACGTAGCAGGTTTTAAATAATCGTATAATATATATATTATTTTATATTATACATATTATTGTACACACAATGTTCCTATATTCATCGCAAACGCCGCTGCGGGATATTTTTACCACCCCTCGCCACCCCGCGCCATCAACGGTGGTGGTCAGGGCATGGAATGCAGTTTTAAAATATAAGTATATTTTTTCCCAGCACTTGTGTGGTGGGTACACCACCCCTGCCTACCCCATACCCGCATTCTCCATCGGCGAGCACACACACACTCGGACACGAACTATAATATTATATGTATATATTATATAATATGGGCATTTATACAATGTATATAATAGGGCGGGTGTATTCTTTTTTTATAATATGTGATGTTCATTGAATGTGTGTGACTTGCTCTACTGAGAATCCTTAAAATCTCCAATATAATAAAATGCACTTGAAAATATTATACATCTAAAATTGTTTTTTATTTGAAAAACCTGCCTACATCTACAAAAACACATATTATTAGAAAAATATTAAAACTCGCAACGCCAAAAATTAATCTCGTTCCATAATTTGTATTATATTATACAGGGTGTTCAAAAAGTTTGAAAACGGTAGTTTATCTTCCACGCCCTATTAAATATTTCACAACACGCACCCTTGAGAATATTTTTAAAAATTGTACCTATTTTTATTTAGGTGCATTGTGTGAGGTATATTATCAAATTTTGATTTATAAATGGCCACTACATTTCTTTTTTTCATATTCTGTATAGACTTAGGGAAATATTAATGATAGCAGTTGAAATTTTAATTTCAAATTTGTCATTTCTTAAAAAACTATTCAAAAATAGGAAAAAAAACATATAGGAACTACTTTTTGTTGCACTTAAATAATTACCTATTGTATATCATAACATATACACAGAGGCACAGAGCAGTATAATTTACTATTTTGTAGTTAAACTACTAAATTACTCGTTATTTTTTTTTTAGAACTTATCAGTAATGTATTAAATATATCATAAAAGTATTTTAAGTAAAACATTCTCAATTGTGTTTATTCTTGTAATAGATATTGACAATTTGACAATTAAATGTTATTTTGGAAACGGGGTTCCTATTTTTACGTTGTGACTTATTGTGGCGAATGGCTTGCGGCACACGGCGTAGTGTGTACAGCAGTCAGCAGGCGTTGTCATTGTTAAAAATAAATAATGTAATAATAATAATTATTAATTATTTATTACTGTCTTATTACCCAGAAATTCGTTACTTGTAATCGGTGACTATTGTCAAATAGAATTGTAGGTACCCATTGGCTATCAGGCTATGATTGGTTCACAGCTCACTGGTTCATTACGATTTATGAATATAATTTGACATCTGTGAATCACTAAATATTAAGACAATCGTATTGTAGCTATTTAATAATATTTAATAGTAGTAAACAATTAGTGAATCAATTAGTCTGATTTTCTGAACAGTAAAATGTGTTTTTCTCACATCATTTTTAATATAAGAACCATTTTCTTGCTTGTAGTTGTATTTTCCCCTAATTCATATAGTAGGTACCTTATAAGTTATAAGGAACTAATTAAAAATAGATTTACCAATAAATGACCTTTTTATTGTTTAAATATAAAAAAATATTGTATTCCGAAAAAAATCTGTCGTGTCGTGTAAGCGGATCTCTCTACCCTCGAGTAACAGCGTTAGAATTATTCACTTACATTATAGGTACATCTGGTGAGTGAATCGTTCTACACGCGAGTAATGGTGTTCAGATAATAATAATTATTACGTGATTCAAGACGGGGTTAAAAACATTGCATTTTTTATTATATATTATTATACATTTATTTGTCCCTAAATTATTACTTTTATGATATAAAATACCTGGTGAGCGAATCGCTCTACGCGCGAGTAGTGGTGTTCAGATTACATACGCGAGTTAAACATAAACACCCTGATAATTAAATATTATTAAGAAACCTTTTTACTTAAACATTTTCTGTACATGATAAAGTTTTCAAAATATTTTGACACTTTGAGCTGTATAGAGTTATATTATATAGATAGCATTACGATTACGAAAATATGATACTGTCTATTTAACAGTAATTCAAATTTTTATTCAATTCAATTGTGTATGAACCAAAGCAGTTGCCGCATACAACATATCAAATAACATTTGTGTTTCTGTGTAATATGTAAGAGAGAAAAAGAAACACTTTTAGATTTTAATAATGTTCGGGTTTCGGTTTTTTATTTTACTGCAACGACCTTTTTCACATTAATGTTCAATTCTGCCTAAGATTGAGGCGCGTGCACACACACACATACGCGCGCGCGTGCCTTAAATATTGCCTATACTAAACTACTTGAATAATATTATACACCACCACCAATCCCAAACAAAAATTCCAATAGTTGGAAATCCACAAATTGTTTTGCAATATATCTCTGAGTAGCTGCCTTTTTCCCATCAATCAGATATTTAAATTGCAGGTTAGTGCAATTTAAAGTGCCTAGGATAGTCGTATAATAATCTATAGAATAATAATATGAATATTAAAATCAAGTATCAACTGTACAAATGTAAAATTAATAAAAAAAAGTCGAGTGCTGTCATGGGACACCCGGTAGAAACGTTGTTTTTTATGGCGCTATGTGAACGGAGGGACCCTAGCCCAGAAGCAAAATAAAATCATGACTGAAAACCCCGGATTCCTCAACACAGTCATGAATCATGACTCATGAAAGTGATTTTATAATATTTAATGTTATTTATTTTGTTATGAACGGTTTCAATTGTAATACTAAAATAATTTATCATAACAATAATAATAATAATAATAATAATAATAATAATAGTATCTAGCTAGGGTTTCCAGCTACCTGCCACCTGACATATTTTTTTCTATTGTGTGTGTTTTATCGGTTTTATCGTGTAGTTCATTACACGTGTAGTCGCGACCCATTAACAACGTAGCCGTAAGTCGACCGTAGAGCGAGAGAGACAAGTATATAGAAAGCGGTAAAGAGTAAGAGAAATAGCGACTAACGCTTTTATTTTCGATGGGCACGGTTTTTCTGGGCTAGGGCCCCTTCCGCTCACATCGCGCCATAAGAAACTACGTTTCAATAATAAGTAATAAATTAGGAACACAACCAAGGCCGTAACTGGGGAAGGGCCCTCCCACCCCCCTGAAATTTTTAAAAGTAGGTCAATTTTAGTACCAAATCCGTGATTATTACATAAATTAATATTATCAATTTCAAATTATACTACTAACATCATTAAGTAGCGGCCTCCAACCTTTTTTTATGGCGGGCCAAATTTGAGATACGCTTTGGCATCGCGGGCCAACATTTTTCGAGAAATAGTTAGGTTATGAAATTGAGGAATAGATAAGAATAGATAGGATTTATTTCAAAAAATGGATGTTTATTTGTATAATTTTTTTTTTTATAATTCAAAATTTGTTTTATTATGATACGAGTAAGTTACTTAGTGAGACGTTTGGAACTGCTTGTTTTTTAAAATGTCTTGATAGTTTGCATCAAGTTTTGTGGTTCCAATTAGTAGCGTCGTTTGTAAATGTTCGTCACTTAAGTTAGTTCTGTACTTAGATTATTATAACTGAAAAAGTCGATCGTATCTTATCTGACCATCGCGTAACTTCCGAGTACAATGTAAGTCAGATCAGTGTGATCGACGATTTTTTTTATTATTAGTTAGTGTTAGTATATATTTATGACATAAGTTGTTATGAATAACGCCAAAAGAAAAACATTAATTAAAAACAATGAAAACTAATATGACATAAAGTATAACATGTATCTAAATTACAATTGTATTATATCTCAGGCCGCAAATATTAATTAATTTTGTACCTGCTCCAGTCTATGATAGTGATTTGCAAGGCATGGGTGCCACATCATTACCCCATGGCCCATACTCAGTAACTGACCGAACCAGATCAAAGTAAAGAGAACGAAAGCAATTAAGGTGATTGCAGGGTGGCCTTAAGGGGATTGCAAATATATAATTTTTAAGGGGTTCAGTATAGGCAATATTATAGGTATTTTTCGAGTCGTACATGTGTGTGTGTAGTAAATTATCATTAGTGTGTGTATACTACTGATAACTAATAATTGTCTCGGTCGGCTAAGTATATTACGCGTGCAGCCGCCGCCCGCCGCACGCATACGTCATTTACTCATTTATTATCATTGGTTCAAAACTAATTTATGGACGCGAAATAGCTGTACGGCTGACAAGAATTAAGGTACTTCTAGAAGTTTGATTTTAAAAATCTAAAGATGTTTGAATTTATAAACAAGTTTACTTTGCATCGGTCGGAGCACTTTTTCAATTTTAGCAAATTCTTGACGAGAATCAATATTTTACATTTCATAAATATGTAATTTTTTAATAATGAATATATTAAAAAATATAAAAAATATAAAATATGTGCTCCGACCGATGCAAAGTAAAATTGTTTACCAATTTAAAAATCTTTACATTTTTTTAATCGAACTAGAAGAATCTTAATTTTTGTCAGTCGCTAAGGTTGTTATGATGACAAATGAATAGGGTTTGCAATCCCCTTAATGTTGCGTTTCACAGAGTTATTCATAGGTATTATTTGAAATTTTGCAGTGGAATGAGATCAAAAATATAATTATTTTTTGAATAGGTTATAGCAAATACATATAAATGTTTGTTAAATGTAATTATTATATTTTCATTGCTCTTTGTAAAAAAAAAAACAATTAATATAATATTATAATACTATTAAAGCACAGCATGTAATTATTACACTGTATTATTGTAATATACCAACCAAAATAAAAAGTAAAAATATTGAATTTAAATCGAATTCAAAATTATAGCCTAAGTAGGTAATGGGTACCTATCCTAAATTTACATAATACATACTTCATAATTTGGAATTTATTGGAAATAACTGAAAATAAAATATTTATTTCAGTAAACCATCAAATATAATATTATTATACAATAGTGCATTGTGCATAATATATTACATTACATATACACTAAGATAATGTAGGTAAGTATACACATTACATTATTACAACTTACAACTTATAATAGAGGTAATATTTGGTATAGGCATATTAAATAAAATACTAATAATTATAGAATAAAGTATATATTTTAAATGTAGTTACCATTTATTTTGATGTGTACAAAAATATGTTTATAATATAAGTTACGAAAATCGCTAATTCTAAATCTTTACACGAATCACATAATCAAATTTATAGTATATATTATGATATAGAAACATCTTGTCTTAATTAGGACCAGGATTAAAACCTACGTGTAAATTATGAATATTCAAGGGATTTGTTACCAGAAAAATACAAAAATATCCATTTTCTACTTATTAAAATTTAAAGCGATAAAATATAACATGACATGATAACTACAGTAAGGCATAAAATAGTTATTCGCTCATGGATGTTAAATGAAATATAAACATATATAATAATTATATAACATATAAACATGTACCGACATATAGCCTTATGGGCGTATAATATATCTACAACTACCATTGGTCGCAATCAATGCTACTACCTAACTATAAAATATATTAAATAAGTTCATTCTGATATTATACTTATAACTTAAATTATGATAAACTACAAGCAGTGGCATAGAGAGGATTTTGCTTTGAGGACTGATAATTTGGTTTAAATGCGTGACTTAACTATATACCTATATAGGATCCCTCGCATGAGTTTTTAGTATGCTGATGACGCTTGGGTAGATGACATTTTAGACTTTTGCAGTAACATTCGTAAAAATCACAATTTGAAAAAACGATGATTGCGTCTTACCTAATACGTTCATAGTAGACATTTTTAAAGTTTCCAGAAAATTCAGGGAGGGCCACAGGCAGCCCATTCAGCTACCTCCTGGCTTCACCACTAACTACAAAAATACGAAATACGAATACGAACTGAGTAATATAATTAGTGTGTATAATGTATCACTATACGCTTTATGTAAATGTAAGTATAACACAAATTATACATGTTCAGACCTTAAGCGGAGATCGGCTAGGGGAGAGCTTATGGGAGCTTAGTACCCCCAAACTAATTTATTTGAAGTTAAAGCCCCTCTAAAAATTAGAAAATAAGCAATATCGTACTTTAGTACAGATTAAAGAACGGTGTATTTTTTATTTGAGCCCCCTCAATATTCTACAGGATCTCCGCCTATGGTTCAGAAATTCAACCGTCTAATACAATATGTAATCTAAATCTACACAGTATTGTTATACTCATATCATATCCTATAAGTAAAATATGCTTTATATGATGTATCTAAAGGTACGCTTTTACTGTAATCCGCGAATGATAATTAATAATAATTATTATTGTAGTAATGATAACATAATATATAGATTAATGTACAGTATGGTATAACGAGAGCGGCGGGTGATCGTCCGAAACCAGAAATGGCCGTCAGGGCGGCCGCAGCAATTGCTGCAGTGGCCGGAATGGTGGGCGGGTGTCCGGCGCGGGACGCAGCGGACGACGTCTTGCTGACGAATGGTTCCACGTTGGTCTTGTTGTAGTTAGCGTAGTACCAGTCGCTCGCCGAACTCGTCTTGAACGGCGTCGACTGGAACGTGTCAGTCGACCTGGTTGGTGACGGCAGTTGATATGCCTGCTGATGGTTGTTGGCGCCGCTCTTCGGGTATTTTGCGTCTTCTGCCGCTGCCTGGGGTCTCTGATGCTGGGGCTGTTGCTGTGGTTGCTGTTGCTGTTGTAGTGACTGGCCCTGTTGGCCCGGTGGGCTCAACGTCACCTTCACGATGGACGGCTTGCCAGTGACCACTACGCCGCCGACGTCCTTATGCGACGACAGCACCTGGCCACCGGTACCGTCTTTGTGCACCTGCACCTGGCCACTGGTTCCATCTTTGTGCACCGGCACCTGGCCACCAGTTCCGTCTTTGTTTACTGGCAGTTGGCTACTGGTTCCGTCTTTGTGCACCGGAAGCTGGCCCCCGGGCGCCAAGAAACCTGTTAGCGACGACGGCGTGGACACGTTGATCGCTTCGGAGGCCGATGCGGTCGTACCGGGCGCCGTCGTCGACGCTGCTGAGGTGGCCGGCTGCGTGACGGCGATGAACTGGCGCTGTTGTTGAGTCGCTGAGCTCGTCGTCGCGGGTCCCACTGCGAACACACAACTTTACAGGTGTAGGTACATTAAAAAGCAATTCTCACGAGGGTACGCTTAACATAACCTGCAGCGTCGGGATAGTGGAGGAGGAGGGGATGTAATGTATGGGGAATTAAATGATTGCGCCGAAAATAAAAAAGTTGCTCTCTAGTGTGTTGCAATAAAAAAACTAAATTACCTATAAAGTAAGCCCAAAATATCACCCTAATTTTTTCCGTAGCTAATCGATATATTATCCAAATACTGGGTTTTTAACAATAATTTATGTACAGCATTTAAATATATTTATGTGCTTAGGTCTCCTCAAAGAGATGCTTTTGATGATACTGGACTTTTTAGACATATCTACTGTATAGTTGAAAATGAATCAATAGAGCAAATAATTTATTTAACTTCAGAATGAAGTAAAACTATAGGAAAGTACTTGGGGGAAAGTAGTTTATTTTCATCAGTATGGTTTATGAATTTGTAAGTAGGTATAGGTATGTATTAATTAATATAACATGGCTGACATAACTGGTGTTGTCCCAAAATGGATCCGTTGATGGGAAGGTGTTTTGGTGTTCTTAGATACACAGATGTTAACTAGTTATATTGATTGCCCTTTTATGCCATTCTTAAATTTGGTATTACATAATATGATTATATATGAATATGATTTAAGTATTTGAAACTAAATCTGCATTTTGTTTATATTTTATATTAAATAATTTTCGCAATTATTCGCGAAGAGAATACATTTTGCATTAATCTGATCTTTAAATACTTATAAAATTAAAACTCCAGTCGGACTTTTGCAATGAATATGATAATTTTCGGTATAAATATAAGAGAGCTGGAAAAGTTATACATTTACTATTAGACATTGCCATTCTATATTGTGTTGTTTATTTGTATAAACAGGCAATAAAAATAAAATTAAAATTAAAATTAATGCTCTTAGATTCGTATTTGTAAATGTATTTTGTACTTAACAATTTGTGGAAAACAATTACTGAACATATTTTAAAAATTTATATTTTTTACCTGACCCTGATCAAACTAACCAGGAATTTCTCAGTAGTTCAGTTTCTCTCTTTGATAAATGTCTTGCTTGGCAAGTAACTTGTTAAGATTGGCTGTATATTAATATACATAAGAGTATATAGACATCTATTTTTATTTGCAATTATTATAAAATTACATTCATCAGTTCAATATGAGATGACTAACCCCCCATTATGTGCTACCACAGACTAATACACAATAATGTCATTACTGTTATATTAGAACTTGGACGACATGTTGTTACCTGTTGATAGTTGAACAAGTGAAATTTCGGATTGATTAACCGAATCATCGCTTTGTAAGGTTGTAGCTGACGCCAACGTTTGTTGCTGGTTATTGGTTATACTAGGTTTAGCAGTTGGTCTTATGATTGAATTTATAGTGGCTGACTCGAATAAGGAATCACGAGTTGTGATGTTTACGAACTTAGAAAAACTTAAGTCGCTGCTGGAAAATCTGTCATAACGGTATGGTGATTCTGTGGTGCTGCTGAGTTGATACCGCGGGGGACTGCCGGAACCTATAATTTTATTGGATGCACTATTATTTCTGTGAATATTTTCTGCGTCATCTTCGTTCTCCATGTCTTCCCCAAAAAAATTATTATCAGGAGTAGTCATCATTGGCCGAAAACCACCAGTGCCTGGTAACATTGGCGTAAAACTATCTTGGTCTACTGTTGACGTCCTTTTTGGCAATGAATTTCGTCTTCCGTCCTTGAGTCTTTTACCAGTGCCTTTGGTTTGGCCCCATATATTGTTCAAACTAAGCGGTGGTATTGGTACACCAAAAAATGTGTAAGCAGTACCACCGGCATTGCTCTGCACTGAGTGGTCATCAGTGTAAGAAGAAGAGCTATTAGGCCGAGAACTGGCATATAATGTTGGTGTATCACCGGGTACGTAGTGTGATAAAATTGCAGGAGATATTGTCGCCAATGTTTTCTCAGTTGAAAAACCTCTTTGGAGTTCAGTTTTGTCATTTAGATCGACAACGTCATCGTAAAAATAATCAGTTTCTTCTGGAAGTGGCTTATTTTTATCTGATTCTTCGCTGTTTGTCCACGTTGTTACCTTATTTGATGTCACCGAATTTGCTAAAATATTTTTTTATTTATAAGTTATAACCATGTTTGTAAATTTATAAAATAGGTATGACTCGTTTTATACGTTACTCTCACCATTGCCAACAGGAACAGATTCAATTTCACAGCCTGGAATGTTTTCCTCTATATTATTTAATTCTTTTTCGTCGCAGTGTTTCGATGTAAAAGGCATTTCTCTAAGCAAAGTACCGTCGGTACACCTAGGGCCAAAACTGTCAGCTGTCGTTCTTAACCATGATTGCAACCACTTCATGTTGCACGCACAGTGTACTGGATTACCTATGTATTATAATATTGAATTATTAAACAAAATAAACATTTTATTCGTTCAGCTTATAATATTAATTTATAAATAAATTCATATTATAGTTTCGAAAACTGTAATTGTATTGTTTTTGTATAATATCAACAATATTTAGAACAATTATACGAATAATACAACTGCAGTAAAATCAATTATATAATATAAACAAAAATAAATAAATTTACCATCAACATCCAAACGGGATATCGTAGGTTTGATACTGTTAAACGTAGATTCAGATAGTGAAGTCATCTTATTGTCCCGTAAGCTTAATACTCTTAAACGACTCATTCCTTCAAACGGGCTTCCAACAATGTTACACAATCTGTTGTTATCAAGCTAGAACAATACACGTTTTTACACAATATTTTATAAGCACATTATACAACAACAGTTTTTATAATATGTTATATAGTTTACTTTTAACATGATTAATGAGTGCATATTTTGTATGCTTCTAGTAGTTATTTGTTTTAATTTGTTATGGCTTAAATCAAGGACTTCCAAGTTTCTTAAATTATTTAATCCAGATTTCTCCATACCATTCAAGTAATTGTGGCTCAAATTCATCATAATTAAATTTGGTATACCAACAAATGCATCACTAGCTATCTCATTGAGTTGGTTTTGTTGCAGTTCAACAATTTGTAGCATTGGTAGATTCACCATAGCTGCACTTGGTAAAGATACCAATTTATTTCTAGCCATTTTTACAACCATAAGGTTTGGCAAGCTTTGAATTCCATACGAAGGTAATGTATTAAGATTATTTCCTTCCATTTCTAAAATAGTCAGATTAGGTAGATGTTGGAAGGCCCCTTCATTTAAAATGTTTAAGTTGTTTTCCGACAAGTACAACTCTTTCAAGTATGGCATTGATGAGACCATTCCACTTTTCATTTGTTTAATTTCGTTATTTCTTAAATC
This sequence comes from Neotoxoptera formosana, assembly GCA_022818045.1. Classification (NCBI taxonomy): domain Eukaryota; kingdom Metazoa; phylum Arthropoda; class Insecta; order Hemiptera; family Aphididae; genus Neotoxoptera; species Neotoxoptera formosana. The sequence continues at coordinate 43,776,866 of CM040630.1, read as the reverse complement.
TAGAATTTTTAAGTTGGGATTCGCCGCTAATGATGATGGAAACTCCGATAAAGAATTATGAGAAATAGATAGTTCTTCAAGTTCCCTAAATAAATGCACAAATTAATATGCATTAATGTAAATAGTTCAAAATAGTTTTATTTTTACTTACTTATTTACAGAAAAATATGATTCATGAATTTCAGTTAGTCTATTATGACTGACATCGAGTTTTTTCAATTTTTCATTATTAGACAATAAAGAAGGTTCTAAAATCTCTAATCTATTACCTTTCAAATTCAATTCGTTCTAAAAACCAATATAAATTAGATATTTTGTGTTTTATTTTTATAAATTTGAACTCACAAGAAGAGGCAACTCCTTAAAAGTATTTGAATGTATACTCAATAATTTATTGTCATTTAATGTCAGTGTTTCTAATTGGTTTAATCCACTGAATGCTCCATTATCCAGTTGTTGCATTGAATTACCACCCAAGTAGAGCCAACGCAATAAATTCAAAGCAGTCAATGAATTTGATGGTACTCTATGAATTCCATTATCTAAACAAACAAATTCAATTTATAATTAAACATTGAAAATATAACATATTATTCAATTATTTTAAAAACTATGATAAAATAAAACATTAAAATTAGACGATTTATTAAGTTACCTGAAACATCAAGAAGTTTCAAGGCTGGTAGATGTAAATCTGTTGAACTATCACTGGGCAAGCTCATTATTTTGTTATGAGATAAGTATAAGTATTCGATGGCTCTTGGCATACCTCCAACAAACTGTAAATCATATTTATATTTTATTTCAAGTATGTTCATGACAATAAAAATTAAAAAAATATTTAATAATATTATTTTTATATTTATTTGATTTTTATATGAAAACATTGCATTTTTATTTAATATTTTCACTTACTAAATAACTACAAGTTTAAATACAGATATAATACAAATAATTTTTTCATAGAATAATTTTCTCCTGAAAAATAAATTCGTAAATAATATTGTGATTCGCAGTAACTGTGATTAAACAACATTGACGTCGAAGGTTAAGAATCAAACATAATGAGAAAAATAATAAGTTAAACTTGAGCGTATAATGAGACAAGCTTAGTCACAATATTATTATATTAATCTAATCATTTTAGTTTGTTCAGTAGAGGAAAACTAAATGTATATAATTATTACATTTGTATTTTCTTAACTAATATTTAATATAGGTAACTAAATAAAATACATACTTGATTAAGTCTATTATGACTTGCATCGAATTCGTACAAATGATATAAATGGGATAGAGTTAGAGAGTTTATAGAATCTATGTTGTTATGAGATATATTGATGTGTTCTAAATTTGGAGTATCGATAAAAGTGGTCGGATCCAACGATAACACAACATTGTGACTAATATCAAATCGCCTTAATGATGGTAATGTAGCTAGCATGCGTCGTTCTAGTTTATCAAATTTATTAAACGATATGTCAAGGCCCTTTAACATGGGTAAATTCCATAAAGGAATTGCTAGGTAATTTGATAAGGAATTATTGGCCAATCTTAATTCTCTCAACATTGGCATAGCGGTAAATGTTTCTCTGCCAACTCTTTGTAGTTTATTATGTTCTAAATACAACATTTCTAGTCTTGAATGTCCCTGTACTGATCCGTAAACAATATCTTGTAACTGATTCCTGCTGACATCCAAAAAACGAAGTTTAGGAAACATGTCTAGGATTAGTCTTATTGTCATCGCGTTGTCTATGGAATTTTCGGATAACCATAATTCTTCTAGATTGTTATCACGGACGGGCGTGAATGACTCCGGGTGAATGTGACGTACTTGATTTTTGCTTATGTCAATTGACTTAAGGTTGGGCATTCGATGGAAAGCACCCCTGCGTATGTCACTTATCTTATTGGCGGAGAGGTAAACGTGACGTAATGATGGTATATCTACGAATGTGGCTTCATTAATGAATTCTAATTCATTTCTATCTAGTCTGATTGTAGTCAAAGAGGTTAAATCTCTAATTGCTCCTCCGATATTAGACGCATCAGCTAACTTGTTGCCGACTAATGATAGTTCAATAAGTGATGGCAAGCGAGCGAAAGCTCTAGGGTGCATCCACGTGATTCCGCAATCGGTGAAATTTAACAAAAATAATCGAGGCAAATCCTGTATAGTGCCTACGTCCAATTTTTGCATTTTTGGAGAACCAGTGATATGCAACTGCTCTAAAAATGGCAACCCCAAGAAGTTGCCTGTTCCCATGTTTATCAGTGAAGATGCTTCGATTTGTACATACCTCAATCTAGCTAAGCCAGATATAATTGGTATTCGCGTTAACGATCCAGCGATTAACGATAGCGCTTCTAGTCTAGGTAATACCATTAAACTTTCCTCTGGAAAACTTCTAAGTTCTGCCTCTACTATAAACAATTCTAGTATGCTTGTTTCTTGATCAGATAACCAGTTGGAGGCAACCTTTTGAATTCCATTTTCACGTAACATTAATCGTATAATTTTTAAAGTTGAAAAAGCATTGGCAGGCATCGACGAAATGGCATTATTTTCCAGTATTAGTTCGTCAATTGGATCAGATACGGATGAGGCCAGCTGCTTCAACTCATCCAATATGGTCTTCGAATCTCCATGACTACACCTGCAATTTGATAAAGTGTCAAATATATTAATAACGAACAATGAAAATAAAAATATAAAATGCTTTGAAACATAAATATTAAAATATCAACAACAACCATGTAGAATGTAGATAAACAAGCATTTAAAAGAAAAAACAATACTTTTTTCTAATGATTATATGTTCTTTCTAAAGTTACATTTTTGTATTAAGACAAAAGATAGAGGGTTGTATAAAAGCATTGTTAACACTTCTGTATAAATTAAGTTTCCTTTCACTAAAGTCATTATATAAATTTTATATTTTTTTCAATACCAAATTATATAACATAAGAAAATATTATTATTTAAGCTGCATTAGATTTGAACTGATATTGTATAATATTTTTCAAACTGTAAAATAAAGAACAATGGTACATTGTATTGCAAAGATTTTTAATCTCACAAATTAATTTTAATTTTTCCAATTTACAAGTCTATAGTAAATCATATTGTTTAAGAAATCTTAAGTTTTTAATAATTGTTTGGTCAAAAGTTATAACACTCAAGATCATTTTCTTTTTTATAAAAAATGATGTAAAACTGATAAAAATGTAAAACAGATCTTATAAGTACTTAAATAAAAAGTTTAGAAAATATTGTAAAATATATAGAATTTAAAAAGTACTAAAGGTACTACTGTAGGTATTGCTCAATTGTCTTTCGGATTTTATAGATCCTATTTAGTACTTATACCTATTAAATAAGAATATTTTAGTAGGTGTCTTTTCTTAGAAATCAAGTACTTAGGTACAAAGAAAATATAATAGTATACCTATTTTATTAACTTGAATAATTCATAAATTTTTTTTACTATCAATAATATGATTACGGTATTAGGATGTAAATTAACTAATTAATTATATTATATATACCTACACATATAGAGAAAATCGTCATTAATACATTCGAGATTAAGTGTCCTGTGTCATCATTATATTTATATAGATAAAGGAAATATAACTATCTAGTATCTATAGTTTAAAAAGTGGTTATAAAACTTAATAATGTAATTATAGCTAAAAACTAAAATCCAAACATTTGGTATAATAATTAATTAAAATTTTGTAATAATATTATAATATTGTTAAAACTAAAAACGTTTTACGAACTAAAAAAGGTATTTATTAAATCCATAAACCATATAAATAGAAACTATGGATAAAAGTATAAATTGTAATATAAATTTATTAATTTATAAATGATAGGCATAAATAAATTGAAAGTCTGTCGGTTTACTTGAGGATATGGTATATCTACGTATTATTTATAACAACATAATCGTAGAAAATATATTCTTACTGGTAGACGATGAAATGTATCTTATTACGTCTACCTATTGTGTAATAAAATAATGGCGTGTCAAAACAATCACAAGGAAAACATACCTACTTATATGTGCTTACTAATACAGTAATACCTAATATAAACGTTTCTAAAAATCACGACGGCGGCACGTGCAAATAGTATAGAAGATTAGTTTTGCTACAACTGCATATGGACATGCAAAATAAACTAAAAAAAAAAAACAAGTTGGTAGTTGATGGGTAAAACTTTACGGGTTGACTTATAAATGCATTTTTTACTTTTGACCCCCAAAGTAGCAACGAGATTCAATTTTCTACCGGAAAAGATGCTGATGAAGAAAATCTGAGCACTTTTACTACCCTAAAACGTGAAGACGGACACAACAAATTTTAAAAAAAAACACATCATTGTAAAATCTCGCTCCGCTTAGAATCTAAAACAATCGTCTATATACGTCTATATCGCACATATTTTTATGTATAAAAATAATATAAGAAACAAACAGTCTTTATTCAAGTACTTTACCATAGAGGAAGATATCTCCTACTCTTAAATGTTTGATATTGAGATTTGAGATTTTGTACACATAAATTTGATTTTATGGCACATTTTTAGGTTAATGCGGATCTAAAGCATAGACAATTGAGTTGGATTGAGTAGGATGGGTAGGCATTTTTAAATTAATTAAATACCTACCACGACTTTATAGTACTTTATATACGACTTTACTTTTTGTTTTTATTGTATTTTTATTTACTTTAGAATCGATTTGCATCAGCAAAATATAATTTGTTTGATCTTTGGTTGTACGAATGTTTCAATATTAACAATTATTACAAGTACAATAAATTCTGAATATAGATCCAAATCTCATGAATCTCTTATTTTTTAATTTCAATTTTAATATTAATTAATAAATATGAATTTAAGATCTTAAAATTTTAAAATGCAATACATGTATTGAAATAAAAAAATTAAAATTGTCGAATATCGTTCTAAAATAAAATGATTAATTAATGACAAATTCTAATTTACGAGCAGTTATCAACCGGTATAACGATCGTTGATGGAAAAAAAATACACTTTCAGCGAAGATAAAAACGTTCTTGGGCTCGACAGGTGACAGTGTTATACACACATAAATACATAATAATAATAATATTCAGGTGTTCATATGTGCATGCGTCAAACTGTCAAAGTTATAACTCGTTATCACTCATCGTGTCGGCTATAATAGTGGGTAAATATTCTAGGGAGATTGAAAATTTAAATTGATTTTTTCGTTCACGCGTTTAAGTATTAAAACCATTTTAAAAGACTATGACGTGGTTTTTATGTATTTTGAAAATAATTTTTAGATAAAATATTAAAATGTCGAAAATAATAGATATCAGATAGACAGATAGTATAATTATTAAATTTAATAAATTACAACGGTGGCATAGTGTATAATGTCGTGAACCCAATACCGTTTATAATAAGCGGTTTATTCCCTCCTGTCCCCCCCCCCCCGGAACAATCCATACATTTACATATTACGATTGAAACTGTCGGGCTGTTCAGTTTCATTGAATAAGCGACCGTCGTCCAAATGACTAAAATAATATAACTATTTATCGGTTTTAATTAATATTGTTGCCTTCAATTTAAATTTAAAAAAAAAAACGATACATTTTTCAATTCAGATAAAAATACTTCTAAACATTTTTATTTTTAATTAATTATAATTTACAAGTATTTTTTTTAAAAAGGAGACGCAGTTTCAAGTTGCTACTGCTCGGTATGATGGATGTTGCACGCACACTATTATGATCATATTATTACTCAAAAATTCTACATTATGATGCTTATACTAAACTCCTAATAAAAATAATGGAATATTTTGTGTCGAGTGAGATATTAGACCATTGGCCAAATATTAAATTATGAGCTGCAGTAAATTTTATATGCACAATTACATTATAATTAAAAACAATTTTTATATATTGTTTAAAAATTAAGCAGAAACGTTTCTACATCGAAATGTTGGATGTTTATAATGGGTTTTCCCCAAATAATTAGCATATAGTAGTCCCCCCAAGTTATGCAATTGAATAGAATTTAATCCAATTTATATTATTTACATTATGTAAATAGTAATAAATGGTTAAAATATTTTATTTAATATATCGTTAAAATATTTTAATAGTTATAATTTGTATGCTTAATAGCAGTACCTAGTACGATCTAAAATAGATATTTAACTCTCTACACATATAACTAGAAAGAAAAACTCTAAATATAATATGAATTAAAAATTATAAGCATAAATAAACTTGAAGTCTCAATTTAGAATCTCTATTTCATTTTAGGAGATACTCCAAGTGATAAAAACATAATTTCGCATTTTTTTCCACGCCAATAATTAAAATGGAATTAGCATGAATTTGTGTGACCTATTTCGAAAAAATACACCAAAAGCCCTACTTTGGCCTATACTGTCCCTGAAACCAGAGTTTGCGCTCGACTATGTATTAGTTCGGTACCTATAATATTGCTTTATACGTTCATCGTTTATTTATACGTATACGGTAGCAACGGCATCCATAGGGGGGAAAGTTGTTAAAGTAGGGGAAAGTAGGGGCAGCTTGATAAAGAAATAATTAAATGTTTATAGAATATTTTGTGTTATTAGTGGCTTAGTCTGATTTTTAATTAATAGATACAGATTACCATTATGTTTTGTTTTTTAAGTATCTAATAAAAGAAATAAGTTAATTTAAAAATGGTTTGGTTGTAATTTATTTATTTTATAGAAACTATAGAAACATTAAATTTTTTAAATAATCTAAAATACTAACAAATCAGAGGTAATAAGTAACATTAATAATCTATTAAAAAAAGGCAAAAATATTAACTTATGCATCGAAAAATTAAAAATATGCGGTTAATTAATATGCCCTTAAAAAAATGAATTTTATTATTATTCATTATAAGTTTTAACCAACTGTAAGTTCTACCCACTGACTATAGATGCTTGATACTATCATTTTTATACCACGTACCTACTATTCGTTATATAAAAATACAAGGATAGACATAATAAATACTGACCATTATTATTATTTCAAGATAAAATTTATCTATATCGTCTTTATAAGTTTATAACAAATTGTTGACCTTGATTCATGGAAAATATTCACCAAAGCGCTTGATTTTCGATAAACCATCAAAATATGCACTAAAAGCTTAAAATATGCTCTTATAATCAAAAATATGCCCCTTAAACCAAAAAATGTCCAAATATGTAAAAATATGCACTAAAAACTTTGAGCTTTGGGTCACAAAAGTGGGGTAAGGTATTGTGTACTTACTCTGCATACGTGTAACTTAACCAGAAAAAATATGCAAAAGCATGAAAGTCCTTGCTCTACTTATAATATATGGTTTGGACCACGGCCACGGATCAGAATTTATTCAGAGTTGCGGACACTCACCATATCTGTATTTCGTTGTCTCGGCTGGAACACTTGCACCGCCGGACGGCATCGCTAGGCTGTGGGCACGTAGCCGCCGCTACACGCGGCATCCTCGCAGTCACAGCTATGGCGACGATGACCCATAGTGCCAGCAGACCATCGGTGGACCGCATTGCGTCGTCATGACCTCAACCGGCCACGATCTTCTCCTGCGACCCAAAACAAATGTGTCAAAAACATATTTTGTGTTAATTTCACAAATAAAAAAGACTTAATAAATATTAATAATGATTAAATAACCATTAATGGTGTGCGTATTATGTACGATGGGCCCCGAGTGTTTGTCTATATTTGTTCACATTATAGAGGTGTGTATCTACACACGCAGACTTAAATAATAAACTAGATTGCTGACTTATGATAATAGCCGAAGCCAAAAAATGTCATGTTGGTTCTGGGCTTTGTATGTTGTTATCATAAATTCATAACACACTAGGTATTAAAAATAATTGTAATTATTTCAGAGTTCATGAGATTATTTAGATATCTGTATTCTGTGGTATTTTCACAGCCTTAGATCATATAATTTATATTGTATACCTATAATACAGATGCATAGATAATAAACTAGATTGCTAAGTACTATACATAAGATAAGAACCAAGAAGTGCATTGTCAAGAAGGCGACGCCACTTTTTTGACATGTAGATTGTGGGCTATGGTATTTTATCGTTGTGATCTTCAAATTTCAATCATATACAATATAAATTGTATTATCTAAGGTCGAGATAATACCACAGTCCACAGATATCTATATTATCATGAACTCAGTTATATTTGCAATTATTTTTAATAGTGTGTTATGATAACATCATACAAAGGTCACAACCAACATGACATTTTTTGGCGTCGACTATTATCACTAGTTAGCAATCTAGTTTTTTTTATCTATGTATCTACCATTTACCAATGTGTTTAAAGGTCTACAATTATTAATTCTTATTTGCCGTTAAAGTATATACGTGGTGTATATTGGTGTATAAGGCAATAGTACATAAATGTATATTTAAATAACTTAATTTGACAAAAATTTTGATTTTAATTTTGTTTAATTTTATGAATATAATAAATAATACAATTTAACTTACTGCGGAGGTTAAACTTTATTAAAATATAGAACTTAATTTTAAATAAAGGTTACTGACTTTCCAATAATTAATTAAAATACTGTAACCGTAAAACAGTAGTGAACAGAAGTGCAAAGAAGTGAGGGAAGTGTTAAAGTTTGAATAATGAGAGAAGTCCATTAAGGGGATTGCTAATGGATAATTTTTAAGGGATTCAGTATAGGCAATATTATAGGTATTATTATTCGAGTCATACATGTGTGTGTGTAGTAAATTATCATTAGTGTGTGTATACTACATTACTACTGATAACTAATAATTGCCTCGGTCGGCTAAGTATATTACGCGTGCAGCAGCCGCCCGCCGCACTCACACGCATGCACATGTCATTTACTCATTTATTATCATTGGATCAAAATATTCAAAACCAAATTTATGGACGCGAAATAGCTGTACGGCTGACAAAAATTAAGGTACTTCTAGTAGTTTGATTTTGAAAATCTAAAGATGTTTGAATTTATAAACAAGTTTACTTTGCATCGGTCCGAGCACTTTTTCAATTTTAGCAAATTCTTGACGAGAATCAATATTTTACATTTCATAAATATGTAGTTTTTTAATAATGAATATATTAAAAAATATAAAAAATATAAAATATGTGCTCCGACCGATGCAAAGTAGAATTGTTTACCAATTCAAAAATCTTTACATTTTTTTAATCGAACAACTAGAAGTACCTTAATTGTTGTCAGTCGCTAAGGTTGTTTTGATGAAAAATGAATAGGGTTTGCAATCCCCTTAAGAGTCTTGTGTTTCGGAGTCCGCGCCTGTTAGCGAGTCGTTAATAGGATCAATAAGGAAAACTTGACGATTTTCAATTTTATTAATTATACATACCAATACTACTATAGTACTATTTAGTTATAATCAGGTAATTTGCCGCTGTTGAAAACTACCAATAATTAGTCTGCAAAAATACTGACCTCAAAATTCAGTGGCGTATACAGGAATTAATTTCAGTGTGGGCCAATGGCTTCAAATTCTCAAGGAGAGCGGGATCGTATAAACATAATAAATTATGATGCACACAATAAAAACAAACAATATTTATAGGTTATTTCAAAATGTAATCTTAATACATAATAGGATTTATATATTAGAACAAAATATTATTGCTTAGTTAAAATAATTAATAAATTACAGAGAATAATATACTAACTGCCATAGTGAATTATGTAGTGGGTGGGTAGGACGTGTCACATAGCTTGGTACCTATAATTGCCTATGTGTATAGATGTTGAACGTAAGTGAGGAAGACATTGATTTTACACTTAATTATTTATTGTAATAAACAATTAGTATAAGTGGGTAGTACTATTAAAATTTAATAATTTGGTGCCACTGGGATAGAATTAGGGTTGTATTTAGGAACTTGCCGGTTAGTAATAAAAAAAAGAGACTCAATATACCGATAAAGAAATTAAATATTGAAAATTAAAAAAAATTAGCCGTCTTCTCAGAATCAGGAACTGTGCCCTGTTGCCCCCCCCCCCCCCCAAACACGGCCCCGGATAGAATATTGAATCCCTTTGAAAATACGGTATTCTCGTTTATACATAAATACGTTATATATTATAGTGTTGTATTGTTAATTTTTCACACGCTCGTTACATTTCATAAAACGTATTAATTATATTTCGTGTTCACGTCCGCATACAATTCGTCTATAGACGAGAATATTCCTTTTTTACAGTAATTTACACAATATACTGCATATCAAGCAGATAGCACTACTTTAATCTACTCTACACTGGACTCCATATTATACGAGTGCGATGGACTGGTCGGACTATAATATATATATATATCTACGGTATTATATTCTCCACTGGTTCGATGTACCTTTAATAATATTATTATATGTACATTACCTATACAATGTACAGTAGGTATGTATAACGCTATTTGGCCGTTGTCTCGGTCGTTTGCGACCAGCGTAGTTGTAATAAATATTGTATATATTATAAGTGCCTATACCTATGTAACGAATATGATTTAAATTTATTACTGCAGTCGGGTTTATACCTATAAATTATAATACGTATGTGATTGTGTACAGATAAACGTGCAAAATATGCAATACAATGAACGTATTATATAATAATATATTAGCTAGATAGGTTAGGTACCTGTGCGGTATATTATAATCACGAGTGACATATCATTATACAATTATTTATCCGTCAGACGTCAGTCAGTGTCGTACCTATATATGTAAATATTTTCAATTTTAATGAAACGCAAGATTAGATCGGTTTCCTTCCTCGGTTTCACGTGTCAAATATATTGTTACACTGCTGTTTACATATAATATACCCAGCATATTATATACAGCATCGCGCGTATCACACTTTCACGATTGTGACTCTCGTTTTGGGTTCACGCCAGATTAGATATTATAAATACCATTGAACCTATTACACCAAAATAGTATTATAAATAACAACCATATCTGGCCGTGTGTTTTTATCTGTAATTACAAACAGTAACTAATAAATATTTTAAAACGATTAGCAGGTACAATATAGGATTTTTAAAAATAAATAATGCCTAGCCTCTAAATTCATTTTAGTTATTAACTGTTTTTTAGAAAACAAAAATAGACGCATAAGAAGTAAAAAGAGACTCTGGTTTAGGAAAATACATGAAAAAACACAACACACTTTTTGTCTTTTATTATTTTAGATTCTGGGCGGACTGAGAAAGGAATATATTGTATTGGTTCAACAACAATGTATTTATATTAAATTGTTTTTTTTATGTACATTAAGGGTGGTTTCTGGTAGCTTTTTTTTGTCTATAGTACCTATATAGTATAATATGTGCTTTAAAGGCGTATAACAGATAATATTTTATGAGGAAGTCGCTCTGCTGTATGGACAGCATATATTATTATGTGTCCGGTTTACCTCGTCATTGAGTAAGTCACTTTAATGGATGGATTAAATTTGAATTCAAGTTATTCAATCAATGAATACGAAAAACGATTGTGATCGGAGACTGCCTGTCATCCTACATTTTTCTAAGGATATATTATTTTTATTATATATTATTTATACTGCTATTATAGTAATTTATTTTACTATAAGTAATACAGTAGGTTGAACTATTTTTTCCATCAACAATTGCGCACATTATAAGTAAAGTTATCATTATAATATTATGTCATATAAATCGTAACATTCCTAGCTGTAATTAACTTATCGGTAAGTCAATATGCCTACTGACATACTGTAGGACGGCGTGAATATAAGTTTGGCGAATAAACAGCATAAAATTAATCAAAATATTTTGAAAATGTCATCGTGTTTAGTAAATAAGTAAATAATAATTACGTAGTGGCAAAAAGATTCAAGTCCATAAGAATAAAATTTTTTTTGAATTACAACAAAATAACTAAAATTGTTATTTTTTGATTAAATTTTGGATTTTGTCGAAATTTGAAATTGAAATGTCTATAGAAAAGTAATTATGTATGTATTTGCCAACCCCATTCTCATTCTGATTATTTTTCACTTAATATTGTATGACTTATACGTAGTTAGGTATATATATTTTGTTTCAATTAAAACTGTTACCAAATAAAATATAATACCATAGATTCACATGTAAATTACTTAATTTTGAACATGACAATTTATGGATACATATTTTGTTTCTTTTATGTTGCTGACATGTTCTTTATATTAGTATTAAGTATTAGTATTTTATTAGTTATTACTTATTAGTTATTAGTATTGTATTATTTAGAATGTAAAAATATAATATATCCAATTTTAAAATAAATAGGAGATGAGACATAAAAAATTATGTTCGTAAATAGGATAGCATTATCTTTTATTGTATTTGGTTGCACCTATTCAATATATACTGCAGGGATATTAATACGACATAACACGTATAGAAAAATAGAATTGAAGAAAGAAAGTTATTATATTTTAGAGAAACCCAAAGTTAGTTGGTAGTCGGTAGGCAACGACTAGTCAGTTTGAACATCCAATCTCGTCAACATGTAAACTCAATCAAAAGATGATCTTAACTGTTTATTTTTAAGTTCTAGTCCGACGAGGAATCCTGTACCTATAGCATTTTCAAGTATAAGGTGTTAAAATTAAACATTTTATGCATTTTTAGCTACACAATAATTTACATTAATTTTTTGGTTTTGTATTGGTTACCTATGTTGAATTTCTATTTTCTTATTTTTTGACTTAAAACGCCTTTCAAAAAAATTGACTATCAGGTATATACTTTTGTTATTTTTAAATTGAGGTATAAACAATACTTATGAGAAACCGTGTATTAAATTGACAAGCTTTTTTACTCACAAACAAAAATGTCATAAATATCATACATAAACCGAAAAAAAACTAAGGCTCACAACTCACAAGTACTAACCTCTAATTAGTAATTACTAATATATTATATTATTTAGTGTGCACATTAATGATATACAAAAACGATTAAAAATAAAACACGAGGAAAAGTATCCTCTTCGCAAAACGGCAAACTGTGCAATTACCTAGGCAATAACCTAACCTATATGACCTAAGTTATTATAGCGTTATTTCATATTTTTAATTTATCTCCTTAAACTTTTTTTTAATACTCAACAAATACCTACACTTAAAATAAGCGAATAATATCCTTAGATTATATTGAGACAGTTTCTAATCGCCTACAATGAATTTAAAAAACGTCAGCAGCCTACCAAAAGTCAAAATGATGAACCATTAAAATGAACACTATGTTTGTCGACTTGGGAAATTATGTTCACGATGTGGATCGACAGTCAACAGTTGCGTTAAACGTATTTGAAAAAAAAAATGTCTCTAAAAATAAAATATACAGATGATCATGGGTAAACATTCTAATTAGGTTTAGATATTCAAAATTCAAATATTGTAAATATATCATACGCAACATTAGAAGGTACATTGTGAAGCTATGAATGTAAGGTAATTACATTAAATACATTGTGTTTGGTGAATAGAGATGGTTTATATGGGCTAAAGTGGATATCCACATAATATTTGTTTTAAATATCTGAGTAGAATATTTAACAATATTTTCATGTATAAAAACGATTTTATTACATTTTTGTGAAATACTGTTTGTTCAATAAAAAATAATATAACACGAGCTACCTTGGTAGATACTATAGATACAAATTTTTTTTGATTTTTAACAATGGTTATAACTTACAAATTTAGAACACACCATGTGGATTTTCACTGTACCTATATTTTAAGACATATATAATATTATATATATATTATTATTCCTATAACATATTTAATATTATACTTCAATGCCAATATATAATTATATGCTGACTGTCCTATGTTGAAATATTGTATTTCATTTTACACAAAACAGTCAGCAATATATGGGCACCTAAATCTAATTTAAAGCCACTATATAGGTTTTGTTAGGTTAACCGGGCTGTATAATTATCATATACACACACCGAATAAAACCGTTAATTAATTCTTATTTTTCTTTCTCTCTGCATTTATTTAACACGTGGGGTCTTCGCACTCCCGCTGTACCGTCCATCCATTGGTTTTCCATTTTCTTCTCTTAACCATAACTGCATGCTCAAGTCGTCACAACTTGTTCTCTTTCGTTTTTCCTTTCTAAACTATGTACCACCTCTCATTATAACATGACTAAATCCTAATAACTATGTGTATATACATTGTAGGTACGACTATTTTATAATACGGCCATTATAATAATAAATACCTTATAGCAGAAACAACATAAACCTACCCACATCAATCGACCAACAATTTTTAATTAGTTCTTCTCCGGGTTGGTCTGGTCTCTATCAATAGACTACCGTTTTACAATAGTTGTATAAATTATTAAAATACTAAACGAAACAGTTACCTATATCTAATTAGGCAATACAATTTAAATATAAATATATAGGTTTAAATTATCTAAACTTTTTAAATCAGGTGTTATCAGTAGTATAGGCGGTAGCAAGTATTCCCCGAATTTAGACCTCCTCAGCCCCAATTGAGTATATTGATAAAACATTTTAATAACGATGAATAATATATGTATAATATAGGTGCAAAACAAAATATAATATATTTTATGGACTTTTATAAGCTTTTAGTTTTGATCTTGGATCATCTTGGTCATCTATAGTACGTTTATATGATATCGTTCAGACCATATATAGACCTTATACAGGTCTACAGTTAAAAAGGTCTTAGATCCACGGATAATTTTTTCCAATAAATAAAATAGCTCGAACTAACAGTAAAAAAGCGTTCGTTGGTGGACTTCAAACCGTTTTAGCGCCATCATAATATAAACGTTTTGGTATTAATCGATATTTTATAAGAGCGACGAGCGTGTATAATACTGTAATATACTAATTACTAATATATATTATATAAAAAATATTACACGAACCAAGTTGGTTTAAGTGATAATATGGTTAACCGATTTAATTATTGCTTATAAGTTTCAATGTTACCATATGTAAAATGATGATTGAGTGTGTCTTAAAATAAAAATATATACTTGAACATATCACCATAATATTATAATAGTTGCTTGCGAGGAAAATTCATTTAAAAGCACATTTAGTCAGTGTCGATAACAGTAAGTCAGTGTATATAGCTTCTATATAATATGTAATATGTAAAAATAAATAATATGTACTTAAATAAATAATTTAGGATCTACTTTCAATTCATCGTCCGCGTTTGGCCACACCCACGTGTTATGCGTATAATAAATGTAAATTTATATTTTAATTGGGTTATTATTTTAACGATAAGTTGAATAAAAATGAACATAACATGATCACATATTATTATGTAAAGAAATGTTTACGTTTTATAATCACTAAATATAATACAAATAACACAATATTGTGTTAAGTGTAAACTGTAAATACTATATTGAGTTAACATACGGCAACCAACGGTTTACTTTTGGTGGAACGTCGACTATAAGACTATAATAGTAAACTATAATTCAAGTATAAAATTATCTAATGATATATTATATAAAGAAAAAGAAAAACTAACCTAGTTATCTAGATGTGAAATTATCAAAATAGGAAATTGCCACCCAACTAATAATTTGTACATCTATAATTTTCATATTTTGGCCAAAAATATTTTTCCATATATTTTTATATTTTTATGTATAATTTAGTATAACCATCTATAATAAAATAAATTTAAATTAAAAATAATATTGTGGTAAAATATTCCTATTAAGATTTTTCATTTTTTGTTATTATATTAAAAACCATATAATAACTACAATTTAAAATAATACGAAAAAAATATAAAGTAAGTATAAAATATTTATATTATACTAATCATTGTTAATTTTTCAGATTCTGAGCGGAACTATGAATTTATTAATATTACAATGTGTTGGTTATTTTTCATTTTTTCGTGGGTAATTTCGGGTAGTTAATTGAATCTAGTTTGAACTATCGGAATGAGTAGTAAAAAGAAAAAATCTTAGTGAGTACTCTACAAATAATAGATAGTGAAAAAATAAATTAGGATAAAACTGAAATTTGTACGCGAAATCAGTTTTTGACAAAATCGATTTTGTTTTATTGTTGTAACTAGATATAATAAATAACTGTTGAGTCTTGAAATATATTCATATTAGTTTTTATTATATAGATTATGTGATATAATTTTCAAAACATTTTGTATTTTTTTGAGCTATTTATAAACATAAATAGTTTTTGATTTGAAATTCAATAAGCTTACAATTTCTCATGGAACGATTTTCTTATTTTAATGTAATTCAAAAACAAATAACCGTAGATACTTCAAATTTTCACCAAATATTAAGATTATTATTTTCTATATACAATGTAAAATTATCAAAACATTTGAACTTACTTTGAGCTACTTACAGGCATTAGAAATTGTTTTTAGTTTTTTTTCTATAAATATCGATAAAAAAATTTTCATTGTGTCAAAAAGGTTGAAAATGTATAAGTACAAGGTTAATAATTTTAAAGATACGCAAGTACTTTTTTTACAAGCATTTAAAGTTCAAATTTGACAAAATCTTGAAAATCTCAAAAATTTGAAAATTATTTTATAGTTAATAAAATGTATAAAATGTTCAATTTGTAAAAAAATGTCGACCGTATTATTCAGGAAAATAAACTACTAAAAATAAATAAATATAATATAACAAAATATTTTTAAAAATAAGCTGGTCGGATATCTTACACAATATATGTATAATTAATTCAAATTTACCCACTCTATGACTATACAGCAGAGCGGCTTACCCGTTTTTTTTTTTAATTTACAATTTTAATTATTTTTAATTTTATAATATTGATATTGAGAGTCGCTGAATACTAAGCCTGGGCGACAGAAAAAAAGTAGAAAACGTTGTAGAAAAATGTAGAAATGTAGAAATTAAAAAATGTTGAAACATCAATTGTGACAATAATTGTGATTCGAGCGATCACAAATTAACAATGTCGATCAGGAACCTATGCTGTGTATGCGATAGCCGTTGAGTTTGTGATATCGCCACCACACCACCGACGACGACCGACACTACCACTGACGACGACGCCCGCCGCGTGCGACCCTGGTACCGTTGTCCGTTTCGTCTTCGTTCTCGGTCATCGCGGTCACAAACTGACAACGCAAATGGACCGCGATTGACCGCTGTTGACAACTACAGTGTTGTTTTCATATTACCAACTCGGGACCGTTACCAAGCCGTGCTGCACCATATTATATACGTATTTTTAAAGGAGAACACCACACAAAGAAATCTTTTCTTCAGATTTTTATTAAATATTTATTACATTTTTGAACATAAAATATTTACTCAAAATGCAATGAAAAAAAAATTATTATTTACATTTTAAGTGTAATTAGATTGGCCTCGTGACGTCATTGGGTCTGGCTTGAAACATTTGATATAATTGCCTATCTTACACGTGTAGGAGTTGCTCACTTACACAATAGTTTACCCATCTGAAAATTGTATTTTTGATGTTTGCTTTTCATATAAATGTGTGGTTTTTTGTGCTTATGATGATAGAAGTATCAGAATTTCAATAAAACGTTTAGTTTTTTTTAAATATTAAAAATACTAAAAGAAATAATGGCCGGTTGCGCCATGTCATGTTGCAATTAACTATATCATAGGTATATTGTACATAGGTACTTAAATTATTAAATTCGTTTATACAACTAAACCTAAATTGACATTTCTTATTCTGTAAATCTAAGAACTAATAATTACAAATTTTTTTGGATTACCTATGAATTTAAAGTACATTAATACTTATCCTATTGTAAAAAATGGTTTTTACTTTTAGATTCTGAGCGTAGCAAGACATGTATTAATTTTACAATGATGTGACTATGTGAGTTTTTTTTCTGTTTGTATACACTATACACGATAAGTTGTCGAAATAATGCTTCGATTTTCTTCATCAGTATCTTTTCTGGGAGAAAGTGCATCTAGTTGGTACTTTGGGGAGGTATTTTTGAAAATTTCCAATAATTAAAAAACGGGGAAAAACCAAAAACAAATTAAGGAAAACGGGAGTTTTTTCACAAAGCAAATTGTTGACAAAAATTGTTTTGTGTAACAAAAGAAATAATGATTGTAGATACATGATATTTTTAATGAATGTTTATATAAGCATTTTCTATGCACCATAAAATTGTCAATATATTTTGACTTTTTTTAAACTATTCATAGGCATAATCAATTTTTGGGTTTTTTTTTATTTTTTTTGATTATTGTCGATAAAAACTGTTTTAATCGGTCAAAGAACTTGAAAATTTAATACAAGGTTCTTCATAACTTGTTGCAAGTTAAAATTTAAAAAAAAGTTGAGCGTAAGTCTTTAATAGTTTTTTATAAGCTTCTAAAGTTATAATTTCAACAAAATACTTAAAAATCACAAAAATTTGCAATTTTGGTTTTAAATCATAAAAATTATCTATTTTAATCTTAGCTTTGAAAATGTTTCACAAGATACTCTATAAATTTTTCTACCTTTCTAATAAAATAAAAATTTATCTGAAAGTCAAACTAATTTTTTATGAGCGTTTGAAATTAGACTTTGAATATTCACTCGTTAGCTACCGATTTCTCAGGGAACGGATTTCTTATTTTGTTGTAATTCAAAAAGGAATAACCGTAGACACTTAAAAATTCCACTGAATGTTGAAATTATCATTTTCTATACGCCAAAAAATTAAAAAATATTTTGAGCTAATTGTAGGCCTAAGAAATTTTCTTTTAAGTTTTTTTTAAAATTTTTTTAAAATATTAATGAAATTTGTAATAAATATAATAATAATATAAATTTATAATTTAATAAATATAGATTTTTTTTTTTTATTTATTTGAAAACAATTTATATTTACAATCTGTATTTTCAAGTTATATAATAGGTAAATTTGATGGTTTATTAAATATAGATTAAAAAATATTTGTTGAGTCAAAATATTTTAAAATTTAATACAAGGTTTCTTATAAAATGTTATAATAGGCAATAGCAGTTCAAAAATAATAAAATACATAGGCACATTTTTTTTTAAACAATTAAAGTTCAAATGTTGACTAACATTCATCAAAATTCCGAATATTTGCAAAATATTTTGTAGTTAAAAATGTATAAAATTATCAGTTTTTATAAGGATTGAAAATTTAAAACAAATATTTTCGTAAGTATTTTATAATGTAACCAAAAAATCAAAAAAATATACTCACGTGGTTGATTTTTATAGAAATTTTAAGTTCAAATTTGGACGAAAATATATATTTAAATTTAAATAAAGAATAACAATGCTAGTTATTTCGTTGTAATTAAAAAATATTTTTAGTGGGTGCTTGAAACTTTTAAAGTATATTATTATATTTTATACACTCAATGACATTTTCAAATGCAATGTTTTCTGCAAAAATTAATTCAGCCTAGTGTCTTGTTTCTATGATAACAATTTCGTCCACAAAACGTATAAATGCGTAAAAACTTAAGATTAAAACACGATGTTCTCACTTCTCAATTAATGTTCAACTATATATCTATTCCGATGATTTTTACTTGTTGATGTAGATTTTACATTAACACGTGGAAATTACCAGCTATTACAATTTACATGTAATATGTACCTACTATGTTGTATGTAGGTACGATGTATGTATATTATCTATATTATTATTTTAATGATAATCATTAAAAACATACATTAATATATTATTATATGTAAAAAATTACTGAGCGCATAATAAAATGATAAAATGTTGCTATAGAAAGTTTTAATTTAACATTTTAAACATTTTATATTGTTTTGTGTATATCTAAGTTAGTAAATGTGCGAAGCTTATGAACTGAGCAAATCGCGTTAAACAGGTATTTTATATAAAAAAACACATACAATAAGCGTTAATTATTACTACAAATTGTACATTTTAATTGTACACACAAATGGACATGGTTACATTTTAGAATGCTGTATGTATGACGTGTATAAACAAATGGATGAATAAAAATAATGTTTTTAGGACATGCTTATATTTGTTTTTTTTTTACAAAATCTTAATGTTATGTAGTTAAATATGAAATGAAAATAAGTATATAATGTATATACACCATACAATATATAATAACTACTAGGTACCTACGTATCGTACATGTTATTAATAAGTACGCACAAGTGGCACAACAATACATTATGGAGAAATAAAATATATCTACATCGATAAAAATTAAAGATTAACTATTTTTAAGTAGTATAGATGTGTGCATAGTGCATGCGTTTTTATTGTACCTATTATGAATAGTGCACGTTGGTGATAAAATCGTGTCATAGCTAGGTGCCTAGATTTAATCTAAAATCTAAATATGACTTTTGCAATGAGTAATTTTTACATCACGTTTAATTATATTAAATATTTCGTAAGTATATAATATTGCGCGATACAAATGAGTTATCTAATTCGAATGTTCTACACTGTGGATAAAATTGCTACAGAATAATTAACGAAAATAAAAATCGTAAAAGAATTTGGACTCGTTGCAGTATAGCGAAATAGGTACCTACCACATTATAATATGGAATAACAAAAGCTTTTTTCAAAATACCGCTGACATACATAATTAACACCGTTATCATCATCATCATCGACAAGGGAAAGTGTTAACGAGTGTTTTGAGCCGAAGTTCCTGCTATTCCTGCCCATTTCATTGTCGGCATTAATCAGTCCTCAGCCTCTAGTCGTAAAATAATAATTGTTTTTGTGCATATTGCTTGCGTTTTAGAAATCGTTGGCGATAAAAAAAAAATTAAATAAAAACAACAGACTCATCTGTTTTTTCCATTATATTCTTATCATAATAATTGTATTATTATTATTATTATTATTTAAATATTTAATATATACCTAGTGTTATAACTTATAATCTTCCAGACTACATTGTAGACTTGTACCTACAGTTTTTTTTTTTATAAAAAAACATGATAACATTATTATGAGTTAATCAAGAAATTTAGAAATTTAATCGCATTACGAGATATCTAACATGATTTTTATATAGCCTTGCTATACTAAACCAAACCACCATAAAAAAAAATACGCATAATATATACTCGCCGCTAATATGAGTTCGATTAAGTGCGTTTTTATCGATATTTTTACACTTTGATGGCTTGCGCAAATAAAACACTGCAGTTTATAATAGCTATATAGATACGTTTTCGTCATTGTGTCAAAAATATAATGTTACTACGCGCTAAACGCTGCGAAATCGATTTTAATTAAAAAAATGTTGCTATATAAATATAATTTATTGGGTCATCGGCGACAACGTAGTGGAAACAAAACCCGTAGGTACACAATTGCATTATATTTTAGTTGCATCGACTTTTTAGAACTTCGACCATTTAGACTGCTTTCAAATTTTGTTTTTGAAAT
Source organism: Neotoxoptera formosana (assembly GCA_022818045.1). NCBI lineage: Eukaryota > Metazoa > Arthropoda > Insecta > Hemiptera > Aphididae > Neotoxoptera > Neotoxoptera formosana. The sequence continues at coordinate 43,755,270 of CM040630.1, read as the reverse complement.
ATTATAGTATCTATTGATAATTTCATACTGTTGAAAACCGATTTTTAATTTTGTTGACTTATAAGTGTTAATGTAATACTAATGACAACACAATTTTATTAAGCTTCAATCATATTTTGAACAAAAATAAATAAAAAGTAACTTAAATTGTAATGAAGTCTATTATTGACTCTTAAAAAAGTAATTCGATAAAATAAAATAAATTATTTTATTACAATTTTGAAGGGTAATTTAATTATCAGAAAAAAGTCACTTCCTCAACACTGCTGACATAGTGAATATTATAGTTAAATACGAAGGGGGGGCAAGTTAATGAAGAAAAAAAATCTGAATTGTAGTCAAATTTAGCTGCTGACAATATGAATACCTACAGAATCGGTGCACTGAACACTCAACACTATATGCTCTAAGTATAATATTTATATGTTAGTCGTATGTAGGTTAAACTATTAAAATATTTTTAAATATTCGTATGGATTCTATAATTGAAATGGTACTTATGGTACTATCAAATTGCATTCAATTTGTAAGGACAATATATAATCATCAATTCATCTAAATATCTAATTATTAGTAATTAAGTACTACCTACTGCAATATTATAATACCAGAATAACAAGTTTGTTTACTACTATATAGGAACCATCTTAGGCCATTTACCATTCAATATGCATTGAAATGGATCCTGGGCGAGTTGATGCGTCCTACCTATACAGGGTGTCCCAGGTCTATTTGACTAATGCAATAACTTTTACAGCAGTAACAGTGATTAGCAAGAAATAATTTTGAATTTTAACACACTTTGAAAATTGTTTAAAATTAACGACTTAACCAAATTAAAAGTTTTAAACGCCAAAATGGTTTTTAAATACTTATTTATGAAATAGTTATCTTGGATTATTAGAAAAATATTAAATACAAAATTTAAATTATTTATTTTTGTTGTAAAAAAATAAAATAAAATATAAGATAAACAAATTATAGCGCAGAGCTCTACAAATCATTTCCAAAAAAAAACAACTTAAAAACATTGAATAGAAAAAAAGTTATTGCATTAGTCAAATAGACCTGGGACACTCTGTATATATGTTATTGCAGTCAGGAGCGGACTGGCCTGGTGGGACTCCGGGACAAATCCCGGTGGCCTGTTACAACAATAGATTAAATGGCCTGATAATATTTTAGGAATTAAAAATATAGTATATGAAATACCCTAAAAATATAATATACATACTCGTAATTCATAAATATGCATAATAGTTTATCTGAAAATAAAATTTAAAGCTGTCTATTAATCACAAAAAAAATAAAACTTTAAGGTTAATTTTTATATAGGTAGTATATTAAAATGTGTACATCTATAAATATGTTAAATGTCTATGTGTAATGTGTATTATATACACATTATTATTATTTTATTTATATCTATATTAAATGTTGAAAATATTTTTAAAATAATAAAGGTTTTTATATCATTATTATATTTTTAACATAATTATGATCAAATTATTTGTCCCCTGTTAATTTTTGGCCTGGCAAAAAAAAAATTCCTGCCTAAAATATTGACCCAGTCCGCCCCTGATTGCAGTTATACCTATAATGCACGTCATCTTCACTTAAGGATAGTTACAACTTGCAAGTTAGTAGTTACATTGTAATCCAATACTTATAGGTACACGTGCCTCACTAACAAAAACGTTTTTATTTAAGTCTTATATTATAATATATAGTATATACGCAGCCGTAATATATATAGCTACATGGTTATATACCTACTCACTTTCATATTTTTATTATTTTTGAAAAATGAAATGTGTTTTGAAACAAATCGTTTCTATAATTCTATCAATTTTGAAGATTATATTATTCTCTCTCAAAAACATTAATTTCACAGCGGATCAAGTGCGTCATATATATATACACCTAACTGCCACGCTCGTCTTATTGATAAACGGCGAACTCAATGAACCGTGAATAACCTACATATATATCATATACATATAATATATACATTGTACATACCTATATAAAACTAGAAAACCTCAGTCGGAGAGAATACATTAATAATACATTTAGATGCCTACATAAGGTATTATACCTATGTATTTATATAAGTACTTAATAAACTAACTTATATATATTCGTATGTATACCTAAGTAATGTGCAAGTACCTATTTGGCTATTTATTGCTATTTACTCGTCTACGTTTGATCCATTTAATAGGAACAGATCCAATAGTAAGGGCAGAGGCAAGAGAAAATGCCTTCCTGGCTCCCTCCACCAGCCACCAGATCCACAAACTCACTTCGCCATTTTTCTCTCGGATAAATTCAATTTTATGTATATTGAAATGTTTCAAATGAGTGACCGCTCTCCCAAATCTTCACTCTGAAACTCTGCATCTCGATTCGTGATTCTAGTTCTACATGTTAACGTATCATATTAATATATAATTAAATGCATAAAAAATAAAACGTCTAAAGAGGGTGCTAAAGCTGGAACCAGTAGTTATTATTAGTTAGGTACAATTGTATAAAGTGTAAACAATACCTCCGGTATATCAGGCGGATAATATCAAATATAAATGAAATAGAACCATAATAATATGACATCATATTTTTTAGATAATAGGATTAAATATATTTTTTATATTTATAAATATTGGCTGCTGGGGGCCGAAGTTTTAACAACACCCCAAACATTCCCCAGTTACGCCACTGCGGAGTAAAAAATGCACCGAAAACCTGCAACATTTTGCGGAGAAAATGTAAGACAATTTCCTTCTAAAGGTCCCCGCACACTGCAGCGGTGGCGGTAAAATGCGGCTGGACACAATTTACAGCCATCGCGGCATACCCTAAACACGCATAAATTTACAACGCGATAATATAAAATTATACGACATCGGAGACGTGATTAGGTATTTTGCGCTCCGGGTAAGAAAGTCCCCTGCCCAACGTAATAATTGTATTATTTGTATTGATTTTTTATCAGTCACAAAAATGTACCAACCCAAACCCTTCCTTTGCCCTCCCCCCCAAATACGTCTCTGTGATAGGCGCTTAGTATATTATCATATATAGAGGTGCCTATCTGTATAATATGTACGCCGCACGTCATAATATTATAATAACAATTCTCGTACGGTCTACAGACGACCACAGCGTAAATTCTCGAAGACCGAACGAACAACAATTATTAAACAACAGTTACTGGGTCACTGTTTTCAGTGTTTTATTATCCGTATTAAGGCGAAGAAAAAGTACCGCAATAATAATATCGGACCTAAGTTCCGGGCAAGTTCAGTGAGTGGAACCCGCCGGGCCGTGCGCAATATGCGATCCGAACGCAATAGCGGCAACTGCGCATAATGTTAAAATAATGTATGTAATAATCATATATCTAAAAAAATATTATAATGTGTCGACGAAGGTTTGCCTACGAAGCCGTGGAAAGAGACGAATTATTTGGCAACGCCATTGCAACACGAGCCGCGAGTGTGCCCATACATATATGTACTCGTCATAATAATATATTATATTATGTTATATATTACGCGTGTGTTAATGCGGACGTGTATACATACATCATACGACATATATTATTATGCACCCAACTATGAAAGTGGGCATACATATTTTGTGCACATAAAATCAATAATAGATTGTATTGCAGGGTGGTCCACTACCGAGCTTGCCCGCTCCTATTTTTTCACCTCTATTTAAATTATGATGAGTTTGGTTTTTAGTAGCCAATTATATATAGCTGGTACTTGGAGAGATCAAAAGTAAAATAACTGTTAAAAACAAAAAGAAAAAGGAAATTTTTAAGAAAAACTAATTTTTGACAAAATCGATTTTATTATTTCTTGTAATTAAAAAATGAATAACTGTATTGACTAGAAATCGTCTCCCAATATATATATTATTAATTAATAAATATGAAATAATTTTCAAAATATTTTGGCGCTTTGTGTGATATTTATAAGTATTATAAATTATCGACTTTTTTTCGATTTAAGTATGATAACTGATGAGACATTTTTGTGTTTAGTGATAACAGCTAAATAAGTTTTCGTACAAGGTTCTTCATATACGTTGTTTGTATACCAATTGAAAAATACCGAATTACGTAGTCACAATATTTTTTTATAAATGTTTAAAGTTATAATTGTATTAGCATTCATAAAATCGTGAAGTAGCAATTTATTTTGTTGTTAATTATTCATACCTAAGATCTCATAGGTACCCATATTGATACGTAACGATTTCTTATCAAACGACTTAAGTTGTCTTGTTTTTACTCAAAAAGTATTTATCTCAACAATTTTAAACATTGCACTGTTTTTAAATTTTTATTTTCTATACTCAAGGAAAAATTCAAAATATTTGTACAAATTTGAAATTATTTATAAGCATTTGAAATTTTTGAATTTTTATAGTTTCTGTAAATAATTGTTGATATTAATGTTGATCAAAATCTGGTCAAAAAGCTTAAAAATTGAATATTTTAAGCAGCTATTGCCTATTTATACCACAAACCTAATTACATCCTTCCACGGTAAATATAGGTATTGTCGTATTGACTCAAAAGTTAATGACGATGATAATATATTTTGATATAAATATGTACATTGTACATACATACATAATAATAAATATGATAATATTTATAATAAATGCGATGTTTTCGAGAAAAATTATTTCAATATCTACCGTATTATACTAATATAGTAAAATAAATTACAATAATAGCAATATTATAAATATATAATTCAGTTTACTTGGTATTTTAGTAATATAGGCTGACAGACCGTCTCCGCTAAGAATCGTTTTTCGTACCTGTACTATGATTTATCATTGAATCCAAATTTAACAAAATATCCATTACATTGACCTACTCAATGACGAGGAACACTCGACACCTAAACTGTATAGCTAACAGGTACCTACTTGCCCACTGTTTAACTATTATTATATGGCGATCGTTGAGAATTAAATTATGAAATTTTTAATTTAGAATTTAGAAAGTTTGAGTATCATTATTTTCAATGAAATAACTCGTTTAGATGTCTTTTGTTGACAGTAATAAATTCTCGAGAACGACGGAACTAATTTCTAATGCATACTGTATAGGTTTGTAGCTACCCTACAAAAATAAAATATAAATAATATGTTTATATTATAAAGAAAAAAGTCTATTCCTGGCGTGATCGTTGTTAATGTATTATGCTTTACTAAACCTTAGGCAATACCAAATAATTTTCCATAGGTACGCATACAGTACCTTCAAAATAATATGATTAGTAATTAGGTATAGTGTATCTTTTTACATTTAACTTAACTTAAATTATTATTATTTTCCTTAAAGTGTATATATTAACTCAATTAGGTACTAAATCAATTTATATTTCAAAATTAACTATAACTAGATAAGGTTTGTTAATTTTTTAGGATGTCAACTAGTTAAAAAAAATTGGTTAAATTCCCAGCTTTGCTGAAAGACCATAATATTTTCAAAAATGTGGATATTTAAAATCATTAAACTTTCGAGTATAGAGTCATGCAGCTAAACAAATATTTTTTTTTATCAAATGAGAACCACCTTATTTTACAATAATTTTTCAAGCCTGTTTTTTTTTTTTGAAATTAATTTGTACTTTATAGTTTTTAAAAAGTTGTCAAAGTAATGATTTACAGTAAAAAACGAGGATTATCCCTTGTAAAAAGCTGTTTTGTAACGCCACCAGAATCTCCTTAATCTGTGTAAAAAATCTAACTATTTACATATAATTATTGAAAAATATGATCAATACTAAAACACCTAAATCCTAAGTATATTCCAAAAATCAGAATTTCAATGAATCCATTATTTTAAAGAATAAAATGGTGGCTAACATGCTTTGTGAATCCTCTTGTAGGTAAGTATATGGGATCTACAGCAGGGAACACACATAATATAGGTAGGTATGTAAAATATAACATTGAGTATATTATATTATACCCACTTATTGATGATGATAATAATTGTGGACATTAATTTAATTTGACATAACGGCGTCGACTCGGCGCTGAACCGATGAAAATAATAATAATAATTCACGGTCAATTTGAAATTTATGTCATCGATGCGCATTGCAATGCTCATATGAACGATTTTTTGGTTCCTGCGTGCAGTTTGAACGACAGTTTGGCCGTGTGTCGGATACCCGAACGGTCGTCCTATATACATACCTAATGTGTGTACAGCAGGATGATGGAAAGTAATATAATTTTACCATTCTCCTCAAATTAACGTCAATATACACTGTGTATAATAAAGTGTACACAAAGCACATAAATAAATGCGTAAAATTAACTATTTTTACAGTATCTACTCAAACAGCTGAACGACGGATAAAATCGTCGCGCGTCGATCGCTCCCTGTTCAAATCTTCATTTTATATCTTTAGGAATAATCTGAATTTTAAATTCACTGCAATCGCTTGTCACTAATCATACTTAATTGCTAATTTTTTGCGGATTTAAAAAAAGTATTATATCTGGAAGCCGTCGTGTATTATTATATTACGTAGGTTTGTTAAAAGGTAAAGACTTTGCTGCCAGAAACCACTTTCAGAGTTCAAAACCGTAGCATTTTCACTTGTAGCAGTAGTCAAATTTGATTTTTCACTTATTATACAACTTAGATGTGATACTGAAATATTACTATTGATGATGCACGATGCTCTTTTCACTTTTGCAGAACAACTTACTATTTAATAGTGTATGCCTCTGCCTACAAATTTGCAAAATTAAAATTGCTATAACTTAGAAACCAATTCCATCCATCAGTGGCAATTGCACCATATTGTTCTCAAATCCACAAAAAACATATATAGGCGTCAAAACAATTTAAAAATTGATTGGAAATTACACTCGCTGTGTCTGTAGGTGTCTACCATAAGCAATAGTCCAAAAAATATTTCAAATTTTAAAAATACAAAAATTGACCGACCTTAATGTAAATATCCCTGTAAGTTGTAACTTGTAAAAACTGAACAAGCTATTAAGTATTAACTATTAACTTTTAACAGAAAAAAATCAAAACCACTTTGAATGTAAACTTAAATTTTTCTAGGAACTGAAATTTATTTGTTACATTTGTTGAACAATATAGTCCTAAATACTTTTCTGATGCAAGTAAGCATAGTTTTTATTGAAATATAAATCAACTTTATATTTTTTTATATTTATGTATTATTATATCATCACTAAAAATATCCCAAAAATCATATTATAAAAAAATTTGATTTTCAATTTTGTTAATAAATAATATGTAAATTACATTTAGCCATTTAGGTACCTATATAAAGTTTGGTATTTAAACCATTAAGACGAATATTTTTGCTTAGATTGAGAGTTGGAATTACTATTGTATCTATAAGTTGTTCAAATGATTTTTAAATGTTTTCAACCAATTACGAGTCACTTAGGTACTACGTTTAATTTAATTCTTATATATAGAGTACATTTGTACTTGCAACTATGGCCGCTGTTAAAACTATTATACCTAAGCTTACACTTTATTTACTTATACATATGTACACTTAAGGATTAAAAATAGGTATATTTAATAAATTTGAATTACCACGGGTTAATTCACGGGTGTTGTACAAATATAATATGTCAACTATTAGATTGAATTGCTAAATCAAACAATTAATATTTAAAACTGAAAAATGCGTATTAATCCATTAAAGCATTAACCTACCACGAACAATGGTTGTAATAAAAGTGACGAAAATAAAAATTATTGCATTTTTACATGATTTATAGAGCAAAGCGGCTGGAGCCAGTGGTATGGATGTGCATTCATCGAGGAAAAAAATAATAAATTTATTTATTTTTAAGATAGTTGATAAATATGAACAAATATCAATTTTTCTGACACCTATTTCAAAAATAGTTTTAAACTATTACATATTATAATTTTTGAAAAAAAATTGAAACGAAAAGTATCAATATTATACTAATATATCATTATTTACTAGCAAGCAATTTGAAAAAAATCATTACAAAATGTTAACCATAGTCTATAATAAACTGTTATAACAAATAAAGTATATACCTCTACCTGTAGATATACTAGATAGGTAACAAGGGATATATAGGGCATAAATAATTCTATATTTTGAAATTTTGAATTTAAAATATTATATACCTAATAAAGTATATTTTACATTATACACATAATTAAGAAAAAATAAAATATTCTTCGCATTTTTAAGAATATACAGGGGTAATATACATATTCTATTAAATATACGCCTGAGTGAACAACTATTTTTATCAAAAGTGTATTTTATAGCGAATATATAAGGCACAATATTATAGGATCCAAGTTTTTCTTTGGGAGAGGAGCTATAAGCATTACAAATTAAATCTTATGAAAATGAGGATGCGGTATTTTATATAAACATCTATAAGCCAACAAAACTGATACCATTGTTAATCGCAACATCGTTACGTCTCTTTTCTCTGTTGCTTAAATGTTGAGTATTCTTTATCACTCAGAAGCTTCTGCGCGAGTGAGTACCATCGTATTATCTCTCACTCCGTTATATCACAGGTCTAAAAGAGTAAACGTTTATTGTTAAGTGAAAATAGGAATGACGTAGGCTATCTATGTGTTTAATACCAATGGGCTAGGATAGGTCACGCTTACAAAGGTGACGTAATCAAAGGGTTTTCAAATGTTCATACATCTTAAATGCAATATCTACAAATTAAAACATTTACAACTGCTACGTCATAAAATGGTTATGCAGTTAATTTCTAAGAGATATTATTAATAGCAATTTAGAATTTACAATATCTATAACTATAACTAAATGAGTGAAATGATTTGAATAGATTAAAAAAAAAGATACGTATGTAGCAATTTTATAATTATTTAACAGAAAATTAAATCTAAATCAACTATTATACAATCAGAAAAACATTCTTTCATTGTTCTGTTAAGGAAACTGTTAACTTCGCACACTCGATTGTATTTGTGACACCAGTCGAAACGAAACTTTCTTTATTTTATTATAACTCATAATATATAATACCTACGCTGCATTGTTCTCCAAATAATTTAAAGCTCACATAAAAAACAAACCAACTTAAAATATAATCACTGTATCAAATCAAATAAGTATAGTTGACAAACGTAAATGTTTCCGTGGAACTATTGAAGTAAATATTAAAACAATTATAAACCTATTCACATTAAACTAAAATATTACTTTGATATATAAATTAATATAATATATACTTTATATATTTAAACATTTAAAAAAAATAATGAGGTCTCTAAAAATGATGAAGGATTTACAAAATACAATTTATCGTGATAATTTTAATTATGAAACTAAATAGGTAGCTCAACTAGGTAGATATAAAAAAACTTTGTTAACAAGATGATTGAATAAAATGTTTTCTGGAAAATAAGGAAATTATTTATTAAATTATTTTAATTTCACTATCTAGTAGTAAAAATGACAACAAATACGAATAAAATATAAGTAATATTAGTTTTAGTAGGACCTAGCCTACCTAAGTTGAATTTGCATTTAACGTTTATTCCTTTGGCGTTAAAAAAAAGTTGATCGAAGGAAGTATAATACCAAATTATCAAAAAATATGACTACATATCTTACACAATATGGTCATATAGCCTATATAGATATTAGTTATGTACTCTTAACTTCATATACCTATGGACTACAATAACTACAATAACTACAATAACTACAATGACTACAATAAATCGCTCAGCGTTTGTACCAAAATTACAAAAATGTTACAAAAGTGTTGGTGGTTAAATGAGTGTATTTCGAGTGTATTTCGAGTGTGTTTCGAGTAGGGAGACATAATAAGGCGTCACGGCTACCTCGACGCAATTGCCACGTTATAACTTATTATGCAAAACACACAGATTGCGAACTTCAAAAGAAACATATTTTTAAACGTTTAAAAAAAAAATGTATGTTTTCACTTTTAACTATAGGTTTTTGTTTAGTATGAACATATAAATATCAATAATTTAGTTTATAACATTGGATGTTGTTTAAAATTGTTATTTGTTTTTACTTTCCGACATAAGATAAAAATAAAAATAACTATAAAAACGTACGATAACTTTAGACGTTAGGATTTTAGTTATTTAATACAAATTATTAAAAATGAATTTATTGACTTTCAACTACAAGGTTTTGTAGTGTGGCAGTGGCGTCGATCAGGGCCAGATTATTAAACTATTCGTAACTTCAACCAGATTTTCAACACATTCTTAAATAGAAAATAAAAAAAATGTCAGCAGTAAAATATGAAAAGGTTGATCTTAAGCTCCTGTACACTTTTTACCCTAGTACGTTGTTATTTTTTTTATGTCACGACATGTCTTATATACGGTTATACATAACAGTGGGTAGGTATGTTAGGTTAGGTTTATTCATATTATGTTCTCTGAGTTGATGTACCGAATTTATAACTAAAATAGATTCACTATATATTAATATATTATGGTGTACAAACCAGGGGTGTCCAACCTTTTGGAAAGACCGGGGCACATTAAGTAAGTAGAAGTTATCGTGGGCTACGTATACATTTTTATAATAATACATTTTATTTGTTCGCCATTGCTATCGTTGTAAAAACAATAACACATTCACATACTATTTAATCAATATAAAGCGTACCTTATGTTAAAAGGTTTTATTTTTAATCATTTTTTTATTTTATTTTATACATAAGTAATTGATGGTTTTAAAATGTACGACAGGGCCACATCAAAACCTATCACGGACCGCGGGTTGGACACCTCTGGTGTAAACAGTTACTACGTGGTATTATAATATGAACTAATAATGAATTAATACACATCACTGAATATTGAAAAGTATGTTTTTCTACATATTTGATATTTTATAAGCCGTAAAAATCGAATTATTCATATATACATGGACTTTGATAACTATAATAAACTATTACTAATAGGTACCGAAAGTTCTCTCTAATACCTATAGAGGTAATAACATTATAGTAGTTACACAATGGGATATTAGGATGTTTATTTACATTGTAGGGCACGTTAGCACGATTTCAATATTTGAGTGCACTATGTCAGGAGTTGATTTATTAGGGTAAATAAGTCCCACAGCCCAAATGAGGAGGATTATAAAATGTTCGAATATTACCTTTTATTTATACCTTTTAAGTTCTAGTACGTTTATCGCAATATTTGTACCGAGTATGTGTGCATGCGTGTAACCAGTTTAACATGTTAAGTTTAAACATTTTAACTGTCGTTACAGCTTCTTTCGTTCACGAGTGCTTAATATAGTCGTTATAGATATAGTAACCCATCATCTGGGTTTCTAATAAAAACTCTGTGCCACGAATACACAATAAGTTTAAAAAATGTGAATGTTACTCCATAGTATAACCGCTTAACAATATTTATAGATTAATATAATAAAACATATTAGGTAGGTGGGTACTATTAAAACGTGTTGTAGCCGTTAGAGGTATTGTTCAAATATTATAATAATTAATTAATATTTTATGTATATTAAATTAATTATATATTAATTAATATTTATTAATAATTTATAACTACACATATTATTGTTGTACACACGACTTACGTACAACGCAAGTGTATGTATGTATGTATCCCTTTACAACTGTAAATTGAGATACTTGATAACAAATATGTAACCATCATCATAAAAATAAATCGTTTGAAAAACTAAACACGTGGTAAGTATCCCTAACAGGTGCCTAAACCTATATGACTATAATATTATAATATACCCACGGAGACGAAATAATCGAAAAACCGTACAAAAGTAAAATATAAAATCGTGTTTCGGTTTACCTGATACGGCATCATGGTGGTCGTCGTATGAATTTATCATCTACTTTGCGCCATTCGATATGACGGATCGACAGACAAACAGCTTATTGTCGTATATAGCCGATATATTATATTCGCTGCACGCGAGTCGTGAGTTGCACGGAATCGAACAGCTGACGTGTTTATGGTTTCAAAGTAATAATAAAACGTAGGTGTCGAGACTTGATGTGTGTTCGCGGGTGCGGTAATCGGACGTTTTGGAAATTGGATAAAAAAAAAAAACTGCCGAGAGCTGGTTTTTCGTTGGGTAGAGGTACAACAGGCGACAACAGCGCGTGTCAGGAGTCGTATACAAACACAAGCCAAACACTGGCACGCGACTGATTTTAATATCGTTTACTATTATTATAGGAGCCCATCTTTCCACCATGCTTCACTGGACCATGAAAGATTTCCCTACTATATACGCGACGGACGGGCTGCTCTAGTTTTCAGTAGCATTGCTCCGAGTGATAACCGGATTTCGGCTGATATAAGTAGGTATAATGAGGAAGACTGCGCGAAAACGTCTCCGAATAATAATAACGATGACAAAAACAATAACACATGCATTGCACATTATACATTATTATTATACAGCTATATATATTATAATAGAATAATATATATTATTATGATTTATATTATATACTATAATATATAGGACAATAAAACACAATGGCCGTACGCGTATAATACGATGTCTATTATTGCGAGTACCTATTCTAATATAATATAAATTATAATATTATATATTATTATATATTATATTCCCGGAGCATTGTTTTTTTCTCGTACAGTTTCTCGGGATGAATTCGATAACATTATAATATTATATTATCATCAACGAGCGTCGAGCTACAGCGGGCGCGTATACCTACGTGTCGTGTGTGGAACGATTAAATTAACGATAATTAGTGAAGGAAATGCCGCGGATGGACTATTTGGAAATTTACAATCTGCACAGACACTACATTGATGGTACCTATTTATGATATAATATCCGGAAAACGTATACGAGAAGGTAAAATGCATAACTCTCGCGGACTCAAAGTACATAACACGAATAATGTAACACACGGATTTAATGATAATAATTTAAAATAAAATATATATAATAGAGAGGCTACAAACCAGCAAACGTCATCAAATTTTCGTCAAAACTCTACCTAGACGCCTGACGAATTGAAATAGGTATGTAGATACTTCCTGCTGTCGTTTGATTTTAAAAATGTGTAATTATTTACTTTGCATCGGGAAGGCCGTATTTTTAGATTCTGAATGGTTGTACAATGATAACACGTGTGTATATTGTTTTCTTTTCTTTTAAAAATGGTAAAAATAAAACGTCTTAATTTAGTATTAAAATCATGCATGATCTTCATATCCTTATCACGTTTTTGTTCTTATAGCAATTTTAAAACATTAAAACTACAAGGCAGAATTATTTTGAAAGGCATTTGAAGTCCAAATGTTGACAAAATTGGATATTTAAACAAAGAATAACAATTTTAGTTATTTTGTTGTAATTTCCTTTTATTTTCGGAGACTTGAAACTTTTACGCATCTTATTGATATTATTATATATTTTACTGTACGCAATGCAATTTTCAAAATAATATTTATATTACTTTTAGCCAATTTATATTACGAACCTATTCTGGCTATTCAAGCCGTTCAATTAACTCAATGAAGACTGAAAAGTTCAACAATAGTGCGGTTACCTATTATACTTGCCCGCTTTTTTTCGATTGATATTGATACAATTTTTATTTCCGAATCACAAAGCTTCAAAATGTAATATAAGGTTCCTTATATGTTTTATAACAAAGTTTAAAATATCAAAAATACATAAACTCTGTTTTTTGTTATAGACATTTGATGTATAACACGTTGAAAAATGTAATTATTTAAACGAAAAATAACGATTTAACAATAGGTATTTTAATTAGATTTTTGTAATTTTAAAAATATTTGCTCTACTTATATAGACTTAATGTACTTAACACGTTATGTCACGTATCCATTCTAGTATATTGTTCAGTACGTCGTTACTGATTTATAACTTTATAACAATAATATTTTAATTTTAAATTGTGAAGGAATGTATCGATTTTACAATGGTGTGTGTTTTTTTTCTTTTTTTGTGTCTGCCACCACAACCAAGGGCAGTAAAAGTGTTCCAATTTTCTTCATCAGCATTTTTTCTGATAAGAAAGTGAATCTAGTTGGTACTTTGGGGGGTCAAAAGTAAAAATTCCTAAATAGTTTTTAAATGCGTCGGGAAAAATAAAAAATAATTAAGGAAAAAACGGGACTTTTTAAATATAATAGTTAATAATATAATATATTAGTAAATTAAATAGTTTTTTATAAGCTTTTTAATTTTTATCAAACAGTATTTTTTTGATTCGTAAATTCATAAAAAATGATCTATAAGATTTGAAAATTCAATAGAAGGATCCCTATAAGTTTTCCTACATTTCTAAAAAAGTAAAAGTTTATTGGAAAGTCAAACTAATTTTTATGTGACAAAATTAGACATTGTACATTGTCTGCAAAAATTAATTCAACCTACTGTAATATTAATAGTAATATGAATGATTTTAATAGCAAAAATATCATAGATTACACTTAGACTTAGTAGGCTGTCGGACCATCTTCGCTCAGAATTGTTTTTCGTATACAGTGATTTATAACATTGAATTTAAATTTAATACATCCATGAAAGTGATACACTCGACCAGATTGGTACAAACTTGCCGACCTTTTTAATAATACGAGTATATAATATATACGATGTTTTTTTCAAAAAATAGATTAACCTATCATATTATTATTTATTAGAAACAGAAAATAAAATTATAAATAAATTATAAAATGTCTTAAGAAATTGAGGTTGACACCCCGTATGTGCTCAAAATCGTTTTTTCATATTCAATGATTGCTCACTAAATTAAAATGTAACACATTTATTATAGTGACCTACTCAATGACAAAGTAAACACGAAACGCATTATACAGCAAAGTGACTTTTCCAGTTATTTTTTACTGAATATAGTGCTTTAATTATTTATTATTAAACATTGACAAATTCATACAACTTCATTCTTTTTAAAAAATTGCAAGTTTGTTTGTTTATGTATTCAAACCTTTTTTAATTTTTAAAATCACACAAATGGAAGTACCTAAAAATGTTTGTCAGGCGTATAGCCTTATTTTATTCATAAATTGGTTTTGAATATTTTGTTCTACTTCTTTAATGACATGTATGTCATGTACGAATGCACGATGTATCTGATGCGTGAATAATAGTTGAGTGGTACAAACACTTATGATTATTAATGATTATTTACTACATATACAACAAAAAGCCCGAAAGAGCCAAATGAATAGCCTACACATAACCCCTTAAAATTAGGTACACGTTCGAACGGGTATCGATTAAATTTAATCGAAAGTTAATGCTTTGATCCATACACAATAATAGTTAAAAAAAATAAAAACATCAAAATACATAGGTAACTACATCTAGACAGTTAAACCTTTAACATTTTAAGTATCTACAAATAATGGTAATTAGTTTTTGACGGTAGCGGGCATTAACTTGTTAAAAAGTTAACTTTTCAACTGAACTAATTAATTACTTTTCTTTTCAACTTATTAACTTATTCAGTTAAGTTTTGTATTATTTTAACTTACATTTTTATAGTTAACTATCATTATTGTGCAGTTAAGTTTATTTTTTTTATATCGCGTGAAACCAACAGACAAGACTTATTCTTTCGATTTTGGTAATTTATTTTTCTAATGATATAATATAATCAGATTATATTTTAATCTATACCAGTAAATACTAAATAGTAATAATTAGTATACTGATAACTGTTTGGATGGGCGATTTTCACGAGTTTTATTTAATGATATACTCGGTATTGAATAATCCGATTTTTGTTTCGTCTAACTCTCCAAATTTAGATCTAAAAACAGGTTTAAAAATAAATATCATAGTCTTTGTGGATATCAATAATAATATATACCTACTGGTAAATCGTAAATACGACAATTATTCCAATAGACAAAACAAAAAGTCGTCCGAGATATTCATACTGCCGTATTCGTTATAAATACAAGTATGCCATAATAATACGAGAGTACAAAATAATATTATCAAAATAAATACCGAAACAATTCTAAGTAGGACGTAGCCACATAGGTATTATTATTATTATTCATTGATTTTATAATAGACTAGACTATAATTATTATGGTACTAAATAGTAAAATACGTCAAATATTTAAAAACAGCCTATACATAATGAACAATTGTCAATTGGTAAGAAATATAAATAATATTGAAAAATCGTTATTGTCATTATACTATAATTTTCATTTATCTATTGACTATTCTTGGCGATTGTCCATTTCTCACCGGAGTATAGGCACTAGGCAGTATAGCTTACTCAATAGTCAGTACTTACCTAGTTAGTAGTCACTAAGTCACTAGCCAGTCATTTGTAAAATGTACTGTTCTGTGGTCAGCTGAAGTTAAATAATCAATCTTAAATCAAATATAACGTATTATTTATATTTTGAAATATCGAAATATATTATTAATAGTTAATATATTGAAATCGACAAATCGTATATAATAATAATTAATAAATTATACTCATCAACTGTCAACTGACAACTATTAACTATGTCAGTCAAATAGTCAATACTCAATTGTGATGTTCAAATTGAAAAATGGTCATGTATTAATTCTTTTTTTCAACAACTTTTTAATGTTAAAACTAAAAGTGAGACGGGTCTTTTATTTAAATGTTTGTTATGTTTACCTAAACAGAAAATTGTATCTGCATCTCAATCATCCAATGCAAACCTCAGAACTCATATTAAGGTAGGTAATTATGATTATTATTATTATTTTTACATTTAATTCCAACTGTAAGTCTACAGACCCGTGTTTAACATAGAAAAGTATTAATAAGTCAATGAATGTAATTATTTCATACTTGAGTATATTTTATTATTTAAGAAAAATATTCTTATTACGTTCATAATTAAACTATAGTCTATAGGCAGATGACTAAATTAGTTGTATTTTAATTTTTTTAGCTTGTGCATTCTCATCGTTTAAATTATTTCAATAAAGCATTTAAGAAAAAAAATTGTGATGACATTAGTAGGTACTTCAAAACATTCCAAGCAATTGAAACTCAGTGAAGTCGGACTGAGTTCAATAATCCAAATTTAAAACTTATTATCAACACAGTATCACAATTTTTTCTTATAGAACACCCAGCTTTTATTGATTATTGCAAAGTAACATCATCAAAAGTACCAGTATTTCAAAGAACATTAATGCGAGACATAGAAATTCTATTCAATAGTTTATTAATTGAAGAATTAAAAATGGAGTTCAAAACAGTAGAATATGTTTGTTTAACAGCAGATTGTTGGACAATTTTCATAGGTAAGTTAAATACATTTTTAGACTTTAAACTTATACTATAACTTAACTATTTTAAACGTTCAACAACAAATCATAAGCCTTGAGATGAGATATAGAAATTAACTATTGTAAATTAAATTAACTTAATCTGTTTTATTTAATTGTTAAAATATTTGTATGTTTTACAAATATATTTCATTTATAAGCAAACTTCTGGTACTCCCATTCACCATTATCAAGTGGGCATACTTGACGAGTTTGTAACCAACGAGATATGCAGTGGAAATGATATGCATGATTACATACGCCCCATGCAACAACACATTCTTCAATGCTAGTTGCACTTTGATTAGATTGACATTCAATACATAAGTCCATGATGACATTACGGCATATGGCACAATTGTCCACAGCAATGTCCCAACTCCACACTGCGACACCATTAAATTTTGTTACTTCAAACTTTGACTTTCGTCCACCGCTACTGGAGCTTGATGATGGAGCATCAACAGCTTTTTTGTCAACTTCCTTATTTTCTTAAAATATTAACACATAAATATTATTAATTAAACACACCTTTTTTGTAATACACAGTTAGCTATAAATTGCACAAATCCATAATCCAGTTTAAAATAGTTTAGACCAGCGATTCTCAACCGGGAGGTCGCGACCCCCTTGGGGGTCGCCAACAATTTTTTTAGGGTCGCCAATTCATGTGGCAAAAAAATTGTTTCATTTAGAATCTAATAATTAATAGTAAGTGTTATAATATATAATATATTTTTGTTTGGATAGCCCGATAGTCCATAAAAACGTACTATTTATTTATAATATAATTCAAGGCTAATTACAGATAAGATAACAATACAATCGGAAACAAAAGGGTCGTTAGACATCTTGGTGACATTATAGGGGGTCGCAAACTCAAAAAGGTTGAGAATCACTGGTTTAGACGACCAAATTAAGGGGATTGCAAATATATCATTTTTAAGGGGTTCAGTATAGGCAATATTATAGGTATTGTTCGAGTCGTACATGTGTGTGTGTAGTAAATTATCATTAGTGTGTGTATACTACTGATAACTAATAATTGTCTCGGTCGGCTAAGTATATTACGCGTGCAGCCGCCGCCCGCCGCACGCATACGTCATTTACTCATTTATTATCATTGGATCAAAATATTCAAAACTAATTTATGGACGCGAAATAGCTGTACGGCTGACAAGAATTAAGGTACTTCTAGAAGTTTGATTTTAAAAATCTAAAGATGTTTGAATTTATAAACAAGTTTACTTTGCATCGGTCGGAGCACTTTTTCAATTTTATCAAATTCTTGACGAGAATCAATATTTTACATTTCATAAATATGTAATTTTTTAATAATGAATATATTAAAAAATATAAAAAATATAAAATATGTGCTCCGACCGATGCAAAGTAGAATTGTTTACCAATTCAAAAATCTTTTCATATTTTTAATCGAACAACTAGAAGTACCTTAATTTTTGTCAGTCGCTAAGGTTGTTTTGATGAAAAATGAATAGGGTTTGCAATCCTCTTAATAAATGTTTAACTTCCCTTAATAAATTAAAATCAAAAATCCAATAAAAATGAAGAAATTACAATGTTATAAAGGCTGGGATAGGAACACGTTGACGGACAGTCACTGCTATAGCTTAATACTATTATGACTGCTATAACAGTTATACATTGACAAGTCGTAAAATGGCATAACTATTATAGCAGTCATCTTAATTATGGGTTTATCGTATTAAGACAAATGTCAAGTACAATGTCATGTTTACAACTTACAGCCTGGTCAGGCCAAATTACAAAAGAAGTCTAAAAATAGATTTTTAATTTTACCATCTGCATTGCTTATGTTTTTTCATCTATTTTTTTATAGACATAACAAATATACTTTTTATTATAATAAAAAGGATTTGCCTAAATTGCTTAGTTATTTATACTAATTACAATACAGAAATAAATTTATTTACATAACTGCTATAGCAGTCATATGACCATACGAGTAGAAAAAAGTCACTGTTGGTTTTCAACTGCTATAGCAGTTACAATTTTTTTCTATTTTCATTGTTTTTGTTCCTTTATATTAAAAAGGAAAGCTCTGACTCATTTTTCATTTTAAGCAATAATTGTTAATGAGATATAAAACTGTTGATGAAAGTACAGCTAAGTGTATGACTGCTATAGCAGTCATGTCCGTCAACGTGAAATAATATTATTTTAACTGTTTAGTCTGTTAGGTATTTTATTTAGTAAGTAAGAAATGCTTTTAGTTTTACTCTAAACCAACATATAATTTATATTATTGAAAAAATATTAATTTTTTACTTAAGTAACTGTTGAAAGTGGTTTAACAAACTTGTTAACACATATACATCAAACACAACATAGATAGAGAAAAATCAAGAAAAAGATAAATAGAGAACTCAAAACTTTGAAATTTTTTAATCACCTTTTTTCCATCAGAATTATTTATGTTGTACTGTTATACATGTTATTTATACTGAAGCAGTTTTGTTTTCATAATATTGAGTTTTTGACACAATAACATTTGAAAGTGGTCTAATAAATTTGTCCTATACACTAGTATGAATATCATGTTTAATAGGATAAGATATTATGTAGTGAAATATTATGAACAATTGTTTAAGTTATTTTTCCGTATCTATGGTGAGTACAAAGTTGGCAGACTACTTTCAAAAATTGACTCCAGAACTCAATATCATGAAATTGATGCATTTCAGTATGAACAGCGTGTGAAATAGCAAAAAAAATATGTAGCGCTAGCTGTAAGCACTACAACATTTTAAGATGAATAACTTTTAAAAACCTTTACTTTCATCTAATTGCAAAAAAATGTCTAAGCATTTCCAACCAGTCCAATAATAGTTTGTTGGAACAGTTTTAGATTGATATGCTAACTTTTTAGTGCCAGCTTAATGTAGGTAACTGTTTTATTGCTTTAATAACCAGGCTTTATATAATTTATGTCTGCATAATCAATGCTAAATCTTAAGTATAAATACAAAATAAGTTCACCTAATGAATATCACAACTGTAAAAAGCTGTTGGAATCATAATCATGCGCACAGGGTAGTCAGGTGCCAGGTTAGATCGACTACTCTATAGGTTTTTAACTTTTTTTTTTTAAATCAATAGATATTAATTACAATTTAAGATATTAAAGCTTTAACATACATAACCTAACCTAACTTATGAGCATAACTATGCTCTTCATAGGCGTCACTAAGGGGTATTAGAGGGTACTTTTGCTACCCCATACATTTTTTTGGGAGGTAGCAAGGGTATCGTTTTGCTACCACAAAATAAATTATATTCAATATTTATTATTCAAGTTTTTGATTGTTAAATGCAGGCATACTATATTCTAAGACCCGGGGGATACAAAATAATGTATTCTGTGATAATATTATAGGTAGTGTTAATTATTTAATTATGGACTTATGTTTTAAAAAATAATGGTACACATTTTTTCAAATAAAGAAAAGGCAATTTTTTTGTAAATAATTATTATACCTCTCTCTACCCCAGAATTTAAACTCTTATGACGCCACTGATGCTGATGCTACTGATGCTCTTCATCATATGCTCAGAGCTATATATAATTATAATTAATCCTTGGGCCACTCTACCATTTTACCTATATATCTGTTAATTATTATATGTAATTATAATATGTCTCTTTGTATAATAACTACCTACCTATACATACTACTAGTTTATTGTATCTAACTACTTACATATACTCATACAGTATGAGTCATACTATATCTGTTATAATTTCTAAATTTGCCGTTTAACATTTAAGAAACAATAATAATACATGTTATTATAAAAGTGTTATAGGGGCGTATGTGGTATATTATATACTAAATTAACCGTGAACATTTGATTTTGAAAATATATACCAGTTATACATTAAAATATATTTTTTATACTCTTGGCACGGGAGTATGAATAGTGTTATTACTTGTTACTCGTAATATCATAATTTATAATAATCAAATTGTAAACTAAGAGGATGCCATACAATATTATATCACATATGAAAAATCTTTAAGAAGTCATGTACAATAAAGACAATTTGATTTTAGCAAAACCAATTTTTTATTACTTTACTATTTATACTCTATTTTTTTAACTTTTCAACATGTAGCATCATGTAAATTTAGCATATCAATTCGCTATGTTGAACGTTTGTAAGATAGATACAACCCATAGTATGGCCTCCGCTTAAAGATGTTTTAATAGGATATAATATTGCAGTGATACCTAATCTTATATGTGGTTAAAAAAATTGTATTATCTCAGCCCTTCCCAAATAGTTGTTGGAATGGAACTTAACACTTTAACAGACATTCATGAATTAGTACAGCCATACCAGTATTGTTGATTGGTGACATCATGGGACACTTTGAAATAATACTGATCTAACAGTACTCAAAAAACCGACCTAAATAGACACTTCTGCTATACCAGTTGTATTCTTAATGGTAGGTATTATATGAAATACCAAGTCTTAATGTCCCCATACTTCACAAATGTTACTTTTGGAAATGTAAAAATAAAGTAGATATCTGCTAAGATATAATTTATATAAAATAATTATAATCAAACCACAAACAAACATATTTGATATTTGAAATCACTTCAGTTCAAGTTACTAAAAATGACCAAAACCTAACTTATATGAATAAATTGGTGTTTTTTAAATGTACATATGAAAAGTTTTTACTTATGGCATTAAACTTACCTTCGTTCTCCATAACTACTTATAGTATTAAACTTCTTGTCTCTAAATATAATTTGTTTTTTTAAAAGAACAAGACGGCAGGAAAGGAAATATTTTTTTAGTATACGCCAAAGCCAATTGATAAAGTATTAGTGTACGACGCAGTACGGATATAAATGATAAAAGAAGGGCACAACTAACCACATCAAACGTCAAGTATATTATGCCACGGTTCATCACCCACGTCATAGACAGGGGTGAAAACGAAGGTGATGGGCGGGTGACGGGGAGCCTTCTCACAATATTACCTCGGTAAATAAATTCTACCCTTCTCTTACTTGTGTAATACATAGCGAACAGTGTACGCTATCTACTTGGTAAAATATCAACTATTTTGCTTTTGATTTTTCAAATATTAATATTGGCGGCAGTAGTAGGTACCTATAAAAACAAATTACTCTAGAAAGTTATTCTATACTCTTCACTCTTTCGTCTTTAGTATTCTGATGGATTAGTATCTTATTTATATTGTCTATTAATTATTGATTTTAAAATGAAAACGTGTTCAGTTGTTGGTTGTTAAAGTTTTGAACAGGGTCGTAATCATAGGCGTAACTAGAGGGGTGCCAGGAAGTGCTTCAGCATCCTCAAACTCTAATTAAGCACTCCCTGGCCCTGTTTTAAAACATTAAAAATAATGTAAAGAAAGAAATGGTATCTTTTTTTAAAAAAGATTTTATGTTTTAATTGAAAAAAGTTTAATAATAGGCTTTTCTTAAATTAAACAATTTGCGTTACAATTCCAATGAGTTCTGCAACATCTGAACATAATAATTTTTCAAGTATGCAACAAGTTAAAAATCGGTTGAATGCAAGAATGTTAAGCAACGGTTTACTGACTTATTCATTTTATATATTGAAAGGCATGTTGCAAATATCATAAAAACAAAATCAGTGTGTGTTATTGAAATAGGTAGGTATAAATAATTTTAGTACCTCCTATACTGTAGGTCTAGTTGCGCGGTCGTAAACCTCTTTTATTTAAAGAAACAATTGAAAGTAAATTAGAATAGACAGCAATAGACCAAAAATTAAATAATCAAAGGAACTTAAATATAAAATTTTTGAACATTTTTTCACAAATTATGTTAAAACAACAATTTCATTGTCAAAAGATAATATTTTAGTAAGTATGGAATATAGTCCAGTGGTTTTCAAACTGTGTGTCACGGTCAGCAAGCATTCGCTGTGTGCCGCCCGCGGTCTTCTGAAAAATGTTTACCACAAATGACCGATTACATTGAACTGTGATATAAAAAAATAAACGAGTTCCTGTCAAGTAGTTCTATTGTAACGACAAACGACATACGAGTATTTTTTTTTAAATACATTGGTAATATTAATTTACTTATACTTATAATACATTTTAATCATAGGATAAATTTGTTACTCGTTTTGTTGACAATAATGCTTCAGTAAGTCAACCACCAAAAAAAAAACCAAAATACAGTAAGATTCGTCAGTATCACGAAGATTACTCAAAAATGGGATTTTCTTGTACTGGTGATTCGGATGATCCTCGTCCATAGTGCCTCGTATGTGGTGAAAAATTGTCAAATGAACCCGGTAAATTTAAACGTCATTTGTCTAATAAGCATTATGACAAAATTCGTGAAGATTTCTGAAGAAGCGAGTTATGTAGTAGCAGAGTGTTGTTGTGGCTAAAACAATGAAACCACATACAATAAGTGAACAGTTAATTGTACCCGCTTGCCGTGAAAATGTGAAAATATTCTTTAGGATAGAAGCAGAACACAAAATATCGAAAATTCCTTTATCTGATAGTACAATTAGTATTCGCATAAACTACACGCCCAAAGATATTGAGCAGCAAGTATTAAATAAGTTATTTGATATTCTCTCGTGTTTGCGCTACAAGCAGACGAATCTACAGATATAAGTGGAAAAGCACAGCTTTTGGTTTTGTATGCATGGATGTTAATGACGATACAAGGAAAACATTTTTTGTTGGAAAACATTGCCCAGAACAACTAGAGGTGAAGATGTTTTTAAAGTTTTGAACGAACATTTATCATCAATAAATTTATCATGGAACAATTGTATCGGAATATGTACTGATGGAGCACCTTCAATGACTGGCTCAATTAAAAGTTTTATTTCTTTAGTCAGGAAAAAAAATTCAAAAATTATTTTTACCCATTGCTTTCTTCATAGAGATGTCCTAGTGGATAAAATCCCTAGTTAGTGATTTATTATTATTATTTTGAATTTGATTGAATACATACGATGTGTCATCAATCGTGGGCCGGAGTACCTATAGGTATGGGCACAGCGTTGATGTACTTGCAGATTGACTGTCAATGAAATTCCCAGTTTCTAACTACTTACAGTATTGTCTTCCAAGGTAAATTGTTTTGAGCTAAATATTTATACAATAACACTTAAAAAATAAGTAAAATAATAAAATACTATGTAAGTGTTTGTTATTGATGAAATTAAATAAGTACATAATAAAATTTAATAATTTAATATAAATATTTAACTATCGGAAATACTAGAATAAATAAAATAATTAGGAATACATGAACTAACTTGTTATTTTTATCGTAACGTTGATGTATAAGTGTATTGCCAGTTAACCTTTAATTGCTTGTATTTTTAATTTTTTGGATTTTTTTATTTCCCAAAATTAAAAAAAAATAATGAGGACCAAAAAAGTAAATTAATTTAAAAGTTATAGAGTATAACGTATGTAGTTACCCACTAATGAGTTAAAACAAGAGTGCAAGACCGTTGTCTAAATTCTATAAGAAAACGATATTATGTTGTTCAATAACTAATAAGTAATATTTTTAAAAATGACAACGCCAAAACTTATTTTTAATTTCGTTATTATACATTATAATAGCATAAACAGTACTATAATATTGACTATAGTAATAATTAGGGCCCGGAACTTGATGCATTCGCATCTTTTTATCTAATGCTTGTATTCGAGGCCCGTCTTTATAGAAATTTGACTTGTGCTATGCAGAATTCAATAATACAAATTTTATTTTGCATTTTTTTGGTAATTCTCAGTTGTAAAGTCATTTTTTTAACAATTTTAGGGCACATTTTTTATGAATTATGATGTCTGACACATGAGTTCATTATCAAAAAACGTAAATTTTTATAAATTAACATTTTTTATAATCGTTATAGTCATTTTTGTTATTTTTGGAGACATTTTTTTATGTTTATAAGTCATTTTAACACTTTTTTTGTGTGCATTTTTTAAAGATTTCTAGGTCATCAAGTTCCGGGCCCTACTAATAATGTAACATAGTAACAATTATTATTTTTCATAATACGCATTGAGTAGTGTACTAGTAGTGTACTTGTTAGTCTACCCCGTGATAAAGTAATAATTGTTACTTTATCATTGTCTACCGAATAATTATATTATTTTAATATACCTACTACAGTTGTACACTTGTATTACTTTACTACAACACTTAATAATTAAAACTATTTATTTTACTTCATTGATGTTAATATAATATATTATTGAAAAAATGCATACGGGACACGGACATGAGTCGTCATTGTGTCGGTGCTATTTTTATCACTCACTGACACTCAAACAAGTTGTGTTGAACTTTGAGTGGGAGCCAGAGCCGTGTTTAGCGAGGGGCAAAGGGGGCAATTGCCCCCGGCGGCAAAATTTGAAAATATTTCATAGGCGGCATTTGTATACTAATTTTTCAAACATTTTTTTGTTTTTTTGTAATAAATCAATTTTGCCATTAGTTGTTATAAATATTATACAATTTAATGTTAAAACATTAAGCATTAAGAATTTTCGTGAGTGTACCTACCAGTGTCCAATTGTACTACGGAGAGATCGTTTTCATGCCTCAAACGCGTAAAAAACTATTTAAGGTCTACCCAAACTGATGACAAGTTGAATAATTTAGCATTGTTCTCGATAGAGAATGAAATGTTAAGCAAATTGAATTGCGAAGATTTAATTGACACATTTGCAAGAACCAAATGTCAAAGTAAATCGATCAATATTTAATCAGTAAATAAGTAATTTATTATGTAAGAAATGTAGATATTATTTTATATACCAACATTTTGTCATTCCATATTTTTTTTCTATTTTTTAGCAACAATTGTAATGTTTTTGTATTTAAAATATAAATAAAAGTTGTTTTGCATACCTATCTAATTAAATTTTATATTATCGTATTGAAGGGCGGCAATTTTCCACAGGCCTACAAGCTGCAAATACATAAATATGCCTGTGCCTATTTGTTTAGACTTTAATTCCGATTAGGCGGATATGAATTAGCCATTGCCCATTAGGTAACCATTTGAATTGATCGCATTTTAATTTCTAATAAATATTAGGTACTGTCTTAGACTTCTATTAGCGGTTTTAGTAGCCATCATATTGTTTTAGTTTTTAATTTTTAAATATTTTGTGACAATTGATAAGATTTTTAGAAACTTTGAATACTTATAGATTATATTTCATAAATTAGTCATATAAAAGTAGATTTGTATAAATCGAAGAACTTCAGAAAATATTTTGCTATTTGGAATGAGGAATTAAATATGCATGTTATTGTCATGTTATTGTCATTGAAAAAAAGACATTTTTATATTTATTTTACTTAATCTTTTTTTTAGATTATACATATCTTTTCCTCATTGAGTCAATAACTTTTTCAATAAAATTAGCATCACCATTCTGATTAATTTATATTATTTTTTCAACATATACAAATTAGAAAAAAACAATTTATTTACATATTTAATACACCAATTTATTTAGCCCCTTTAATAAAAAATATTTAAATAATAATGATTATTGATTATCATTATCATTTATCTTAGTTCAAATATTTATAAAATAACATTTACTTAAATTCAGAATCATTGTATATATTATATTATTGTTTATGAAATATTTTTATTTATTTTATTTTTTTGAAATTTTTACAAAACTATTTAGTAATATCAATTTAATTATAATTAAATTGATCTACAAAAATATTTATTTTATCAATCCATTATTAATTTTACTATGAAATACAATTATATTTTATTAACATCAAGATTTACTATTACTTAACAATAATTTATTTGTAATATTGTATATTAAAATTTCTTGAAAAAAATAATATTTAAGTATTTATGCTATTATATTTTAATAAAGTATTTAAAATATTTTGTATACTTTAAGTTATTTCTTATGATTGAAAACTTGGATAATTTTATCAAAAAAATTAAAAAATAATAGTAATTATATTCAATTATATAAATTCTAGCTTACTCTCCTCAATTTCTAGAACTCTTGTCGTATTGCCCATATCTTTTAGTATACTAGAATATACATTAATATTATGCGAAGTACTCAAATTAAATGTTATAGTGAAGTTAAAGTTCATCAACTTAAGGATACAAAAGCACTAATGATAGTTTTACAAGAAATTAAAAAATAGAATATACAATTGATTTGATTTCAATTTTTATAGTATTATAATATTTTGAATAGCCATAAACAACATTACATTAATTTGTTAAAGTGTAAAAGATTGTGATACAGTAATTGCATAAGTTACATAATATATAAAAAGAAAAATAAACAAAACAAAAAATCAAAATGTCTTTAACATCTAAATAAGTGTGCAACATATTATAACAAAAACAATGTAACATAAAAGATACATTAAAAATGGCTAAGTACAGCAAAGTATATTATAACACCTAGATCAAGTACAGAAATATTACTTAACACTTAACTTAAACCTATCGGATTACCTCTCCTATCAGAGTACATAAGGATTATGGACTCTAAAAAATAACTTTTGAATGTGATAATAGATGTAAAATATAATAAAATTTTTTATAAATTACATATTAATTTACAAATACGTTACAATTTAATGAATGCAAAATCTAAGTAAAGTTTGTTTTAAAGTATATTTCATATCTGAAATTCATATACCAAATAGGGTCAAATAGTTAATATTAATTTGATACAAAGTTTCTCATTTTAGTTTAAATCATTAGTTTAGTTAATCTATTATAACAAGTATATTGATACAAATTAGTGAATAGTTTAATTATGTTCTTATATTACATAACATCTACATCGTATTATTAAGAAAAGTATAAATAAACAATAATATTAGTGAAAAATAATATTTTAATGTCAGTGTATGTCAATGTCTATTAGTTTTAATTAATAAATATAAAAAGAGATCGCAACGCAATACATTTTTTTAAAAATGTTATTGATATAATTTAATTATAACCATGACAGCACAAATAAAAAACAACAACGAAACAATGTATATTAACTATTTTAACTATATAATATATTAATTATTATATTAACTAATTACGTTAAAAAAAATTTTAAAAGCAAAATACAAAAATGAAAATTTGATTTTAAATATAAAAACCATTAATTGTATTAAAAAATTGATCAACTCGGAAACCAATATTTTAATTTTAATTAACTTACTACGAGATTTAAAAATGGAAACATTTCAAAATAGTTTTTATCATAATAATAATATATGTTCCATTTTAATTTATTTCATAAACGTATCTATATAATACATATGTATTTAATACAAATATTAAATGACTCTAAATTTAAAATTTAAAACAAATTTAACTAATTAACCACATTACAAATTGATAATATTGATAGTAAACATTTAAAGATTGAAGTAAATGTATTATTTTTACATATATCATTATGTTTAAGTTCAAATTTCCATTTTTTGTTTTATATTTAGGATGACAATTGACATTTTATATTTACATAAAAAAAAAAATACATCCATCCCAATTAATCTTAAACTGCATTTAAAACCCTTAATAAACATAAATACATAAATAATAATGAGAAGAAACATTTTTTGAAGTACGGACATATTATGTTAAATTTCAAGTAAGATGTTTCCAGACATAATCAGCTAGAAGTGAAGTACATTGTGTGCACGAGCAATTAGCTTGTTCTCAACTATGCTTTGGATGACCATCCATACCCATCTGATGACGGGGCAACTACGAATAAATTTTAATTATGATTAAGAAAATATATCTTAAAACAAATGGTTTTAATTAATTTATAATCTTACAGCCATGTTAGGAGGTTGTTGCGGAGCAGCTTGGTACATGGGGTTTGAGTTTAACACTCCCAGGTTATGGTTGACTTGTCTTCTGTTATCTGATCTTGGTTCTTGCACAACACCTCCACGGATGACTACATGGGAAGGGATATTATTTGACAAATTATGAGCTGGATGTCTGTAAAATAAATTTAGGAAAAATTGTAATATAACTTTTAAACATGTTATATTAGATGTGTAGTATACTATTGGTACCTATTAGGTATGTGGTTCTGATATCTATGTTGCAATGAAGGATCAATATTTCCATGGTTGGGCTGATAATTTGACCTAGGTGGTTGAATAGGAATTGGAGCTTCAGTATGATTATTAGTAGTAGGAGGGGCTGGTGCTCGGTTCCTATTATCTTAAATATACAATATACATGTAAGTCAAATAAATGACTAAAATAATAATATAAACTAGAATTAAGGACAAAGATATATGTTTATAATACTTTGAGGTGTGAGTGGAATTGCAAGACGTGCATTAACGGCTAATAAGTGATCACGGCGTCTTGTATAACTAGCTAGTTCATCTTCCAAATTAACATTTTCACTCTTCAATTGATATAAGCATGTTAATAATGAAGCAACTAAATTTTTAACAAAACAGTTTTAATAAAAAAAAAATAAGATGCGATAATGAAAAATGTTATACTATCAAAGTGCTGCGCTTGTTCCATCAAAAATGCACCACCTTGTTCCCACTGTCTTTCAAGCAAATCTTCTAAAGCTTGAGGACTATTGTTATTAATACCATTTGTAAATGATGACCATGATGAAGCTGACCCTTGGGGTTGTGGTGATTCCTGTAAAATAGTTTATGATCAAAAATATGTAAATATAATACGAATATCTATAATTTGAATGTCAACAAACTTGAGGGACAATTTGAGATGCTCTTTGATTTCGTCGCTGCAACTGAGGACCCATCATTAAATTTTTAGGTACATTTGTAGATGAATTTGATTCATTATTAAACATTTTATGTGTTTCTATTTCCTCATTTAAAGTGTCTGTCATTTTCTGTGCCATACTTGATGATGGATTCAACGAATTCCCCAACATATGAGGAGCAGCATTGGTGCTTTTTTCAAATCTAAATGGATAAGATATTGTGCAATTATTTTTTAAACACTGGTTATCATTGTTATTTACACTTTTTTTTCGGTTGCTTCTGTTTTGGGAACATGTTTATTATGTGTAGAAGGAGAATTAATTACGCTGGTTTCTTTTTTCAATGGGATTGGTTCTGGAATTTGGGTCAAATTTACTGCCGATCCACCTAAAACAACAAATTAAAATTAAACATATTTTACATATACATACACATTATAGAATATAAAATATTTATTGAATTTAACAAACATTAAATCCAATTCAATATATTTGATAATATTTAAAATATTCATAAAAATATTAAACTCACTTGATTTTATAATTGTACTTTTGTTTTCAACATTATATAAGTTTGGTTCTTCAGTTACTTTTAAGCCATTAGAGCTTTGATCTTCCTCAGACTTTGGAATATTCATTGCATTCTTTGTTTTCTGATACTTAGCTGAATGTTTAATTTCAGTCTCAAGATCTTCAGGATAGTTTTTCTTACCTGCTGGTCTGTTTTCCACTTTTGTTCCTATCGAAATTACTAAATTTCCAGATGGGTGAGTAGTTACAATATGCGGTCCTGATATTCTAGGATCTTCACTTTGAGCATTCCGAATTGTTGAGTCCTTAACTTTTTTCTCGTTAGCAATTTTATCACCTAAGTAATATACTCAATTGTAAATATATTTATTATTTTTAACATATCTAAAACTTAAATTTAGGATCGAGTAAAAAGGAATATATATTTTTATACTCAGATAATATTTGATTATTAGTATTCAATATGTAATATAGATGTGGTTAAAATGATTATTACACCCCAGGTTTCCAAAATGTGTAGATTTATAATTTCAGTTAGACATCAAGATCATTAGTATTACATTATTATATGACATCAATATTATTAGTTTTAAATTTTGTAGACATTTAATCATTAAGTGTTTTATTTAATACACGGTCCATTTTAAAATAAGTGGGGAAATAAATCTTAAGATCTATATCCCAAATATAGTTTCTGAGCCCCAGAAAGTCCTATAACTGAAAATTGAAAGTTTTTATATTACTCCAAGATTCAATATTATGAAAAATGAAAATGGCCATTATATGAGTAGCTGACAAACTGAACTTTGGTTCCTACTTAACCACATAGATTCATAATTGTATACAATAGTTATATAAAATACTTAAAATAAAAACCAAAAATATTATATTATATTTCCATTTAGATAATTTATTTAGACTATTTAAACTAAATACATTTGTTTTGTCTTGATGATAGTTCTTCAACATCTTTATATATATGTCACACATGTTTAATTAAAACTAATTATAAAATAAAATACATACCAAAGTTGTTAATGATGGTCAATTTTCGTTTTGGTTTTGAAGTTTGAGAATCTGTAATATTATCAATGTTTTGAAGTGACTGCTTTTCAGGTGTAAGATCTGATGATGAGTTGTCTGATTGATTTTGAGGACGGTAAGGAGCAATAGGTTTGATATTATTGCTTTTCTTCTAAAAAATAGATGAGTATCAATAACTATGTAATGAATACACGATTATTTGCAACTATCTATAGGATGTTATTTATAAATAATGAATGTGCACAATAAAAATAATAAATACTAACCAACTTGGAATAATGATGTTTACAATAACCAACGTATTTAACATTATCATAATAGTTTCCAGCTTCTTCACATAGTAAACCAGCACTTTGAGCACATGTCACATGAAATCCTAATTTACACCCAGATTTGTTACATGACATACATGCACCAGATACTGTTACTTTTTGTCCTTTATTTTTTTCTTCACAAATATAACACAACTAGAAACAAAATACAGGTATAAATGAATTACTAAACATATCAAACACAATATAATAAATATATATATATATAAATTATATACTAATATGAAGTTATATATTTTTAAGAGCTATTACCTTTCGGCATTACAGCTTGAAAATATTATAATATATACTTGTGGTTTTAAAACATAATTCAAATAAACTAATTATAATATAATGTGTAGTGTGCACAATGTTCAACAGTAATATACAAGGGCTTGAAACAGAAGATAAAGAATGTTAAAAATATAATAATTAATAAGAATAAGAAAATATAAATATTGTTAAATAAGCTAAAAGAATAAGTGTAAAAAGATTAAGCTATGGGCCATGCAAAAACTGTCTACAACAATAAACTAATAAAGCTTTTAAGCATTTATATACATACTATTTATAGCTTCTATCACTTTAACTATAAAGCTTGTTTTAAATTTATTTAAATTAATTATTTTAGTTTATTTTTATAATTATTAGAAAATCAGAATTTTAACATTGAATATTTGTTTTATAAACTTCAAATTCATTAGGTGAATTACGGACTAATATATTTTTAAAACAACTAAGTATAAGATTTAAAAAAATATTGGGGATTTTGAATCAAATTTTTTCTTCAATCTAATTTTAATTTAATAAACATTGGTTTTATTTTTCACCTATAAGACTATAGAGATATTTTTGTTGCATTTATTTACTCAATCTAATATAGTTTTTTTTTTATACATTTTTAACTTATAAATTATTATTAAAACTGAACATTTTGATGGGTTTTGGGTTTTTATTTTATCGACAAATTGTTGATGTTCAATGGTCATTGAATAAACAATAATATCTCAAGCCTGTACCAAAAAAGTATATATTATTTTGTTTTTAGTACATACAGTAACTTGTAACTTTTAAATGTTAATAAGAAACTTAGATTTAATTTGAATATGTCAAAACTTTTTAAATATGTAAATTGTATATTGACATCAATTATGAAGATTTAACAATAATATATTGATCATATTTAATTGTTGATACTAAATTTGGATTAAAAATAATAATATACATAAGACATTACCATTAACATGCAGAAATACTCTTATAATTTTAATAATTAAATATAAGCGTCCATCATAATTTAACTATTATCTAATAACATACAATTACAAATACATCAAAGAATTTAATTTTGAATCTATTCAACAGTTGGAAACTAATTTAAGATAAGTTCAAGCCCTATTAAGACCAAAATAATTGATATGTGGAAAATGAATATTATTTACTCTGTTAAAGCGGTCTCGGGGTATTGCACTCAATTTTACTGGTTCCATAGTAGTAACATCCATAAATGTAACTTCTGGTATATACAATGCGCATACAACATGAGCCCAGTTCCCATTTTCAGTAGGTTTTAGAGCACCATCTTTAGATGGACACAGTTCACATTTCTGAAATTAATGCCATAGTTTTCTTACATTCTAAAAGGAGTGTTTAAAAATGAATCTAATTTTTTTAACTAACCACTTTAATAGATTTTTCTTTAAACGCTTCACATTTCCTGCAAAACCATTCTCCTTTTGGTACAGTCCGAATTCCATAACAAGCTGTTATAAGATTTTAACAAATTATACAATATCTAAGTATTTTGAAAATTTTCTTAAAAATTGACATTGAGGGTATCAAAAAATAATTTAATTTTTAATAATGTGACAACTACTGTGCTATTGACAGCAAACTTACCTTGATGTACAGCAACGTTACAATTAGGCCCATCACAATACACCAAGGGGTTTTCAGTCCATCCTGTATCATCACAACATACGCTGCATCCACCAAGCATTTCTTTCATATTGAATATTTACTACAGATTCAAGTATTACAAAATATATTTTAATAAATACACATCTGATATAATTGGGTAGTATCGGACAAAACTTAACACAAACCTCAAGAC
Organism: Neotoxoptera formosana; assembly: GCA_022818045.1. Lineage (NCBI taxonomy): Eukaryota > Metazoa > Arthropoda > Insecta > Hemiptera > Aphididae > Neotoxoptera > Neotoxoptera formosana. Next base: position 43,721,009 of record CM040630.1, on the reverse strand, counting down.
ACTAGGTTTGGTGGAAAACAATAAAAAATTATGTGATAGTGATTGCGTTCTAAGTTTAATCAGGATTCATTTCAATCAAATACTCACTAAATCATACACAAAAAATAAAAACAAAATAATAAAAATAGTAATAATAATAATGTAAAGATAAAAAACACAATTTAATAATATAATTATTATAGTTAAGTATTGCTAATGAGACACAAGAAACAAAAATATTGGTCGGCACAAATATCAAATACCTAATATGATAAAGTCTACATAACATAGCCGACCATAATGTATTTTCACTATGAAAGACTCATACTATACAACGATAAAATGGACTAGCAATTTAGTGACTTTGTTCTGAACTAATAACAAACATCAACAAAACATTCCCTATTACACTCATACAACACGAAAATAAAAAAATAAAATAAAAATTATAAATTGGATTTATAGTTCAACAGCATGTAACAATCTCGGCACTCGGGCATTGGCGTTCACAGGCAGGTCAGTAGAATAGGTAATAGATTTATAACAATTCAACCACACTACAGCGAAATATTTGAAATGCTCCATTGCCACAAGCCTAATATTACCGATAAATTATAAACATAATATAAATATGATTATAAACGAATACATACTTTTGTTGCGCGCCTATCACTCAGCGTAAAATTTCGTTATTACAAATTAGATACAACTATAACATTACAATATATATCAAACATAAATAGTATATACACATTACATTATATTATTATATTTACTAAACAAAAATTTCGGTTTACAACTACAACTGCGGAGATAATATTATAAAATCAATGATAACGCCAAGGAAAAAAAAAAAAAAATGAAAAAAGATCAAAGATTTTCGACTGACGGAACGTAACGTCGGTTCCGTAACGTTCGATTGAGCGGTGCCGGTACGCATATTATGAACCCGTAACAATTTTATTGATCGCGAATCCTCGATAGTAGTTGATAGTGTTCATTTCGATTGAGATAACAACTTGAAAATATTTATTTTACTCATAGTTTTTTCTTTCGAAGTACCTATTGAAGTTAACCGTGAACATAATATTAATTTCCGAAACCGTTTAAACATGAAACAGTACAAGTAGAATAAGCTATTGTGTGTATAATGCAGATGTACTGCAAAATATATCAGTGTAATCTATTTGCGGGTGTGTTCAGACTTCCAGAAGCTGATTGGGCATTGTTCTGCCCAAGTAATTTTTATTTGACAAACTCGTAACTAAAACACCCTATTCGTAAAGCAGATTTAGTCTAACAAAACCAAATTAAAAAAATTGTTACCTCACAAAGTTCACAAATATTACTAAAAAAAAACTATGACGCTAAAACAACAGCTGCTAAATATGGTACCTAACAGTACCGTTGTAATATGCATATAAGTCACTAAATATAAAGCTATGAACTAAGTTAAGAAAACATATGCTTGTTGTACAAAATTTAGTAATAAGTCTTAGAAGATGTAGCAACATAGACTAGGTTAAACTGTAATATATAAGAGATAAGAATGTATAGCCATGGGGATGTCCGATTTCTACGCAGGCAGTCTGGCTGTTATTTATTAATCTGATATAATTATGTTTATTTGTTATAATAATGTGTGAGCATATCATTGCATCACTAAAAATATCTATCTCTTAATAAAGATTTGAGCACAATTCAAAATTGATATGATCTTCATATTTACAGAATATATTATAAACAGATACCTAAGTAAAGTTATATGAGTACCGCTTCATCGAGAAAAGCAAAATATAACTATTTACTCAGTATCCCATACATGTTTGTATTATCATTAATCATTATGTGATCGGATATCAAAAATATGTATTTATAGAACCAAAATATTTAATTATGCTTTATAATTTATTTAGTGAATTTATGAAATAGTATTTTAAAAATTAAAAATTATTATTTATATAAAAAAATTGATACAAATTTTTTTAAACTTTTTAATCAATTTGATTACAACGAATAATTACAATATGCATTTTTAAATTTTCAAACATAAATGAACTTTGATTTGGCCTTAAAACTGATTTAAATTGACTGAATGATCGTTCAACCCTGATTCAATGCTATTGGTGAGTATTTTATATTTACTTTATCTGAAGGAAAATATTCTATATCGAACAAAACTTGATCAGTGGAAAGACCCTTTTCAATACTTTTCATTTGTGCTAAACCAGAATTTTTTTGTAATACATTTTTAACTATGTCATTCACCATATTGCCAATTGTCCCTTGATCTTTTTCAGAATAAATAATTAGTGTTAAATCTGGTAAATTAAAGTGAATACATTTTAAGTATAAGCTAGTTTAAGATGAACTCGTGAAAACTAACTAATTTAATTTAAGATTATTGCAGAAAATAGCAAATTATGTAAGAATATGTAATATTAAGTATGGGTCATTTTATTACAAATCATTTGAAACAAATGTATCACTTACCCAAATTAATTTATTTAATAACAGTAAAAATATGTATTAACATATAAAATCCGAGCTCTATTCATTATTAGTTATTAGTTATTATTATTTTTATTAAATTGTAGAATTGTAGCTGAGTTCAATAATATTTGATATTTTATATGTAAGTAATTAGATTTTATTCTAATAATGAATTTGATTCTTATAATTTAGTTTAGTTGTGGACCAGAAGTAAACAAATAGGTATCTAAAAACAGTTAAATTATTTTGTTATAAATATTTTATTATTGATTTAAGTATTAAGTATTTCCAACAATACATTTATTTAAAACTGTGAGACTTTTTCTATGTTATTTGTTTGGTTTAAAAACAAGGTAATCATATTATTAATGATTTAATTATTATTAATTGTATGTACAAAAAAAAAGTAACTGAGTTAAGTTGCTTTTATTTTTAGTTAACTTTTAACTTTTTCAAGTTTAAAAAAAAAATGTAACTTTTAACTTTAAACCTAATTAAATTTTTTCTGGATCAAGTTAACTTCATAAGTTAGAAAAAAAAAATTAACTTGCCCACTCTTGATAATTATTTATTGTTAAGAAATAAAGTAACCATTGATTAAATACATATGTCAATTAAATTTATGATTATACTCTGATGAAATACTTTAAGAAAGATACTAAAATTTTACCCAAGATAAATATCAAATAATATTAATTGTATATTACTAAAATAGTCACTACAAAAATAAAATTAATTATAATTATATACCTAACTGTGTATAATAATATTTTAATATTAAAACAAAATAACATATGTAATAAAAAAATACTAATTATTATTTTAATACCATAATAATCATAAATAAACTGCCAATGGGTAAATCAAATTAAGTCTTTTTTTAAATGAAAGTTTTTTTTTTGCTTTTAAGGATTTAGTTTTTAATGTCTGTTCAAAATTTAAGTTTTCAGGTTTTCTAATAGATCATTTTCTGTATACAAAATTATGTCAGATTGTCTTGTAATGATAAAGATCTTTTCTTGAATGCTCTTTCTGCAGTACAATTATTAGTTGCAGGAATAGTAAGAGGGATTCTGATTTCTATATATAATTTTAGAAAAATATCAACAATATTATTTTAAGCCATTCATTTAGTGTACATCACTACCATTAAAGTCTGTTCTGCATTGATCCCAAATTTGTTTTTAATAAAATAGATCATTTGTAAATTGTAATTAAATAATCTACATAATTTTTGTATACTTTAATAAATGTAGACACTTTCCTCTGTATCATTGCCGTTGTTGTCATTGTTGACTCTCTGTCATACCAATTAAAGTATACTATATTTTCTTATATTCTAATAGTCATACAACTTTTGGTAATAAGTTATTAATAGGACTGAGATTTATATGTAAATATATATTTTTACTAAAACATGATAAATTAATTATTGCAAATGATAAATTGGTTCTACGTGATTTGCAATAATATAAGACATATTTTATTTTATATTTTTTTAAATCAATTGAAAAATTTCCTCTTTTTTACATATTTCTTAAAAAAATTTCATAGTACTAAAAAGTAAAATAATGTATGTATAATTTATAATTCAATTTACATCATCAAAATGTGTGGTTAACTAGTTTTAATAGTATTATACATTTATACTTTGATAATAATACTCGTATAAATTGGGTATAATTGCAAAGATAAAGTGTCAATTATAACTTTAAAAGTACCTATCATTCTTTATTTTATCAACCCTATGATGAATATTATCTATAGAATTTGAATCATCAATATCTTTTTTTTTATAACTCTTGATTTTTCCCATGAAAATGTTGATTTTCCACATAATTCTTTAGATTTATTCAAAACTGTATCAAATAGTTTTCTATAATCTTGTGCATATTATTCTAAAAAATCATATAATGAAACAACAACAGATAAATTTATATATTTTGACTGTAATGTTTTGCTTGTATAACATCGAATCTCTGCAATATTGGGGTCCATATTTTCAACATGAAAACAAACTTTAACTTTTACAATTTTTTCCTTATTAAATTTGCATCATGTCTAGTTAATGGTGTTTGAGTTATATCTTCTGAGTTTTGATATTTTTAAAACTTCTAATATTTCTTTATATCCAGATAATACTCCTGTACAAACTTCGTGCCGTGAGGACCACCTAGTAGGTACATACATTTCCGACAACATTTCTTAGGCCTACTATTATTAGCTCAAAAACTGTCAATATAATTTAAAATTTTTTTGGTGTATAGATAATGATAATCTAAACATTTGTTGAAATTTTCAAATGTCTATGGTTATTCCTTTTTGAATTACATCAAAATAAGAAAATTCAAGGTCTAATTTCAAACGTTCATAAAAAATTAGTTTGAGTATCCGATAAACTTTTTCTTTTTTAGCAAGGTAGAAAAACATAGAGAATCTTGTGTAGAATTTTCAAATCTTAGATTTGAATAGACAATTTTTTGTGAATTTCCTATATAAAAAAACTTTAAAATTTTAACCTTAGACGCTTATAAAAAACTATTAGAGACATACGCTCAACTTTTTTTTTAATTTTCACTTACAACAAGTTATGAAGAACATTGTATTACATTTTAAAGTTTTTTTAATGACTGAAAAAAATTGTATTGGTAGTAATAAAAAGAAAAAAACCCGAAAATTAATTGCACCTATAAATAGCTCAAAAAAGTCAAAACATATTGAAAATTGTATTGTGAAAATGTCATGTATTTAAGGTAATTATTTCTTCTGTTACACCAAAAATAAAAATACATTTTATTAATTATTGATTATTGTATATACAGACAAACAGAACACACATTATAAAATCAAATTTAATTAATACATTCACATTGCTCTGCTTAGAATCTAAAATTACATTATTAGTTGATATGTTTCGAAGTGATTATGCGAAACATGATTATGACAAATAATTACAAAAGTGATATTATGAGTACCTATATATTACGCCATTCGTCACAAGTTTAATATAATAAGCACAATTTACCAGAACGATATTGATAACAATAAATAATTAGTTTTTAAACATTGTATCAAATATAAACATGTTTAACTACCTTCAATATGATTTGAAAAATTTCGAGATTCTGATAAATTTAGTCAAAATTTAAACTTCAAAGGCTTAAAAAAAATCGCACATCTGTATCTCTAATGGTGGTTAATAGCTATAATTACAACTAATGAATAATCTTGTTTTACAATTTTAAGGTTTTTAAACAATCAAACATTTTTTATCAATGTTTTTAGAATAAAAACTAAAAAAAAAAATCAAAAGTAACAAATGTTTTGAAAATTAAACCATGTATAGAAAATGCTAATATAATCATTTAGTGAAAATTTAAAGTACCTATTTACAGATATTCGTTTTTTTAATTACAACAAAACAAAATAAACTAATAATAACAAAATAAGATTTGATCCAAAACTGGTTTTTAATAAAAAATTTCTTTTTCTCATTTTCCAAATTATTAAGAAAAGTACTGGGAATATGAAATTTTGACCTTGTTTGCCCACATGTTAATTTATTTTTTAAATTTACGACAACTTGTTTGCACACAAAATGATGAACAATGAAAACCAGCTTGTGGACTGTACATACAGTTTGGGTGTACAGGCCACAGGGTGTCTTAGACAGGGCCGTATAGTCTTAAAGCATAACGATTATTTTCAATCGTTGTTTCCCATCAGTTTTTATGTCAGTAACCCTCGAGGTCTACTCGAGGTGTTTTTACACAACAAGTAGAGGGATATTTTCGATTTCAATGTCCGAGCGAGGTCCATAAAAAGGGGTGTCCGGTAATTGTATAAAAGTTCTAGAAATTGTAAGGAGCTCATTGAAAAGAAAGGCAGAAAATTATTTCCATACCTGTCCTAACAAATTAATACGCCAAGAGTTAAATAAATACTGATGTTGCTGAGAACATGAAACATGGTGACTGGAGAAAACTGATCCGTTGTTCAATATATTATGTACGAAAAAAGCATCTTCCCACACTACCATCAAACTTTGACGAGTCTTTAAAGCAACTTTTAAAAATGAAACAAACGTTTTTGCTTAGAATTAATTAGTTTTGTTTTTGAAGTGACAATAATTCTGTTATTATATTTACCTGTAAGAATAACTTGGGAAGTGCTTTTGATGAATACGTATTTGGTGACGAAACTTTTACTTATGCATCAAAACATTTCATGCAATTTTATACAAATTATTATTATTTATCTTTAGTATATTGTTTTTTGAGAAAAACAAGTACTAATATATGTGTCTATGTGGAAAACCATAATGAACTTGTCAATGTAGTTAGTAGGAAAAAACTCAAGTGTAAAAATATTTCATACATATTTTGAAAAAGCTGCACATATTGCTGTTCTTCAGAGTTTTCCACAGTGTAAAATAGTATGTTGTACCCAGATAGCAAGAAAAAGTTTTTTCGATGTTAAAAAAATATTTTATTTTTAATGATGTCATTATATAATTATTACAGTTTCATTATATGTTCATTAAAAAAATGTTATTAAAATTTTTTTCCTGAATTCTTGATTGGAAAGTTTTGATTCAAACATCGACACGTCTTCCTCGTTTTCTAGAGGAAGGATTTGAAATATTTCTTTTTGAAATGTATCCTCTTCAGTTTGCTCACCAAATCCAAGCCCAGTTTTCAGATCTATTTACTATATTGTAGATTTTGTCAGATAGTGACATAATACTTTATATTACATATAGTTCGGTTCATTTTGTGCATATGTTCTAAAAAATATCATATAGATAACAATTATTGTACAAAATATTATATATTATTCTTAGAATTACTAACACATATTATTTACAAATTAATCACTAATATTTTTCTAAAAACATATTATAGTTTGCTACAATTTTTAGTTTTAAATCTAATGCTCAACTGTTATTATCAATAATTCTATGTATATAAGGCTTTAATTTATGAGTACATAAAATATTTTAATCTGTTCAACTGTATACTATATATTAAGAATACCAATAATTTAAATTAAACTCTTGAGGTTCGCAACACCATAATTAAGTAATATAAAGTAAATAGTATACTAGATAAATAGTTTTAATAGTATTATATGTTTATATATACTATCTTTAAACATGATCATCAAATTGACTACTTGCCAGAATATTTATGATATATATGTTTTTAATTTATATCTAAATTTTAATACAATACGTCATATTATATCTACCTAGTAATTTGTCTTTATGAGCAGGTTGTCAGTCTGCTGACGAATCAAACAAGTTTATTCTTTTTCTGTTAACATTAGAACTCTCCGCTTGAAGTGGTTGAACAGATTGATCTTCATTTGTCATTTTAAATGGGGAAGATGATGTAAAAATTGTAGTATTTGATGGAATTTCTGGACCTAATAAAAATGTTTTTATTTATATCAAATTATAAATAACTGTTTTATATTTTATACAAGGGATATTTTAATGATTTACTATTATATGGGCTAAATATACCAATGCAATTGAGGTACCTATCTTAAATTGATCTTGCATAGACACAATTCATGAACAAAGAATAACATTTTTAATAATGTGTGTTTGGACTCCAGTTGAATCAATATTATGTATACAACTTAAAGTGTTTTAAATATTAATTTTATAATTTCTAACTTAATAAATAATAGTAAGTATTTTTTTTTTCTAACTTTTCTGAATTTTTGAAGACTTAGGTAAATTATGTTCTACATAAAAACTTAATTTTCTTTTTACATTTAATGTTCCACTGTCAATTTTATTTGCTTGTAGTGTTGAATCAGTTGGTATATCTAAAATTATATTAAAGAAATGTTACACACAATTGTACCATTATTAATTTGTATAATATTAACTGTATGTAAGTCTTATATATAGGAAATTTCCATTCACAATGTTCAATTCCATTGATGTATCTGAAAAGTTCATTGTGTTATTGATATCTTCTTGTTCAACTTAAAATACAAAAGGGACACATATAATAGTACTTATTATTAGTCAGTATTATTATTTATGATTTTTTTTTAAATTACTTAAATCGTCACAGGAAGCTGGACTCCACAATTCTACATCATACAATTTCCTCTTTTTTTCAATTTTTTTTCTTTTAATATTTTTGGTATGGTGTAAGTTTTGGGTTGCTTCAGATAGTTCGGTAGTAGATAAATCTGATGTAATTTTAGATCGTTTTGCTTTGCTACGAGCTAATTTATAAGAGTGGAAAAAAAATCAAAGTACAATAATTGTTATTAACACAAGATAGGTATATAAAAAAAATATATGTTCAACTAATCAGAGGTAGGTTAACCTAATATACAATTTTAATATCAGATATATGTATATAAATATTATATAGATATAGTACAAATACTACAGATGTGATATACCCACATGTATCATGTTAAATACCATATTGTAATAAAAGAATAAAAAATTTGTTAAGTTATATTCAAATATACTTACCATAGTTCTTATTACTCTATTTACGTGCTTGTTCATCTTGTAAAATATATATAGTTACAATTATTGAATTACACCAATATAGAGTAAAAAATTTCTAAATTCAGTCGCTTTCCAACGATTTAATTCAAGTAGTGTTCTAGGTTTCCTAGCAAATTCACAAGGTATGTGGATTTTCAATTGTTCTAATGCTTTAGACATTTCTTTGATTTTCCATGTATTGAAGGATATCGGATGCCAATTGGTCCTTTGATTCATAGCATTAAGAGTTTTCGTACAGTCCCTAGGCACACCAAATGCATGTAGTCTAAAGAAAATGTAGAGACAACATCAAACATTGGCAATGTTTCCAAAAGAGAAGTGTTACCGACATGATGTTCTTCTTGTGACTGATCTAAATAATTTTGATGAGTCCTTGTTGGCGGACATCTTGTGGATGGCATATATGGAAAACAAATTCTATTGGCCAAGTATTCTCCTTCAATTTCACATTTTGAGCAGGAATAAAACCCTGAATGACCTTTTATCTTTAAGATATATGATTTTGCAGGGGCATCACAACACATAGTACGAATAGAAAAATTGTACTTTTTACTATCAATATAAATACTTTGTTCTATTAAAATTTTAGATTCATCAATAAAATCATTGCTATCCTTTGGTTTTTCTTTTCCACAATATACTCCAATTGGAAATACATTATCATTGTTAGGATATATGTAAGCTAGTATCAGCCAAAACTGTTCAGAACTACTTTTAAACAGTGGCAATCCTTCAATTCCTACAACTATTTAAATGTTTGAATTATTTTTTGAACATTCTAATATATTTTTTTAATACCATTGGCAACACCAAAATGGTGATATTTACCTGGTTCTATCTCACGCAGATTAGGTTTTGTAGTATTGGAGAGCATTATTGTTCTGGCATTTTTAGGAATAGTTTCAAAGCAACTATGTTGTCTTAATAATAATAATAATTTACTTAAAGCATTTTGAGGAATATTAAATGTAACGCCCATTGAGTAATTAATGATAATATAGAAGATATTTCATTATCATTATTTCATAAATGTATATCATCATCTTCATCGGGTTTAGATGACAAATATTTTATTTCATCATCAGCAGAGTCATACATTGGTTTTTCAGTTAGTTCTGTAGTATTTTGGAGTTGATTTTGCTTTAAATTTAAATTTATTAAAGTTTTATTTTCATGTGGATTTGTTGGCAAATCAATTTCAACTATACATTTTGATTGTGATTCACTTTCGTTTAGTACAACTAAAGAAGGAATATCATAATTAACCACCATAACATCTTCAATGATATTAATATTCCATAACTCATCTACTTTTCTTCGTTTTGTTCGACTACTTAGATTTGATTGTTTTCGAGATGACATTTTATCTGAATATGGAACACTATTATAGGTCATTGTTGATAGATACAAATAATTTTATTATAGGTATACTTAATTATTTTATTTAAATACAATATTAAGTAGGAGCCAACATAGAAATTAAATTCATTTCATTTTAACCTTCTTCAGTTGATATAATATTATAAATTTATAATACTTTAAGGCTGAATTGATATTACTATAGTAGGTATCATTGTTATTGTAGAAAAGATAAGTAGATATAGAGCTTACTATCTGCAATTATAATATTATAAAATCAATACTACGCCTATATAATAATTACTATGATAATAACTAAGTTGCATCAAAAATATTTTTAAATTCACGATATTTAATTTTAAAGTAGGTATGTTTACTAGTGAATTTTTTTTTGTTCTTAACATATTAAAGTAAAATATTTTAACACCTATCTAATAGTATATTATTTCAGGTAATATTTAAATGTTCAGAAATCTATGAAACTAGGTATTTTAAGCACGGCTGCATTTGTAGGAATGGCGTATAATATATTGTATAGGTAGGTTCATTAAAATAATTACCTACATTATGATAAATACAATTAAAAGCAGTTAATTAACAGTTTATTAACCACGACACCGTTATTAACATTTGCCTACCAATATCTACAATAATTAATAAATTATGAAGAAGATTACCCATAAATTAATGTAAATATTTTACTTACCACAACACCGTAATACCAAATGAAAATTCAAAATACGTGCACCGAAAATCACAAGTCACAAATGACAATGGTCTATGAAATACGAATCTACTAAAACTATATGAATAGTGAATGTAATGAAACCATTCTGGTATTACCAATCGTTTATAGTGTGGCAATGTGGGAATATCGTGGCTGTCGGCTGACGCTGAGTGTCGAGGTCGACCCGTTGCACGTCGTGATCGACACGTTGCGCGTCGTGGTCGTGATATCGTAATAATTAATATATTTATAAATTGTTCAGATTTGTAGTTTTTTAATAATGATAATAATATTAAAAATAATATAATATTATTATTGTAGATACTAACTGTTATACTTCTGTATTTCACATATATAAATTAATTGCACAATATACTTTATATTTATTTTTTTTTTAATTAGACAAAGGTTTTCAAACATAACATATTATATTATAGTTATATTCAAAAGTCACAACCACATGCACTTTAATAATTCATATCATTTTCAACAAGATACTAGATAGTGATAAAAAGCTTATCACTTATTATTTTATCACACTAACTAGATGTATAAACAACCGTTTATCTTCACTATGCAGTAACGTTATTTAGGTCTATACTCGGAAAACTCTACCAACTATATGCAGCTGCGGGCAACAAGCGTGCATTCAACTTTGGGACAAACCCGATAATAAACTGCTAGATACCAACGTAGAAAATACATATCTTTATGATATACTGTATAGCTAATAGTTATATAGTATACACCAGTGGTGCGCAACCTTTTTTGATCCACGACCCCCAAAATTATTTATTTTAGTAATACGACCCCCCTTCCTACCAAAATTATGTAAGACGTGTATATTATTGTAAAATTATTGACGACCCCATAATAAAATTTGGCGACCCCCAGGTTGCGCACCACTGGTATACACTATACCTATCGACCAGGGGTCGATCTTTCTAGGAATATAGGTTGATCGTTATAAAAATTACATTATTTAAATAATAATATCACATCTATAAATTTTTTTTTACTTTTTCTCGTGTATTATTCAAATATTACATTATTATAATTATTATCATGAAGAAATTCAAGAAACAATAAGTATTTGTTCTTTGGAGCTTAGACTTTTTTTTTGCTCATAAAACAAATTTCTTCCTAAAGACCTAAAATCTCCTGGATGTCGATCACCATTCACCAGGGACTTAAAATTTTAAATTTAGCTCACTTGTTTGAAAAGGTTGGCGACCCCTGACCTATATTATTATAAGTCATGTTTACGAATTACAAGTATACGACCATCCATGACCATAATGTCCATATTTATTATTAATACCTAGGCTATAATTAATAATAATTTTTATTATATCATGTCAAATATATATTGAGTTTTAAATTACAAATAATCAAACAAACTCAATTTGTACAGGCCTTGAATAAATCACAATACATAGTACACAATTATGTGTTATTCTAATTAAAGCAACAAAGCATTTATTAATATTTGACCAAAATGGATTTTGTACGTTTTAACATAACGTATAAATGTTTATCGTTTTACGATTTCTACACTCATCGCATCTCGATCATTTTTAATAATTGGACCAATACGTTCAGAAAATACGCGAGTGTTTACAAATAATATGAAATTAAAAAATTATAACCTAATATATTAATTATTTTATAATAATATGATATTATTTATCGCATTAGAGCATATTGTATAGTTTATATTATAGTAATATTGTCTATTGTATAAGCTACTATAGTATACATTATACATATATTGGTACCTATAGCTAGACTGATATTGCTGATTTGTAATCATTATAATTTATAATCCATTAATACTTACAAAGTTGAATGTACAAGTGTACAACTATACTACTTCACTACGAATTTTAATACAAGCACATTAATATAAGGCCCTATGTTCTTCGAGCCAATTACAACAGTCATCGACGACAAAAAAACTAAATTTCGTTGTTCAGCCCTTTCATATAGAGCAAAAAAGTATCCAGCATCTAAATATAATTCAAAAACGAATATGAATGACGGTCTGTCAGCCTATGATGATATTACTTAGACACAAAGTATATTTGAAGATTTAATTTGACATTCCGATAGACATTTTTTGTTGGATAAAGGTGGACAAACTTATGAATTATCTTGCATTACATTTTTATAAATTTCTAACTCAAAATAATTTTCAAATTTTCGTCAACAAATGAATTTTTAAAACTTTAAAAAGAAATTTGTGGCTAAGTATTTTTAATATTTTTGTACTGTAATTGTAACAATGATATGAGGAGCTTTGTATTAAATAGTCAAGTTCTTTTACCCACCGAATAAAAAAATCTAAAAAGTAATATAATTATTTAGATTTTAATAATAATATGATCATTTTTTTGGAATATTATTGTATTATATAATTAATGATGTCATATTATTGATATATTCAAAATATAATTTAAACAATTCATCATTAATAACACAATGATAACATATTCTGAATATCATTCTATTATTTCGTTTTTGATGTCATATTATCAATTCTTTCATAATATTATTTCACAAAATATTATCATTACGAAAATGCTATCTGAGTACATTCCATTTAGGACAAAGTTGGTTCTAACAACATTGAAGAATGAAAGGATTATTTATATTTTATGTTAAATAGGTATTTATTTTCCAGGGAGGTTTGGTAAATGGTTTGAAAATAAGTGAAGCTAAAAACCGCCACCGATACTTCAAATAACTGTGCTGTGTTGTATTTATTTCAAATTTAAAACAATTTTTTTTGAATAATATACTTAGTATACTAATAAAATGTATACAACAACAATCTTGATTGCTGCAGCTACTACCAACTTATACTTATAGGTAAGTTAAATAATACTAGGTACTTTATTCTACTACATATAACAATGGACGATTCTGACTATCTCTTAATAAGCATTTAAGCGTTAAGCATATTATTAAGAATTAACATATAAGTAAAATGAGCGATTTTGATATTTTGGTAAATCATATTGACGAAAAGTAGTTGAATAATTATGATAATATGCGGCTTACCGCTATAAGAACCTTACCTTTACTGTACTACCATCTGATCTGCCATTTGCGTTCATTTTGTTTTAATCAATACCTATCTAAAATATTTCTGTGGTTATAATAATAGGTTTACCTATAAGTCTTTAATGATTTTCAAAAACACTAAAACAGAAAGTACTCAAAGTTTTGGAAAAAAAAAATCTATTGGCGATCCTGCAACAACCGTTAATGCGACGATATTGGTACACCTATGTATAATAATTTGTCATGAAACATCCGCGTTTGGGCTCTGCGTGCCGTATAATACTCTCTAGGGAAGGATCGAACCAGACTGGCGATCAGAGATGAGAAACCTCGATCGTTGGTAGGTTGCGTCGCATTTCCATGTTCATATAGTATAGGTATAATGTATAATGTATAATGTATACATCTTGAGGTGTATGTGTTAAATTAATTTATTACGGTCTTATTTTTTTTCACATGTCTCTGCGTGATACCTGCATCTTCTTCAGATGGTCGATTTATTTATCTTATCGTTACACCGCTATACCGGGCCTATTATTGTCATCGTTTCGTTTAATTTATTACCTACCTTAAAAATTCTTTTACGTTCAATGGGTGCATGTAAAGGGTAAACGGGTATAGATAGATAATGGAACAAGAGAAAGGTACACACCTCTATATAATACATTCAATATAGGTATTGAATGTATAGTGACCTTCATTTGTTATGTTGCGTTGCAGCTATGCGGCTAGTTGTTTATGATCTATCTTTATTTCACCATTTCAAAGAATATAACCGTTATATATAATTGTAAAAAATTCATTACAGTTATAATATTACAAAAATACCTTGTTTTCGTATTATTCAATAGATATAATGTAATATATGTATCTGTAGACTGAATTTGAATATTGTATAGTGTATAGTCCTATAGATATATCGTACAGATCGTTGGTGGTTTTCTTATGTATTGTTCTATAATTTTTTTTTTAAATAAAAGTAAGAAGTCACTGGTCACATTCACGAAAGCAGATTAATTTTAGATTGATTTTACAATGATGTGATTTTTTATTTTTTTGTGTCGGTCATCACGTTTGAGGACAGTAGGTATAAGTGCTCCTATTTTCTTCATCAGCATCTTTTCCGGTAGGAAAGTGAATCTCGATGGTACTCTGGGAAGTCAAAAGTAAAAAATTCCCCATAGTTTTCTAAGACGTTGGAAAAACCACCAAACATATTAAGGGAAAAACGGGAATTTTTACACGAAACCTAGTGCAAATCATCACAATGGCCTATGTTGCCGCGGGTCAACTAATAAAAAAAAAGTGCAAACCATAGTGAAAATGATGATGTTGAATTTTAATCTTCCACTAATATTCTCAATTTAATGACTACCAGTAATTTATATGATAATACAAACCATAGTGAAAATGATGATGTTAAATTTGAATTTGTTGATGAATAATTTTTTTTCTCTGTTGCTTAAAAGATTAACATATACCTACTCCAGGCCTCAGATACTTTAATGTTGTAACTTGTAGGTTATGTAAACCCTATCTAGTTAATTTGTAATCATACTATTTTTTTGTTTTGAATAATTTATTATGTTATTTACTTTATGGTGATGGTTTTAATTTATATAACTTTTAAATTATGCAATAAAAAGACAATAAGTGTTAACTAATGAAAAGAAAAATTGTATTTTACTAGTTTATTACCTTTACAAGCGTTATAGAGAATACTTGTATTATTATTAAGTTGATTTAATTCTTACAAAATAGCATAAAATATACCTAAACAACTAAAATATGAATTTTTTTTCTAATTTTCTACCATCATGAAAAATGCATATAAAGGGCAATTTGTTATTACTTCATTAATCTAGATATCACTGATATCACTTCATTTAGTACATTAGTAACATTGGACAACACGGTGTAAATGGTTCCTCAAAAATGGTTTAATATTAAAAAAGGTGTTTGTGCATGGCCAAAATTTACCAGAAAAATGGATGTCGAAAAAGCAATAAAAAATGAATTTTTTTTTTTGAGGCTCATGCTTTGTCCAGTATAATATTTTTAATTCATGCTTCATTGTTGTATGGTTTTATATGTTTACTGTTTAGTTAGTAGTGTTATATAAACTAGGTAATTATAGTAATTTTGTTCATGTCTTAGACAAAAGCTATCAGAAAATGCAACATTGCGAAATTGAAATCTGATCTTTCATCATGTGCTAAAGAAACTAAATTTAAAAAGAAAATGCGAAAAAAACAAAAAGCATCAATTTTGAGTTCATGTTCTGGTAAATATGAATAGCTATTATGTTACTTACAGCTTAGGTAACTACTTACCAGGCACCTATATATATTACATTTTTACTAAAAAAAATCTTCTATTTTACCTACTGGCATGGTGATTTCTGTACAAATATGTTAACAACATTTTACTTAGAAACATAATATAGCACACACTATTTAGATGCTTATTTCAACATAATAAAAAAGTACAATAATATTAATAAAAGTCTACATTATATAATGTTCTTTAAAGAAAATTATTTTTTGATTCAATAATATTTGATATGTTTCTTTGTATAATATAATGTAATAATATATGTTGTATAATAATATGTAAAATGGATATATCTAAATATGTATCCTAATTCATACTAAATCTGTTAAACATTTAACAATATTATAATTAGGTATTATAATTTATTGTATTCTTATAACGCTACTAATAATATTTAATTGAAACAAAGCCAATAATATTATGCAAGTATCTATACACTTTTACACAACAAATCTGAGTTGCTTTTAAACAGTTCTGTGAATGCCTCCCACAAGCCCTTTCTTAGTCACCTACATCTAATAATTACCTAAATCAAACATATAAATTCATGTAATTTGACAAACATTTTATTTTTTAAGTACCTATAATTATAAAATAATAAAAAACATATTCTAAAAATCAAATTTTAACCACAATCATAAGGTTTTTACATTAAAAAAAATATTATTATAAAACTACATATTACCAAAATCAAATATATAAATTCATATAGTTCGTAAAATATTATGTCAGCACGTGAGAGTTAATAGATACATTCATACATAATTATTTATTCTTACAATCAAGTGAGTTTTGACAGCGAGAGTTGCATAATACATTTTTTTGCATATACATTTATTATTATAACATTTCCGTGTACAAAAACATTAAAAAAAACTTTGCCCTTCAAACATCGGTTCTTTCGTATTTGCCGGTATTAAAGAAATTTTATCAGTAAGTATATCATTTATATTTAGTATATTTACCCCATCACAAGATGAAAATTGATTACGACTGAATAATTGTGAAATAATGCCATTTTTTGTACCGATTTTATACAAGTCGTCCGTTGTTACTTCTATTATAACACCTAATAAAATGAAAATATATCACTATTCGTATGATTTATTTACAATTTTAAAATAATAAATTACCTATGATATTTTTCGAATCTCCTTTACTTCTATCTACATATGGTACTGGTAACGTTACATTTGTACCGATTGAAAAGACTGGATAATTTTAAGATACTATCAGTTTTTATTGGTTTTGCTTGATGATGTAAGGAATTAACTGCTAGTTTTTTATTATTTTTTATTTTACCCTGCACAATCGTAATTTCTTCTAAAGTTGATTCTCTTATATCATCATATTGTTCTCTTGTAGTTGATGCCTGCTCTAAAATAATATTTCCACTTATTTCTGTTTCTGTTAATTCACTATTAATTAACTCTAATGAAGAAATCGCTTCTTTTAAATCATCCTCGGAGCTTAACGTTGTGAGTATATTCTCAGGTAGAGCACTAGAAGTGAGTCCAAGTTGTGCTTTTCTGCCAAATAACACCTCAAATGGAGATTGCTTAATACCAGAGTGATAGCTACTATTTTTTTGAAACTGGCAAAATCGAAGACCTTCACTCCATTTATTGGATTTATTGTCAGACATCCACGCCCTTAAAATATCTTGAACATCTCTGATTGCCCTTTCAACACTTCCTTGACTCTTGAGAGTGGCGAGGTTTCCCATGTACAATTTTGAGTTGCGGCCACATATTTCTTATTCGTCAATTATACAATTAACGAACTCACGGCCATTGTCTGACTGAAGAATTGAAGGTGCTCCAAAAGTACAAAATATATCAATGGA
Organism: Neotoxoptera formosana; assembly: GCA_022818045.1. Classification (NCBI taxonomy): domain Eukaryota; kingdom Metazoa; phylum Arthropoda; class Insecta; order Hemiptera; family Aphididae; genus Neotoxoptera; species Neotoxoptera formosana. Next base: position 43,702,658 of record CM040630.1, on the reverse strand, counting down.
ATGATATGTTACTTCAGCTGCAGTTTTTGTTTTAAGAGCACGCAGCGTTAAAAATTTTGATAAACGGTCCTTAAATTTAATATAAATCTGTACCCTCCATCATTGCAAGACTGCATGTCAATTAATAAATCATAAATCGACTTGTCCATGTGTATTGACTTCATTAAATACCATAGGTTTAACAACTACTCCTCTTTTCTTTGAAACTCTTTTTTTTAAACACGTTATACAATTGTTTAAAAATAATTGAATAACAGGACGTGATATGTTAACGTAACTATTTCTTAAGTTATATATCATTTTGTGAAGTCCACCATTCCCTGTTTCCTTATGTAAAATGTAAATAGTGTTTGACTTCATTATTTTCCGATCTATGTAATGGAAAAATTAATTTATTAACTTCACCTACTTTCATAATGTCGTAGCGATTCAAACGTCTGTAGTCTAATGAAGTCTTGTTTTTTTCGATGTTTAGCTTCAAGTCCGTCAATTATAATTTTTTTGTAATTTTCTTCATTTACTATGGGCATCAAATTTACACTAAAATTAATATTTTTAATTTTTTCATCAAACAAACTTTTAAAATTATTTTCAGCTGCACTCATTTTGATTGTATGATCACACTATAGTCACTAATTCCTACACGTTAAAATATTGCAGCAGTGCAGCGTATAACGTACTAGTCCGTACTAAAGTATGTTTAAGTTATGTTTCTGAACCCACGATATTATAGTCGTTTAGATAAACGTAATCATTTTTATTGCATTACCGATACCTTTACCAATATGATGTTAAATGCGGGACGTGGGTACGATATTATAACGAGAACCAGATTTAGCAAATCTTAACTTGGGCGAAAATTAATAATAAATGCATTATTTAGCAATTTTTTTATATTTTACTTTGCGGTGTTCGTTTGTGCACCTTGTAATAATTGTGATTCGGATTCGTCATTTGGTCAACCTGCAGATCAGTCAAAAGTTCCAAAAACAGATTATGCATAGATTTGCATTTACACAATAATTTTCAAGACTCTGAGCAAACCAGGCATGCGTTGATGCCGTTTTCGTTAAAACGTCTCGTGCACAACAACTTTTATGAGTGTATGAATCAACGTATAAATAAAATATACCAGGGGTGGCCAAACTTTTTTTGATTAAGATCTACTGAGAATGTATTTTTTCTTTGAAGATCGATTGGCGTGCAAAGTTATATTTTTATTATTGCCTAAGTCTTTATCACTAATATAAATATTAAATACTCAACATACTTATACAAATAATACAATTATAGTGTAAAGTCATCTAAAAATGAGTGTTGCACATTAAATTTCTAAATAATTTCAAAATAAATTAACATTTTAATGTTGGCGCAGAAGCTTATAAAAATTTGTAAATACCTCGGTATTCAACTTTTACAACCATCGTGTGATAAAATGACATTTCACACAAACAGATTTATTCGAAATATGTATACCTATTGTAACTATATAGTATATATCTACTAAATATGTAATAATAAGTTCTGACAAAATGGGATCGACTTTGAGGTCGACCGGTGGATCGAGATCGCGTGTTTATATCTCAGGGCTTGAAACCGGTATCGGATACCGGTTAAAACCGTTAAAAACCAAAAACGATATCAAAACCGAAATCGAAAACGAAAAAAATCAATAGCAGTATTCAAACCCGAAATCAAAATCGGAAAAAATAAATACCGTTATCCGAAACCGAAATCAAAATCAGAAAATATAAATACCGTTATCCAAAACCAAAATCGAAATCGGAAAAAAAATACCAATATCCAAAAACGAAATTGAAACAGGAAAAAAATTTTCGGTTTCAAGCCCTGGTTTATATAATATATTATATATATTGTATATATTACCTCTAAAAAACTACTACGGAAAAGTAAAAAAGGCTTTCTGTGCGTAAGTTGAAGAGATTGGGAGAAAAGATAGAACTTTGGTGTTAATAAAGATGTGAAATCAATCTCAAAGTTCTGTGCCAAAAAGGGCCATGGTTGAAAAAATAGAATTTGGAACTTAATAAAAAGTGAAATCAGTACCCAAATTATGTGCCTCAACTTGAAAAAATATCTTATTCAAAAAAAATTTCAAGATGTTCAACTGTACAAACATTGAAAAAAAATATTAGCGCAGAATGGCGTAATGTTTGTCAATAAAAATTCGAATCAGACAGATTAACTCGTAAACAAGTCAACAACTCCGATTTATGGCTAATTCATCATTATTGTACACCGTTCTGTGCTAATATTTTTTTAGTAATAATAGGTACATATAGTTCCCTATAACATAAGGAGTTGCAGCGCACGTAGTTGTTGTTTTGTAACAATAAATTGCGTAAAATAACACGTACAAATGTACAATGCATGAGATCTCTGTATCGCAACAACGCGAGTACGTAAAAATATTTAATAATATAATCTATAAAATAATAATCCTGCAAACGTAAAACGTTCCTGCTAATGTCAATCATACGAATTTGGGAAAGCATACGAATTGTGACAGCAAAATTTACAAATCGTAGTATGTTCCACGGCGTTCGCAGAGTCAATAGAAATATAGAATAGGGATAGAATACCTAAAATAGAGTACTAGCTACGCGTAGTAGATTATAAATTATAATATACCTATACTAGCGCGTGGCGGTTGCTACGGCGTTGGAAGGGGAAGTTTTGGGCGGCCGCATCTCGCCGTACGACGGACGAAAGAATTTTTGCACAAAAAAGCAGTTTTTAGCTCTGTCTCTCTCGCACTCCGCATTCAACCAACGCGTGCGAGTAAGAGGTCCGAGCGCCGAGACAAAACTTAATGTCTCGCTATCGGTTGTATCGGTGTGCTGTTTCTTCTCGGTGTTACCATTGATTATAGAATAGACTATTCTATAATCAATGATAGTAGTAAATAAATAAATAGTTATGATTGGCATATGATAACTAAAATAGGAAACGTACATTTGCGACTGAACATTATCGATACATCGCGTAAAAATTGCATCGATTGTTGTGCCTGATTTGGTAGTCGATATTGTAAACCGCCTCGCCGCACGACTTTAATCGCAAGTCGCAAACTCGCAACTGCGCGTGTACGATATTATTTTATTCCCGGCGACATGTTATTATTATTGTCGTCATCGTCGTCGTCGTCATCGAAACCGCATCGACTGGCACCGACCAACATTATAATTTATAATACGTAATATCAGTGGCGGCACGTGAACAATTTCATAGGGTAGATAACAAGACAACCAAAGATATGGTGTTATATAAAATTTATTTAAAAATTAGATCATCATAAAAAAAGTAAATTACATAAAATAACTATATTTGAATATAATTTAAATCAATTCACCGATTTTGTTTTGGTTCATACGAAAAAGAACCAAGACCTTTATTTAAAATAATATCAATAATATCTGACATATTAAGTTTTAATGTATATCACTTCATTAAAAAAAAATTATAAATATTAAACATGTGCCATTAACCACAGTCGGAATGCAAATATGCAATTAAATTACTAAAATATTACGTTGAGACGTGTCTCGTCCATGCATATAATTTTGGTTAGTCCCCATTACGTCCCCCGTTTACCATGTCATACGCCCGTCATCAATAGTGAGACACAATTCAATATGTCTCGACCAATTTGACGGCGACAACGGAGCGATTACGTAATTACCGATAAGATATAAATAAAATTATACTATATATATTTAGTCATACTCGTTAGTTGTTACTCAAACAGACACTGTAGAGACGAATCAGTCTCAGTAAATAACATTTTATTTATAAAATTATAAAGAAATAAAATACTTATATAGTAGGTATAGTATCATATATAATAAATAACTAATTTTTAAAATTAAATATATTTTTGGGTAGACAATGTCTCATTGTTAATGCGTAATATTATTATTATGTATGTACGACACGGCTATAAGTACGCGCGACTATACAGCTCGGCTCCAGACAATATACTGCAGAAAACAGCCGCTATATGTAATAAAATAATATTATGTAGTAGATATGTCATATTATGTACATGACGTACTGATATCGGTACCAATCGAAACAGCGGAAAGCCCTCTATAAGGCCCGACTACAAAAACGGTTCGACATGCCTAAAAAAAAGTGTCCGTGCAGAAACACCCCGAAAAACGCAAACCTCCCCTGCGTAAAGAAGTATATTCTAATTTTTATGCTACTCTAAAATTAAAATAGAAGAACCACGCTTAAAACGTCATATTGTCCAGTGTCTCCGTTGCCAAGACTATGGCCATACAAAATCTTATTGTAACCATTCTCCTAACCGTGTCCGCTGTGGGGAGCAACACCTTTCAGAAACCTGCCAAAAACCTACAAATCAACCATCCAAATGTGTCCTATGCAAAGGTGAACATCCAGCTAATTACAGGGGATGTCCTAAACACAAGGAAATCCAATCCTCTCAACTACATCGTCTCAAGACATCTCAACATTCTGGTCCTCCGAATCAAAAACTCCCTGTTAAAAACGTGTCCCTCAATACTGTAAACCCCACTTCAAACTCACTCTCTCATCATAATACTTCTTATGCTCAGGTGACAAAAGAAGACGGCTTCTCTCCTCCTCCCTCTTCCACTCATAATACTGATGAACTCTCACTCAAAATGTCTTCCTTCCTCGACAACCTCAAAAACTTAATAAATCCGTTAATCTCTCTTCTTACCACAGTTATCAATAAACTTCTGTCAAAAAGCAATGACTTATAATTCAAATAATATTCAACATCCCATCACCCTTCTTTTATGGAATGCAAATGGTCTAATTCATCAAAAAACTGAACTTTAAGCCCTTCTACACACCTTGAACTTAGACTTAATCCTAATCAGCGAAGCTCACCTAACACCTAATACTTCCTTCAAAATACCTGGTTATCAAACATATCACTGTGATCATCCGGACAATACCGCTCACGCAGGCTCTGCCATTCTTATAAAATCAGATATAAAACATTTTATATTGCCCTCCTTCCAAAGTACCTCCATACAAGCAACCAATATAGCTATACAAATAAACCATATACCAACTACCATATCATCGGTATACTGCCCACCATCTTCCAAACTAACCACTCACGATTTTACAAATTATTTATCCTCCTTAGGAAACACTTTCTTAATAGGAGGCGATTTTAACTTCAAACACACTGCCTGGGTCTCCAGAATTATCAACACTAGAGGCAGAATCCTCTACAACATTTCTGTAAACAAAAGTCTTAAATTTATTTCATCCCCAAATCCAATATATTGGCCAACGCATCAAAATCGATTACCTGACACATTAGACTTCTTCTTAACCAATTTACCAAATCACATAAACTATTCAATATCTAACTCAAATGATCTATCATCGGATCACACCCCTGTACTATTATGCCTAAACGACCATTATGTGGACAAAACTACATACCCGACTATTACTCCAGGAAAAACAAATTGGAATCTATTCAGTAAAACTGTCAAAGCCCAAATACAACTTAATGTGTCCTTAAAAGATCACTCTGAAATAGATGCAGCTATTCACTCCCTTACAAACATCATTCAAAACTCCGCCCTTAGTTCCTCTTCTCCTACTCACTTAAACACTAATAAATACGGTAACCTACCACAATACTTACGCAACTTAATTACGGAGAAACGTTGAGCTCGTTCCAAATGGCAAAGAACTCATCTCCCGAGCGATAAAACTACATACAACCAACTTACTTGTAATCTGAAGAATCTTCTAAGGAAACATAATTCAAACTCTTATCAAAATTACATTAAATCAATTACGAACTCAGACAAATCTTTATGGAAGGCAACCAAAAATCTTCTTAAGGAAAAAAACATTGTTCCTCCTCTACGTAACCCTGATAACTCATATGCTATATCTAATATAGATAAGCCAATCTCTTTGCTACGTATCTTGTCAATAACTTTTCTCCGCATCCAGATATAAATATATTAGAACACACTGATCATATAAAACAATCTTTAGACACCTCTCTCCCTATGTCCTTTTCAGCTAAGCATACATCCCCTTCAGAAATTCTATTCATAATCAATAAACTACCAAAAAACAAATCTCCTGGTCACGATTTTATCACTAACCTAATAATCAAAAACCTTCCAAAAAAGGTAATAATTCTTCTTACCTACATATACTTCTTAACTCCATACTACGTCTATCACACTTCCCATCAACTTGGAAACATTCCATTATAATACTAATTCATAAACCTGGAAAACCTCCGGAATCTCCCTCCTCATATCGGTCTATTAGTCTCCTCCCTACCCTCTCTAAAATCCTTGAAAAAGTTCTCCTTAAAAGAATCTACCCAATTATTAATGATCTTAATATAATCCCTAATACGCAATTCGGCTTCAAAAACAAACACTCAACTCTACACCAAGTGCATAGAATAACTGATATTATCTCCTCTTCTCTCGAAACAAAAAAATCACTGTGAAGCTGTTTTCCTCGACGTTGCCCAGGCGTTTGACCGAGTGTGGTCAGACGGACTTCTCTACAAACTCCGCTTCCTTCCGGCTCCGTTGTTTCTTATACTTAAGTCCTTCCTAACCAGTCGCACTTTTGCGGTCCGCTATTTAGATGATATATCACATGCACATCATATCACTGCAGGTATACCTCAAGGTAGCATCTTAGCTCCGACTCTCTATAACATCTTCACCTCGGATATACCTCACTCTAACGATACTTTTATTGCCACATTCGCTGATGACACTGCTATAATCTCCTCCCACTCTGACCCCGATCAGTCCTCCAAACGACTCCAGGATCATCTGATACAACTCCAAAGCTGGTTCCGCCTCTGGAGAATAAAAATTAACGAATCCAAATCTAGCCACATAACCTTCACTCTACGCTCTATTAACAGTTATCCCCTATCCATCAACAACAACATAATCCCTCAACAAAACAATGTTAAATACCTAGGCATCCACCTTGACAAAAAACTAAATTGGTCAAACCATATAAAAATTAAACGTTAATCTTTAAATTTACGTCTTCGTTCTCTTAGAAATCTATAACGCTCCAAAATTCCACTTAGAACCAAAATTCTAATATGTAAACAAGTTATAAGACCAGCCATGACTTACGGCATCCAAATTTGGGGAGCAGCTAAAAAGTCAAATATTAACATACTCCAATCCTTCCGGTCTATAAGCTTACGTGTCATCACAGGTGCTCCTTGGTTCGTCAACAATCAGTCCCTCTATAATGACCTGAAAATCCTAACGCTTCCTGAATTAGCCTCTCAATCCTACAAAAAAACTACACACAGCCATAATTAACCATCAAAATCCACTTATCTCCAATCTCCGCTCTTTAACTAACCCTATAAATTCACTACGTCGATTAAAACGACGTTGGCCCAGAGATCTACTAAACTAAATTAACATTCTGATGAGTAGAATGACTTTTTGAAGTGGTGTCAATGGATGCCCCCTTCTCTCAAGCCTTCATGTTCTTTTCGTTTTCGTTAAGCTTTCATAATTTACTTATTGTATTGTGTTGTGTATACAGATTGTAAATATTCGTTTAATAAAAATAAAAAAAAAATTAAAAAAGTATATAAAATAAATATATATAATATATATATTATGATAGATGAACAAAAATAATTCAAGGCATTTACATCATTATATTATTATCTCGTTTACCTACACATTACACACTATTATTCATTAATACGGCTATAAAATATTTTGTACACGTCTATTAGTCACGTTCATCACGCTGAAGTTTTCGGTCATCTCTTTTCTATAGTTTCAGTGTACTTCTACCTACACCGGGTACTTCCGACTTCCCATAATCGTTCAAAATCACCGGTTACTAAACAATTACGTTTGTCTAATTATGATTTATCTGAAATGTTTTGAAGAACCATTATTGTCTGATAAAGAGTTTTCTCATGACTCAGATTCAGATTTAGGTGAAGGTGACTCGGCGGACAACGATGTAGATTATTATGTAAATGAAGAGCCTAAAATACCGTGTCCCCTGAATGATAAATGTGTGTCCAAAGTATTATAACGTGTTTTTAGTTTTGATTGTAGAAATAACAAACATTTATGAATTTCAACAAAATTTTATTATACATTTTTATTTCAAAATAAATTGAGATTTGTTGTCAATTGTATATAAATATCGAGTGATAAGCACTTGTCCGATATCATACACTTTGGTAAAATTAAACTATATTAACAAATTAAAAATGTTGAATTTTTTTGTTGACTTGGGTTATTTGTATTCATGTCATTTCCATGTTTCCAATCAGATGATGTTCTTATCTTTGATATAGCTGTAAAAATAAATACATTAATAAAGGCTATTGAAAATCTTAAAGAACATCATTTACTCGGTGGATGGGAAAGTATATTAGAAAATAGAACTGAAAAAAATTATGTTGAATCAGAAAATAATCATTCAAATATTATGTTAAAAGGTATTCAGTTATATGAAAAAAAAAGAAAATTCAAGAAGAAAGTGTATACAAGAATTTTCGGATATTACCAATACACCAAAATTGAAATTAATAATATAATTTCCAGTATCTGAAATAACGGTCGAAGCCCATTCAGTTCCCGTTTCTCTAATCGGCTCCCGTCCAAAAAGGTCTAACGAACAGGTAAATTCCTAAACGGCTCCGGTTTTGTACACCACAAATTCCTTCCCACTTTATACAGACTTAGGACTGTCTCAAAAGAGGTGTGGTTAAAAATGTCTTGGATTACACTATGTAAATTATTAAAATTATATAAAAAAAAGTGTATAGTATAATATTAAATTTTAAATTTTTAACGTTAAAAAAATATATAAAAAATGTTAAGGATTTCGAACGAACATAGTATACCGATTTGCGAATAGCGTTGACATCTTGTGTGGTCAACACATTTAAATCGTTCGGTTCAAGTTGAGTTCGAAGAACTTTCGCTGGCTTTTCATGAGAATTTTCTTAAGCTTTACGCTTAAAATTGCTACTTATTTCCCTCCTCCTTATAACATTGTCATCTAAATGTAAGTGGTTATGTTCCAGATGTTCATCAAACATTTCTCCAATACTATTTCGCTTAAAATAAGATTTACAACCACGCGTTGTACATTTCCAGCGCTCTACGTCACCAGCGAGTTTTTTATGGAAAGAAAACCAACAATTTTCTATCAATTTTTTTTCACGCATTTCACTAGACATGTTAGAAAAATAATAAAAATAAATGAACGCACACAACGACGGTGAATATTGCGAACAGACTGAAATCTGAACAAACTGCACAAATTGATACGATTGTGTGCCATATCGCAAATCTGATTAAATTGTAAAAGTAAAATTGTTATCGACATTATATTGTCAATATTTCCAATTAGCTATAGTTTAATGTTTTGGTTTTTTCGACATTATCAATATACCTATTCTATATTTTCCTTTATATTCCGTTTTATATATTTATATATAAATATGATACACATGAACTGTATACATATACTATACAATAACAGAAGTGTATGCTGTTTTGGAAGACAGGCGTGCATATGTCCAATAATTATTGTAGAGTTTACAATTATACATTTATACCTATTTGAAAATTTTTTTTGGACGGGAGCCGTTTCGGAATTTACCTGTTCGTTAGACCTTTTTAGACGGGAGCCGTTTGGAAATAAGCGAACAATAGACGGGAGCCGTTTGGGATCCGACGGAAATAACAATTGTAATAAGCTACAAACCGATTAGAATGGCGTGACATTAGTATTTATTATATAATAATATAATTATATCGTAATATCATAATAATATTATCTTGGCTATTTTTATCGGACGCACCGAAAATCGAGACGCGCGAAACATTCATAATATTAAGAGGATGTCAGCGCAGCTATTTTTCGTTATAAAAACTAGCTTTCGAAAAATAGGTTTTATTCCGATATCATTAGACTGAGCGTAACACAACCTATTATAAAAATTAAAGATAAGAACATTATCTAAATAATGACTTATCCATTTGGTTTTAACAGAAAAACGATCGTTTTAAGTTATCGAAAATAGCAACTTTTTAGTCTTAAATAACTGTTTCAGTTGTTTAATCTAAAAATGATTATTATGTCATGCCCTAGATAATATTATAGTCTTTAATTTGGTATTTTTCTCTAAAAACTTTTTAAACCTCTTTCTTGACCATTTTTCGTAGATGAAATGTTTTTTGTTGTCACATTTTTTTTTCATTCCTAATGTGCTACTGCATACGAACGGCAACAGTTACTTTCTCCACTACTTCGACAAACGATGGATTCGGTCACGTCTAGCACTCACGATCTATTTTCAACTAATCGCAATTAACTTTATTCAGGAATAAATCCCAAATACGATATTAGTAGGTATGAAATAGGCATAATAATTATGAATTATTCATAACTATAAAATGTTTACTACAAATATAATATTATTCTACATTTCTAATACTATTATGACTTGTCTATAAAATATAAATAAAACTCTTCATTTATTGTTTGTCCATTCGAAGTGAAACACGAAAGAGATTTATTTATTGTTTACTATGGCAAATAAAAATATTACGGTAAAGCGTATTATCAGAAAAAAAACTACAAGGTATCTTGTTCAAAATCGGTGGTCCAACCGTACAGAAAGGCATAGGTGTAGAATGAGGGGGGGCTAAAAGGTCTATAGCCCCCCCAGAATTCTGTCCATGTTGAGAGTACTTCATATTAAGAAGCACTTACCTAATATTGTTCAAAATATGTTCTTAATATATTTTCTTGAAAAGGGAGGCGTTAAAACCTAATACTAAAATAATAATCTCCTATTTAAAATGTTTTTTTTTTATATTTATTTTGTATAAAAATATATTTTATAATATGGAATATGGTATATTTTTAATTATTTATATTAAACTTTAAACTTTAAAATATGCTTCTTTAGTCCTTTTTATATGTTGTTCTTGTACAATTTTAGAATATATGTTGTGTACCCGAATCATTATAGGCCATAACCCCAGTGGCGGCGCTAGGAATTTTATCTTGGGGGGGCCCATTGGTGGCCTTTGAAAATTTGGTTGGGCCAAAAAAGCCCCAATTCGTTGTCTTTTTCCCATTCATAGGCTCAGTATAGGGTAGGGGGCTTACACACTATCTATTGTAAAGACTGTGTTGCATATACTAAGTTTTCATATAATTATTGGTTTTCATTTTAATTGATAATAAATATCGTATAGGTATATTATTTAATATTTACACACTTAAATATTAGATAACATTTTCAACAAACTTACATAAACAATGAGTAGGTACTTTATTATAATATAGGTAATGAACAAATTACATTTGTTTTTAAGTTAAAACATTTATATTTAAATAAAAAAATTACACAATTTTTATTTGCCTTAGCATTTAGCAAACTTACTAAATATTACAAAATCTAGTTACAACGTTACAAGCAAACATAGTAAATAGTCAAAAACATAATTATATTAAATGGTATACATATAATTGATATCTACTAATTGTTAGAAATGATGAATGAATTGGAAATAACCAAGTATCAATACCCAATAACCTAGGCAAAGTAGTTTTTTTTTAATTCTTAATTTCTTAATGAATTATTTTATTTTGAATTATAACAAAGGAAAAGTATAGTCTGATTATTTATTTTTTTCATTAAAAATAGGAAGATGCTTATAAGGTTATTAATGCTAAAAAAAGTGTTAATGAAGACATACCTATGCAGGAAGATGAAATACACAATTGTCAATTACTATTATTTATTTGTATAGAATATAGAAAACTTTGAATACATTACTTTGAATGAATCAAAACAAACTACAATCAATACTCAAAACATAGTAACTTCAAATACAATTTTTGAAACTGAGGTAGATTAGCATTAGATCTATTATCTATTATTATTTATTTTATAAATTAAAAATTAAAATAAATACAATTTATTAAATAGGCTACAGAAATAGTTGAAAACATACAAAATGAATGTGTAGGAACTGTTGAAACTATTGGAGATTTTGAACATTTGGTAACTAATAATATTAAAGATTTAGTTTATATATTATATTTTACTTTAATAACATTTTTACTATTGTTAAAATAGCAAAATGATAATGATCAGGAGAATGTAAATGACATAAATTATGTGCCTAGTACCTGTATGTCTATACATGAAGGAAATGGTTATATACAAAATCAAAAAAAAAGAGAGAAAGTAAGAAAGATAATACAAGAAAACGTAGAAATTATATAAAACTAAAGAGAAATTCTGGTGATGAATATAAGACAAGGACAGGAAAAATAGTGGAGAAGCGCGTTTGTGTACCCTTAGTTAAATGTAGAGCAAATTGCCAAGACAAAATTGATAGGGATTTACAACTAAAAATGTTTATGTATTATTGGTCTTTTAAAAGCTATGATAGGCGAATTGCATTTATTTCTGGTTTAATAACAAGTGGCAATAAAATTACACAGAGAAAAAGAAGAATCATCCCGGAAAAACAAAAAAATCGAGATAAAACATATCATTACTCTATTCCCAAAGACGGTATAAATGATTTAGTGTGTAGAGGGTGCTTCTTAAAAATATTTGGTGAAACTGACAAATTTATTAGAAATATCTGTCCAAAAAAGATAAATTCTCCCGTCAATACCTGTTCATCAGATAAAAGAGGAAAGGCTGTACCGCGAAATAAATATTCACCTAAAGTTATAAAAAATGTAGCTGATCACATTGACAAACTTCCAGCATATGAAAGTCATTATTGCCGTCGTGAAACAAGTAAAAAATATTTGCCTTCACATTTAACATTACAACATATTTATGATGAATACTCTAAAACTGTAAACAAGCCTGTAAGTCATACAATATACCATAAATATTTAAATTATCTGAACTTAAAATTAAAAATCCAAAAAAAGATAAATGCTCTACTTGCGATAAATTAAAAATTCAACTTACTAACATAAATTGTTCTAGAGAACAAAATATAATTCTGAAAAATCAACAAATTCAACATCATAACGATGCTGAAGAGGCGTATAATATAAAAAAGCAAGACATTGCTTCATCTTCTGATACTCATTGTGTTCTCGCATTTGATTTACAGCAGTGCCTACCAACTCCTCCAAGTTTGGAATCTTCTGTTGCCTTCTATAAAAGGCAACCGTGGACTTTTAATTTTACCATACATGATACTCAGTCATCTATTGCTTCAAACTATATTTGGAATGAAACTTTGGCGAAAAGGGGGGCCAATGACATCGGTTCATCTCTTTATCATTATTTCAATAATTTGCCATCAAACGTTTCGCACGTGACTATGTATAGCGACTGTTGCCCAGGACAAAACAAAAATGGTATAATTATGGCCATGTGCCTTTATTTTTTGGAAAGACAAGAAAATGTCAAGATCATTGACCACAAATTTATGGTCCCAGGTCATTCCCGAATGGAATGCGATACAGATCATGCGAGAATTGAAAAGGCAAAAAAACGTTACCCATTCTCTATAAATCATCCACATGATTGGTTAAAACTTATAAACTGGGCTGGAAAAGATAAATTTATTAACACTGAAATGAAACAAGATCAAGTAGCTTACTGAAAACAAAATACCAAATGAAGAAAAAAAATGAAAATGGAGACAATTTTGTATTTCGTAACGTTAAATGGTTCAGGTACGAAAAAGAAAAAAATACATTAGTGCAATATAAAGGTAGATTAAACGCAGAAGATAAATTTGAAGAAATAAATATGATTCGCAGAAAGGTAAAAAGTAATATTATATTAAAAAAGGACTACAACGAAATCCTACCGATAACCGACGAAAAAAAAAGACCTTCTTTCCCTTCTACAGTTCATACCAGAAGACAGAAGTATATCATCATTATTATTATAATTTAAAATCAAACACAGATAATGTTAATGATGCAATAGTTTCATCCGAGGATGATAATGATTCCTAAATAGAACCTATCTACAGTAGTTTATTAATGTATATAATTCATATTTACATAATAATCTGTGCAAAGAAGCATATTAATTGTTATTTTAAGTTATATTTCAATACAAAAAAGTTTTTATATTTTTAATTTTATGAACGTTCTTTATAGATACCTAAGTAACATTTTTAGTATCTAGGTACCTAATTATTATTTTCGTTATAAAATGTTATATTTTATATTATATTTTAAATTGTCTACATGATATGTAAGTAAATTGTTTATAAATCAAACTCTAAATTTGTAAATAAAATAGTGTTATTCATATCTATTGTATGCATTAAACTTCCTGTTTTTAATATAATATAAAAACATCCTACTTTTTAAATACCTACCTAATTTTTTTCAATTGACATTCAACTAGATAATTATAATATTAAAATACTGTAATTGATATTATTATATTATGAAAGAAGATTTATAATCAATATTATAATTTTCTTATTGTGCAATAGGGCACAAGTCAGTGAAATTCATTGTTATTATAATATTGTAGTTGGGCACAAGTCAACAAAAACACGATTATGCCGTTATTCAGTTATGACGTGCTTAATAATTAATTATTAATGTGTCTAAATAAACTATTTCAAGCATTAAAAGTATTAGATTATCCAATTAAATGACAAAATAATTTTTTTTGTGTTTCCTGAAAAGTAGTGTTTTTTGACTTGTGCCCTTTTGCACAGGCACCGTCCATTTTAATGGTTTAGTTTTTAAGTTTGATTTCATTGTTTAACTTTTTACATTACATAAATAAAATATAACAATTAATTATCACTAAAATCCTTATAAAGAATTTAATTTTGTAAGAGAGTTAATTCATAGCTCATAATTTCATCAAAGTTTTTTGGGAATACCCTTAGACGCCATTCTTATAAAGGATCTCGTGGTATATTTCGCCCAGGGCCTCGCAAAAGCTAGCGCCGGCCCTGGTGCATATAAGCATACCATACATTGCTAGAGACCCATGGGAAATCGAGAGCTCTCATTGGCTCTATTACGTTTGTGATAACACTGATAACATTTTAACATTATCAATATTCAGTGATTTTCAAATTTTGAATTCTGTTTCCATTAATTATTAACTTAATATTGTTAAATTAATTAATTTTATTCATGTAATTAAGACTTAAGAATGCTACCCATTTGGAATACTTGATTGGAATCCAAATTATTTTACAAAACAAAACTGATGAAGGTAAAGTCAAATTACAAGTAGAGGTACATATGGTCAGTTTTAAAATTCAAATAGTGTAATTAACAATCATAAATTATAAGTTCTTAAAGTTAAAATTCAAATTACATTTAAAGGTACATACAGTCAGTTTTAAAATTCAAATAATGTAATTAACAATGATAAATAATAAGTTCTTAAAGTTAAAATTCAAATTACGTGTATAAAGTCAGTTTTAAAATTCAAATAATGTAATTAAAAATGATAAATAATAAGTTCAAAATAATAATTCAAATTACATGTACATACAGTCAGTTTTAAAATTTAAAAAAAAAATGTGTAGAGGTAGGTACATATTATTACAGTTAAATAAATAATAAAAAATAAATCAAATATTTACAATGAACCATGACTTTTAGCATTAGACTGATTAGAATTAATATTAAGGTTCAAATTTCTTTTTCGTTTTTTAGTAGCATTTTCTCCTAGTGGAGGTCTACCAGCTAATAACTGTTTACTGGCTTTTGTTATACCTACCCTTCGTCGAGCTATTGTGGTAGGTTGAACCTTAATAGTTGCACCATCTCTATTTCTCAATGGTAGACAATTCCCTGCTGTATGTAAAAAATTTTCCCATTGCCCTTTGCTTTTAACTTTTTTAAGCCTTTGCTCTAACTTTTTTATTCCTGTTGTTGACGATCCATAAGTAGTATTACAGAGGTTTAATAAGTTTAATACATTTTCAAATTTGCTTTTTTCATTTGATTCATTACTGGTACTTGGCATGGGTTCTATTAAATTTAATTCTTGTACATTTGTATCATTATAAATAGTTGCATTATTAGTAGTATCATTCGTTTCTGTAAAATTTGTTTATTCTATTTCTGGGTTTTCTATCATAAATGGGTCATAAAAGGATTTGTCTAAGGCTTGTTCCCCAAAAGCAATTTTAGCAATATTAAAACGGTCTGTAGGTGTTATAGAAGGAAAATTTTCAGATTTAATATTAAAAAATTGAAAAATAACATACTGCTGCTTACAAAACTTTCCAGCCAAGGCAGCAGAACATGAACAAAGTCCACATTTAATATCAACATAATACAATAAATTTTTTTCTTGTTCACTTGGCACTAAAAATTCATTATCATTTTCTTGTACTATCATGTCTTTTTTTAAATATGTAACTTTTTTCATCATGTTTTGTATCATTAATCTTATTGAGGAAGTTCTACTGTTTGCAAATTCTCTTAATCTTCTTTTATAATAATTTTCTAAAGCTGTGCTTGTTAAATCTATTAAGGCTAATACATTGTACGCTTTTACCCTACCTAAAACGTGATCTTTATAAAGTCTAACTGCCACTTCACAATAGTTGTTAGTCACATGGCCTCTAGAAAAACTGTCCCTAAAACATATACACCATTTTTCTTTATACGTCCAATAATTATGCAAATATTTTGTCCATTGAGGAAACTCTTCATTTTCACATCCTTTTTTATATGCATTTTCTGCATCAATAATACTATCTGCATATAAAATATTTTGAAATAATTTCATTAATGGTTTACGTTTTTCTATAGGAATATTATGAGCGGAATCCCACAACCAACGCCAAACTGCTTGTAAGACGTGGAATGTACAAAGTAGTGTGATGCTTTTTGGATAAACACTATTGATGGCATTAATTTCAGCCTGACTTTGATCAGTGAGAAATAAATTTGGATATCTCTGACCACAAAAACTTTCAAGAACAGCTTCATTTATTAATTTAAATCCTTGACAATAACACTCATATGTTTGACCTTTTGTTAAAATGATTGCTAAAGGCACTGCCCCTGCAGAACTTGGGCACATAACAAATGTTATTGAATGGTTCAATGGATCACATGCACTTGTGCTGTCAACAAATATGATTTCTTTTGCCTCTTTCATTTGATGAGCCCTTCTCATAATGGGTGTTATAATAATTACCGAAAATGGATTTTCTTTGAATAAAACAGTAATACCATTTTTACTGTATATTTCTTGTTTTTCTTTGAGTTTCTATTTTCAAATTAAAATAATATAACTACTTTAATTATATATTAACCCTACTTTATTTTTATTGCCTGTATAAAATATTATGTATAATATTTTTTACTGAAATAATTTAATATTTACCTCAATTAATCCATCACCGCTACGTGGACCTAAATTCAAACTTCTCCAAGTATCGTGCCAATTACGAACTGTACGATAACATGGATTAATGCCTCCATTTGCAAAATGTTCCAATGTGAAATTCTCTTTTAACTCTAATAATTGTTCATGATATCTTTGAGATTCTGATATACCCATTCCACTATCAAAGTACTCATTAAACATATTTTGTACATCATCATCAGCCGGAATGAATCTTAGACTTTCAGCAGATTTTATAGTATGGGTATGATGATTATATATTTCTATACAACATACTAAACCTTTCTGTAATATAATTATTGTAAATTGTAATTGAATAATACAATGAAATTGATTTTAGTATTAAGTGTTGTTAATAATTCACATAACTGAATGACAAATGTACGTATAGTGTAGTTTAATTCAATACCAATATACCATAGGAACTGGATTGTTTGTTAATAAATAATGAACACAAATTTAAAGTATTATTTAACACATTTATTTATTTTTTATTACTCAGAAATAATATAAATTGTTTATATTTTGTATTATTACCCATTGACCAATCTGTACATCACCATAGATGATCTGTTAGAATTCACTAATTCACAAGCTAAACAAAAAAAAAACAAAGAAATTAATAACAGCAAACACCTTGACAAATGGATCTTTCTTCCTCGTAGATACTGTGTCAAAAGCTGATTATAAAAATGAATTAACAATATATACTCACAATAAAAATAAAAATAATAATAATAGGATAATACATCACCATAGGGCATAGATGATCTGTAAGAATTCACTAATTCACAAGCTAAACAAAAAAAAAAAAAAAATTATTAACAGCAAATACCTTGACAAATGGATCTTTCTTCCTCATAGATACTGTGTCTAGTTTAATACCAGCTTTTAAGCTTGCTGGACATTCTGCATTTTTGGATAAGCCTTTTTGGTTTGCTGATGCACTAGGCTTCTGAAAACCACTGTGTTGACAAACAAACTTTTTTCTAAAAAATGTTTAAATTATTTTAGTTGAGATACCTATGACATAAATGGTTTATTATTTAGTAAATACAATATAAAATACTTACGAACACATAATTCGCTGCCCATTTGGAACACTTGAACGAACGTTCCAATGTAAATAATTAAGTTTACCAAACTCAGCAATCCACACATTAATATCTTCCATAGATTTGGCATCACATCTTAAAATAATATTAACCTTGTCTTCTTTGACTATTTCATATTTAAATGAAGCTGGATAAATCATATTTTTATGTTTGAGTTCAATAAATCAAAAATATTAAAAATAATAAAGACATAAAGTTAAAAAACTCAGAATTCAAAATTTGATAACATTGAATATTGATAATGTAAAATGTTATCAGTGTTATCACAAACGTAATAGAGCCAATGAGAGCTCTCGATTTCCCATGGGTCTCTAGCAATGTATGGTATGCTTATATGCGGCCCTGGTCACAATGTTAGTTACTATACTCCTCTGAAACGGTTTGACCGATTTTTATGAAATTTTATATGCATATTCAGTAGGTCTAAGAATTGGCTACTATCTAAGTTTGTATGCTCTGCGATAAGTGGATCCGGAGTTATGGCTTCTTAAGTGCACAATATTAATCACACAGTAGTTTTTTGTATTTATTTAAATGGTTGCCATTGGTTATAGATTATATTACTATCATATAATTAGTAGAAATCTATATATACCTATATATAAATGAATGTCTGTCTGGCTGTCCTTTATGCATTCCCAAACCATTCAACAGATTACGATTAAATTTGGGACAGAGATAGATTAGACCACTGGGAAGAAGATAGGATCATTTAAAAAGGTAGAGGTCGAGCCCCGAGTGGTGCTCACACGACGATGGAAATATTTGTTTATAAATGGTTGCCATTGGTTACAACCTACCTTCTAACTTTTGGTTGTTTTTTTTTTTTATGTACTTAATTCTGATTTCAGTTGCTTACGCCGTCGCTTCCCAAACGGCTCCCGCCCATTGTTTATTATTCCCAAACGGCTCCCATCAAAAAAGGTTTTACGAACAGGTCAATTCCCAAACGGCTGACGGTCATACTGGTATACCGATTTCAGGTTGATATACCGATATACTGTATACCGTTATATATACTTCAAATTAATTTTTAAAACAGAATACCGAAAATATAATGATAATATCGAAAACACGGAAAATACCCAAACATTGAACATACATATACCACTCGTACTCAGTGAGTATCATAATCTAAGTCTGTATGAAGTGGGAAGGAATTTGTGTTGTAAAAAACCGGATTAATTTACCTGATACTAAAACTTTTTTCGACGGGAGCCGTTTGGGAATTGACCTTTTTAAAAACAGGAGCCGTTTAGGAAAATCGGGAGCCGAAAAGGCTATACCGCAGGTGGATTACCTACCTGATAATTTACTACTGCTCGCATATATTATCCACGATCTGATGCAGTGGATTGCCGCCCTAGGTGGCTTAGATGTATGTAAATAACTTGAGGTTAATCTTAACATAATATATGGGCATATGATTCAGACAACGCTGGAAGGGACAGCTAAGATAGGACAGCTAATATAGCTGAAACTTCGTGTCACGAAGTGCATGGAATCAGCTAGTTGTATATAATATTTAAATATTACAATAATATAATATTCGAATGTCACAACCAAACATTAACATATTAGTCTTTTAGCTTTATGTAACTATAAAAAAAACTTTGATAACTATTATACATACCTAATAATATGGTTAAGCATACACTATTGTCTATTTTATAAATTAGAAGAAAAACTAATTTACAAAACACTAATTAATATATTATTATATTATGTAATAGGTAGTTATTATATTATTGTCTTGCCTGTTTTTGATTATCCATCTTGATTCTTGACCAACGGATATATATCAATAGGTATAGTCTTGTCCAAGTACCGGTGTGGCAGTGTATCACCACAAATGTTAACTATTTTTATATACCTATGTACTATATTATGTACTAATAAAAGCACTATCACACTGACGCACTAGGTAAACTCACGGCAGCATACAATATTATATTATAGCATGCAATCTATTATTATTAATTTGGTACCTATTCGTGTAGTAATATATAATATATATTTTGTATTTATCGTTGCTATATCATGCCGTAGCGTAGACAACCTGGGTCTGATGCGTGTGGTGTGGAAAAAGAGAATAAGTCGCAATAATGGTACAATATACGTTTATTTGCCGACGACAGACAACAACCAACTAAAAATATGATACGACCGGGAATCGGCCGTAGCCCCGACGTACATTAATTAACGTTTATCGATATATAATATAGATATAAATATAAGATGAAATATATAACATAATGGTCCGTCGCCCGTCGATAATGACGTGCGGGTAAACCGTCCATTCGACGAACCTATACACAAATATAATATAATATAACAATATAGGTATATGAAACAATTTACAATATTGCCACATTCGGTATTTCAATTAAAATAATTATAATACGGTAAACCGAATTGTAGTAATTAAACAGACACGACTCACGAGTATAAAAAAAAATTGAGCAAAATATTGTCAAATACATAAAGGCATTACAGCGGCTATAAGCGCGTTTAACGGTCGATTATAACAATCTAAAGTACTTATAATAATATTATCAGATTTTGGAATGGTGAACCGCGAGCAAGCATTATTGGGCGTAATGACGTAACATGGACAAATCAATGCAATTTCTATACATTTACTAATATATTATATATAATAATATTATTGTTTTTATATTTGTCAATAGTCACAATGAAGTACCGACAGATGTACATATGCATATAATTCCTTGCGATTTCCAATTATACTCTACAATTTACTTCGATAAGAAGTCAAATTAATGAAACATGTCAACCCTACTGTAATTTATGACTACCATTATACATGGGTGTTCGATATCTCAAAAACGTATTTTGTAGAACTTCTATTCGTTATACAGAAGTTCACATGATTCCACATTGAGAAGTTCCCTATAAAATCGTTTTGTAACTTCTATACTAAGTGAAGTTCTACGTTTTGCACATAGGGCTGTTTTCTCCGAGGACGATTTTCTTACTTTGATGGAATTCAAAAAGGAATAACCGTAGACATTTGAAAATTTCACCAAATGTTTAGATTACCAATTTCTATACACCAAAATATTTTAAAAATTTTTGAGCTAATTGTTATAGGCCTAAAAAATTGTTGGTTTTTTCAAATTTTTTTTCTTTAAATATCGTTAAAAAAATGTTGTGGAGTCGAATTTCTTGAAAATTAAATACAAGATTCTTCATAAGTTGTTAAAATAGTAAATCAAAAATAATAAAAATACATTTAGCCAATTTTTTTTATAAGCATTCAAACTTCAAATTTTGACCGAAATTCATCATCGAACATTTGCAAATTGTTTTGTAGTTAAAAATTTATAAAATGTTCAGTTTTTATAACTAAAGATTTTTTTTAACTTTTTTTTTTTACATTGCAAATCGAGATATGGGGGTGGCACTGACGTTGGTCATTTCACCCCCCCCCAGACCACATCGTTTATTGAAAAATGATAAATACATCGTTGTATTGGTCTTGCACAGGGACAAACCCCCTGTGCGCTGCCACACAAAGTCTTACAACATATGAGGTGCTCTAGCCCCTCTACTTACAGCTTGGAAAATACAATAAAAATTTAAAGATGTAAAGATTTCCATGATATGAATCTTCTCCTGGTCTCCGCCTCTCTAGGTTCTCGTTCACTGCCGTGCAGCTCTCACGGTTCCTTGTCTCCTTCTTTCTTCTTCGGTCTTCTTTTGTAGCACGTCCCGTATGAAACCGTTGATGATGTCCCATGTGTGGTTGTCCTTCAGCATGTGGTCCATGATGTTGTCAGGTCCCAGTGTTCCTCTTAATTCCGTCTCCACCCGGAATCTACTTGTTTCCCAGGCATCACATTGGAAGAATGTGTGTGACGCGTCATCGTCGTGGTGCCCGCAGTACCAGCACTCTGGTGTTTCTAGCTTCCCGATCCGGTGTAGATAGTGGCTGAAGCATCCGTGGCTTGTCAGTGCTTGTGTTAGCTAATAGTCCGTGCACCCGTGCTTCCTGCTTCTCAAGCGCGAGATGTTTTTTATAATTCTATGTGTCCACCTTAGTAGGATAAAAAGGTATGTTCTGAAGGCTTATCCCCTGATCCTCCTGATCCTCCCGATCCTACCTGATCCTCCCGATCCAACCTGATCCTCCTAATCCTACCTGATCCTCCTGATCCTCCTAATCCTTCCTGATCCCGTCGCGTACGTACGTGACGTATATTTCCTCCCCACCTCCTTACCATCCCGACCCGCCGCCTAGTCGGTCACGTGCGTGACGTATATTTTTCCCCCTCCACCTGACACATTGATATATTATAATATTATTATATATAGCCACACACGTGACTGACATATATATTTTATTCCGGTACAATCACATGAGATACATAATCATTTTATTATCACTATATTATTGTACACGCCATATTATCGTATACACATCATCTTAGTATCCGTTATGTTGCCAACATGTATTTTTACCGCGCCCCCGCCTGAGAAACCCACCGGCCGCGACCGTGCCCGCCGCCTGAGCTCCCCGCGCCCGCCCGGTGAAAACGCATGCGCATGCATCACATGACCAATGTAATCTATTTTATATTATTATTACATAATCATTGTGGATATTTTACTGTTATTTAAGAAACCCTAGATGGGCCTTTTGTATATTTAATCCTCAAATGTTTGCCGCCAGCACGTACTTTAGCGGTACTTGTGACCCAACCAGTCCATCGTTGTGTTGTACTAAAACCTTGACTCAAATGTATAGAAATATATTGGGATGAAATCTATTATAACCGGCGCGTTTGTCAAATGCCGCATCTATTGTTAGTTGGATGACTTGACCCAACCAGTCCATCGTGGTATAAACATCTATTGTTAGCGACACGACCTGACCCAACCCTTTCATCGTAGCCGGCATGTGTGAGACAATCCTTTTAAATTGTACCATAACTCTATCCTTGAGGAATTTACCCCTACCTAATATTGTCTCAAATCGATAGACGCTTGGCTCACTGACCACCGACGACTGATCAGTCTTTTTTCAGTCTTATACCTCGCTACACTTGTCTTGCTCCGTCCGCGTTTTTCTAAATTTTTATAATTTTTCAAGTGTTTAATTTTACAAGTGTTAATATGGCTAATTCAATTGCGGATAACACCGGTTTATCGAAGAAGACCTTTACTTATGTGCCCCCGACGCCACCTTCCGAACTCATCGAATCTACTAGCTATACGGTTGACTTTGCGGCCCGTAAGTTCGTTCATGTCGGTGTCGACCCAACCGACAAATTTAAAACCGCTGTACATATAATAACTTCTTCACGCCACGTAAAAATCACTTCCGATTTTTTATTGCGTATTTTTTCCTATATGGCGCATATTTTATCATTCTTATTAGATAAGCCTCAGTTTATTCGAGTCATATTTCACGAAGATAATATATTTAAACTATCGAGTATGGTGTACATCGGCGAAAACGTCCTGATCATTGAAGTGAAAAATCGAGAAGGATGTAGAGTTATTTTGAATCGTAAAGATCTTATGTAGCTACAAAGTTTAGAACATTCTATTTTCGAGACCATTGTTCGAAAAGAAGTATTCACGGTCCCGTTAATTTCAAAACAATATGAAGAAATTTCCAACTACCTAGAAAAAAAATGTCACGAGATGGATTCACCACCAAAAACTTACGAGGAGATGAAAATTTACATTAAGAACACAGAAGTTAATCAAGCCGTTCAATCGTCTCCTAATTTTGCATGTCAAATACAGATTTATGCTGTGGAACTATTAGCGGATAATTGGTTAAATCGGAAGAATGCAATATCGTATGAGGTAATTCAAAAAAATATATATTGATGTCTAAACAAAAATATTTAATACATTTTTATTTTAGTTTCATGACGAACTACTCACAATAGATACATCTATGATGCAAGACACCAATATACCCAGCACGCAAGACAATTCAATCGCATTCAATGCATTCAAGAGGCCAGAGGACGATATTATAGCTAAGGTAAATTAAAAAAAATATATATTTTTTAAATAAAACCGATATTTATTTATTTTATTTTTACAGGCGTTTAGTCATATTGATGAACCACAGTCATAAGATGATGCATCACAGTCATTCGACGTAAACGATGGACCAAATTATTTCAACCAATTCAGGACACCTTCGCCATCTCATTCAACATTCGCCTTACACCCGACACCGGTACGCAAAGTAAAGCGACGGCTATACTAATATTTGTATAAAATTAAATAATTTGTGTGAAATAAAAAAACATGATGTTTAAAAAAAAAGTATTTTCATTTATTAGTATTAAGGTTTACAAGGTTCTTACTTCTCCATTAAATGGATTGTAAGTTATAATTTGGTCATGTAATATTAAACAATATGCTGAAGTGTTGGCTGGAAACGCCTCATGGGCTTCGAATTCAATCCTTAGGTCAACAGTAGATGTTTTTACGTTGTCGTCCTGTCTGCTCATATCGACAACTATAATAGGTGATAGATTTTTGAAATCTGATCTAGTCAATAAAGGTGTAACGTCGTCATGACCGTAGTAAGATTTTTGAAATTCTGAGTACGCGCGGTATAATGTAGCTATTTTATTCTTGGTGAAGTCGCTTTGAAAATCTTCATAGGGGAATACTTCCGAGTTCAAATAAACTTTCAATTTTTTTATTTTACAATGGTCAAAATACGACATTGTTTTAATTGCACTATTTTTCCTATCAGTTTGAAATCCGATTATAACATAGCGCGGTTTTTCTAATTTGTTAGACGTTTTTACTTTCCAAGAGTGTGTTGTATTTTGAGGTAGAAATGGATATTCGCACAACTCCCACGATCTAAACGTGCACGTAAGTGGCTTTTGACTGTTTAATACTTTCAGTAGTTTTATTTTTTCTCTATCGCTGACTCTAACCATAGGCATCCTCCATAATATTTTCGTGATATTTATTTTAACGTCTTTTAGTTTAGGAGCGTCTACGACAGCTTTATCATTATTATCATACTGCTTAATCGCATTTATATCTAACGAGGATCGATTTAAAATAAGTTGTTGGTTAGAATTTATTAAGATACGTTTATAATCTTCGCAAAAACCAAACAAATCTTTGAGGTTAATACATCCGTTAAACGCACCGCCTTCAATAAAATCTTTATTAACATTTTTCTTTCTATCATTATCCCAAGCAGCGTTAAAGCGCGATGTAATATCTGATTTATTATACGAGCAATATCCTTTTAGTGTTGTCGTTATACCGGGGTTGATCAGTTTTTGAATTTGAATACCATTTAATTCATATTTCATTTCCGAGAAAAGAAATGCAAGTCCGTTGTTTATAAACCGAATTTCATCGGTTATTTCCACAGGTTTGGTTATTGTGCCTTCGATATAGATATAACTCTCACACGGTAAAGTATAAGATTCCGTGTTGTGTAATGCAATACGTATTTCATCGTTATTAGACAGGGCGGACGTTGAATAAGGTAGAAAAGAATGATAGTCAATTTGAGTTATTTTGCAATCATCGACATATTTACCGGTCACGTCTAAATACATATCGTCCATATTAAATAGCGTTCAATGACCGTAGAAAAATTAAATTGTTCACTGTTAACTTATTCGTAGATTGATTTGAATATTTTTTTTTCTTCAGAGTTGTTGTCTTGGTAATGTTGCAAGTACGACTAACGGGTTTGACACCTACAGTCCTATTTATATTATAAAATTGCAGACCCATTTCACAAGTCCTGAATTAATAATCGTATCGATACTGGCTCACCGCGTAGATCGATTAACTCGTTGTTCTGATTTTTCAAAATTATACTTGCGTGCGTTATAGATGTAGTATTGATGGGGTAAAATCCAATTGTGTAGGTATCTCGATTATTTTATAACCTGGAGGTACGTTAGGATAAAACTCGTGTATTGTATGACACTGCTTTCCGTTATTGAATGAACCCATAACTAGATTTGATTCGATATATATACAGTTTGTTTTGGTGATATTCACCCACGTATCCGACACGTGTTTAACATTAGCATCATATAATTTACTTTTAAATCCCAATAACTCGCCTATATTATTAGGCATGGATAAATCTATAGATACGTTACATATCATTTCACATTTTAATGTGTTATTATTTGGCTTCAACTCAAACGAAATCTTTGAGTCATGTAACTTATTTTTTATTACTGCTTCAATTTCGTTCAACTCATACGAACCCGCAGGTATTGAGTAAACGATACGGTTTGTTTCTATTTTATTATCCATATAATATATAAAACCTATTTTATGACAATCCTTGGTTATATTAGGAATAGAATTATTTGTTTGAAATCCCAAGAGGCAGATCTTAGAATTTTTGCTGACTTCTAGCGGTGGAAAAAAGTCGCAAGACAATTCACTCGAGTTACCGGTTAACGTTATGGTATACATGATAAAAATTGTAGACACAAATGTCCGCAGTTTGTTGTATTGTATTTTTGATGTCTATTATAGTTATATTCGATATTAAAACCGTTGAAATATTTCTGTAATTCTATCGGTGGTGACAAATTTCCAAAACTGTCGTAATATTTAACTTGTTTTCCGATTTTCTTATACGCTACCCAATGAGTTCCTGTTCCGTTTTCGATGTCTAAATTTACTACAGCTGACTCTTGATTTTTCGATCGTAGAGGCAACTTGTCTCTAGAAAATACGCCAATGAAATGAGGTATTTTCAACATGTCAGCGTATTTTATAATCTCATAATCGAACAACGCTCTATTGGGTAACGTACCAATTAGTTTTTTGATCTAGTTTTCTTAACTGATCCACCCCTGTATGGTGCCAGGTATAAACCTTTACCTTTTACAATTTTATAAGAATTCCCCTTGTGAGGTGATAGATATAAACCTTTGCCTAAATGAATAGGTGTGTTTTTACCGGAATTTAATTTATTCACGACTTTTACTATATTACCAACACCACCGGTAAGTGCACCTAATGCTGATAAACCTGCAAAAATTGGTATTAAAGGTAACACGCCCCCCTTTTTCGGAATGGGTATAATTCTAGGAGTTTTGGTCTTCTTATTTTTAGATTTCTTATTTTTAAATTTTTTAGCAGCCGACAGACATGTTTTTACTAATTTAGTTATATTTTTTTCCTTCGTTTTATTTTTGATAGCATTTTTAGCTGCTACGACCATTTGTTTAAAACCACAACCAGCACCCATCTTACGCTTAACTTTCATGGCTGTAGTAACCAACCAAGACGCAGCTTTTTCCTTGATACCCATGTTTTTAGATTTAAACACTTCCCAAGCTTGATTTTCTAATATTTCGTCAGCTCTATGTCTATCGGTTAGTGAGTTACTTTTTTCATACGCTATATCATGAGCTCTAGCCAACTCGTCAAGACTGTTTATACCTCTATCTCCACGTGCTAACCTTTCTTTAAATTTGGTTCCGGGTCCGGCAAATCTAAAAATATAGATAAAATTTAGTTAGAACTTAATAATAATAATAATATTATATTGTATTGGCCTACCTATAGCCGGGTAAATGTAGTTCTACCGGTAAATGGTTTATAACCGAGTTAATAAGACCAGATCCCTTATTGTTGTTTCGCTTATGAACGTGAGACATCGTGTGACGCTTCCGCTAACATAGCGTCTGTATTTATAGTGAAAATTTTCTTTAAAAATGCGCTTTATCGAACAAGAGAAAAAACTTCGTATTTATAACATTGATACTCCAGATACAATTCAACTGAGACATGGCGAGCTTTTCCCAAATACGATAAGGTCGTTGGTACTTGGGAGCTCTGGGTGCGGAAAAACCAATCTTATATATTTTCTACTCGTCGATGAAAACGGGTTACGATTTGAAAACGTTTATAATATATACTCTAGAACGCTGGAACAACCGAAATATAAATTAATAAAACGTATTATTGACGGTATTGAGGGTATCAACATTTTTACTTTTTTCGAGAATGATAAAGTTATTCCACCCGAACAAGTCTTACCAAATTCAATTTTTATCTTGGACGATGTTATCGGCGAACAACAAAACGTAATAAGGGAATATTTTTCTCGAGGTCGTCACAATAAAATAGATATATTTTATCTGGCTCAGAGTTATTCAAAAGTACCTAAACAACTGATACGTGATAACGCAAATTTAATAGTATTATTCAAACAAGATGAAACGAATTTGAAACATGTATACAATGAACACTGTTCGGGCGATATGACATATACAATTTCAAAATTTTTGTGTGACATGCTGGAATCGCGAGAGGTTTACATTTGTTGTTATTTGTAAAGATAGTGATCGTGATAACGGACGCTATCGCTTTGGTTTCGATACTTATGTAGTTATATAAGACGGTGTGTACAGTAAAAAATCGTCATTTAAAACGTAATCATGAAGGAAGAAAGTAATATATTAGACGAGTTGGTCAAAGCTAAAGAAACTATTAAACGTAAATATATCGCATTAAAAACCGGGGAGGCTGATGTGCAGCAGTTAATGGCTCAAACATTTAAACCGATTATAGATCCTTTAAATAAAATTTCTAACACACGTGATTCATTTACATACAAAAAAAAAAATAATAAGACAAAAGAACCTGGAAATATGAATATACATGATACTCAGACTATTAACGACGACATCAACTATCAACAACAAATTGAAAATTGGTTCCATTCTTCAGATATAGTTAAAATCTATGGTCCGAAAAAACTTACAAGTGGAGATATTACCATGGGGAATAAAGAAGTCAAATTTATTCAAAATAAAATACTTATCGAAGAAACTGTTTATCCGTCAACCTCGGGCATTTTTCAGTTATTATTTTTGAAAAATCCACTCGTATATACTGATAATGATTTGAAAATATATAAATCGGTATTAATTCAAACATCTGCACATTTAACCGCAAACGGGCTAACTATTAAAAAGGCTGGTAATAAATATTCTAATATTATTAGTAAATTATTTCCTTTGGGCGGCGAGCTGTCTATGAAATTACAGAAAAATAACTTAGTGTATTGGGACAATCCAAACGAGTTGGTCGATCGATTACGTTTACTTCTCGCGTCAAAAGCAGCAGGCAATACAGGTGTTTCAAACGAAATAATATCGATTTTCGAAGAATTACTTGAAGCCGGGTTAATTAAACGAATACCAAATTCCTAAGCGTGAAATCGCCGATGAACTACACAAGCCGGCTAGAAAAATTTCGTTAGACGTAGAGTTAACGTATATGGAAAAAATGATTTATGGCAAGCTGACTTGGTGGAAATGATACCGTATTCAAGAAAAAATAAAAATTATAAATATATTTTATGTGTGATAGACTGTTTTACGAAATTTGCGTGGGCTATACCACTAAAATCAAAAACCGGTAAAGAAGTCACTAATGCAATGTCTAAAATATTAATTGACCGCGTACCAAAACTTTTGCAACTCGATAACGGTAAAGAATTTTACAACACGACTTTTGACGCGTTGATGACTAAATATAATATTCATAAATATTCTACGTTTAGCGTTATGAAAGCGTGTATTGTCGAACGATTTAATCGTACATTAAAAGAAAAAATGTTTAGAGAGTTTACGGCGCGCGGCTCACACGAATGGATTTCAATTTTACCGAAGCTGCTTGACGAATATAACAATTCAAGACATAGAACTATAGGAATGACACCGGTGCAAGCAGATTTAAATCCTTTATCAGTCGAGTTACAACTTCGTAAGATTAATAATCAAAAAAATAAATTTAAAATTGGTGATAACGTTCGTACGATACGTTCGATACGTTCGTACACAAAAATGTGTGTTCACAAAGGGTTATTTACCTAGCTGGTCTACAGAAATATTTGAAATTATTAAAATAAATAAGACATTACCCACTACTTATCAACTTCAAGATTATATGGGTAAACCGATTGCTGGTTGTTTTTACTCTGAAGAAATACGCAAGACCAATCACCCAAACAATTTCTTAGTAGAAAAAATTATACGAAGAAAAAAAAATCAAATGTTTGTAAAATGGTTAGGATTTAATAATACACATAATAGCTGGATAAATACAAGCGATGTTAAAAAATAGTGTCAGTCGAGCAGTAGACATGAATGTGTTTGGTGGATCTCAGATCAGTGACAAAAATAGAGGTATATCACATCTAGAACAGTCTATTAAATTTAATTCATCTAAACTGAATAATTTTGAGAATTTACTCAGCGAAAACCTCAAAACCATACAATTACACGAAGAACAAATAAAATCGTTAAGCATAGACATTAAAGATATTTCGTCTGAATTGATTAAATTTACAAATTTAGTCAGTGAAAATATTAAACGTGTTAAAGTACACGAAGAAAAAATAAAAACATTACAAGACAGACAATATATATATATTATAATGGCAACGGCCATCATAGACATTCAATGCGTTCTCGAAGCAAGTAATAAATATATGATAAAAGAAATGTCTATAGTAGACACAGAAACATGGTCAGCTCAACACTGGATTTTTAAAAACTCAAAATCGATGCAGGACAATAAGAGTCGAAGAACGAATAAATGGTTGGAACATAACTATCATCAACTATCTCTAGAACATGGTGATGTAGAGTATGCGGAACTAAGCAGAATAATGAATTCATTGAAATTCAAGTGCATTTATGTCAAAGGTGAACAGAAAAAACAACTTCTTATGCAGTTTATACCTCATGTTGCACTCATCAACATTGAAGACAATGGCTGCCCTCGACTCGATCAATTATGTGACGAAGAAACTCTACCTTGTTGTATTTTTCATATGGAATTTAATCCTAAACAATGTACATTTTATAAAGTATTTGCTATAAGAAAATGGTTTATAAATAATTCTTAAAAATGTATACAATTTGTATTCAATAAATATAATATTATATTTTAACATTGATTTTATTTATATGCTAACGTATATACATACATTTATATACATGTCAACATTTATATGGGTTATTAAAATTAAATATGTATTGACTTCCATCTATCTGAAACAGAAAAAACATGATTATGATATTTATACAGGGGAAAACATAGTCATTTATGTTACATATCTAAAAATTACATGGATACTTACAAAGTATACATTATAAAGGTAAAAAAAACTTTAAATTTATACATTAAACTGTAATTTACAAAAATATTAACAAATTATACATAATAAAGGTGAAAAAAAACTATAAATTTATACATTAAACTATTATTTATAAAAATATTAACAAATTATTAGAGTAATATTTACAATAAACATTATAATATAACAAAAAATATACAACAAGAAATATGCAACAAAAATATACACAGTTTTTATAAAACTATCTGGCAAAGTGTATCATATAGCTCTTCTCTAAGCTTGTTCAATTCTTCATCCTCCCTATTAAAGGTAAATAAGTTAAATAATAATTTTAAAAATATAAAATTGTATTAACTCACTGTATACTGTAATGCCCATGGGCTAATGTGTTTATTTTGTCCTCTAACACCACCCTCTTATCATCATAACTGTTATATGTTAATTTCCTTGTTTTTAAAGTTACGAGCTGGTGGTTAAATGATCTTATCGAGACGTTATCCTTATATAACTCCAGTCCAACTTCTCCAAATAAACACTTTCTGTGGTCCTCAAGAGACATGTGGTTCTTAACCACATGAGCTCTGATACCTTTTGCCTTGATCTTTTCTCCTCCTCCAACATTGTTCTCCCCTGAATAAACGTTGAATGCATACGACTTGGCTCTCAGCGCACAAAACTCTGTAATAATATTGGAGTCAACTTCATCAGAAAAGAGCCCCGGTTCCTTCTTTCTCTCTGCTATGTAACACGGATGGTCACTGGGTAGGTTAGCAGTGTCCATCCGGTCCAACAAGTTATGGTTGGCCGCCAAGTCTGCATAAAAGTCCTTAGTACTAATATGATATATCAACGAATCTATAAAAAATAATGATATTAATATATTATATACACGAGTTTAGTTTAAGTTAATTTACCTGTATCAGTATACATAAGAGATAATCTAGGGCCGTAGAATTTCTTCATTACATTATAGTGATAGTCATACATCATTGTTTTTGATATGTCCAGTACTGAAAATTCTATTAACATGGTTTAAAAATGTTTATTAAAATATAATAAAATAAACTGAGTTGTACATGAGTAAAATACTTACCAATATATATTGGTTTAAAGAAATCTATGATTTTATTCTCCAATGTTACAGCAGTTATATTTTTTGATCATAATTGGTACAGTATTTAAATGTCGATTTGTTTATTAATTTCTGCAATCGCTGTTCGTTCGAAACAAGTTCCATTTTAATCCTAGATCTCATCGATTCCATCATTTTTCCTAGAAAGTTTAGAGAAAATTATAGTAAAAATGTTTAAATAGTATAAATAATAATAAAATAAAGTAACATAACAAATACACTATTGTTCATCAGTTTGTAGAAATCAATCTCAAACTGATTCATCGCCTTCTTCCTCATCTCAGAATTTAAATTAATATATTTAGCCGACCATTTAGACTGTTTGAACTGCAATACTCTGTGAACCTAAAACAAAATTAGCGTTAATATATATTTTATATTTATATAATCATTATATTTACCTTTTTCACTTTCAAACCATTTGCCATCGCCTGTTTCAAATTACGATAGTGTACAATATACCGTTCTTTAGATTCTAGTGTTGCCAAGAGTTTCCTTATTTTAGATCCACATGGTATACCACTGTTCGGTAAGAATGGTAGATCGTTGTGCTCATCATGTAGGTGTTGTGGATACTCTATATCGACCTCATACATCCGTCCTATCTCAGATGTATCGTTTAAATTTTCTAATCCATCGAGTGTAGGTTCTACCCATTCAAAGCCACCGTATGGCATGCACTCAGCCATTGCCCAGCCATACAAGTTATTACCTTCAAAATAAAAATAATTAATATGTTTATCAAGTTTTGACAAAAAAAAAAAAATATATATATATAAATAATATGTATATATGAAGTATATACTTACAGTCTTAATAAATTATCCAAGAGTCTGGTTTATTCGCATCGTATTCAAGTGTTTTCCGATTATTTGCCTTACCATAACGCATGCTCGCTTGTGTAAGACCCCCGCGTATACCTAAAGCAAAATTGATAATTTATTAATAATTGCAATGTTTTATTTTATTTTTAAAAATCCTTGCCTTTTTCACACATCAACAACATGTCATAATCGGCCAAAAGTTGAAGTTTTATGGAGGTGAATTTCAAGCACGCATCGAAGCTTAATCCAGGAGCCGTGTAATAAAAAGCTGCATCAAGGCTATACGTTGTCAGACAAATATCTCTAAAGTTTTCGAATATATCCACCAGCAGTAATACATCTATTTTCAAATATAGATCACTATATTCCCCCAACGTTTTGCAGTTAAAATTGTTCCATACTGTGACTGCGTGTTCGTATTCCTTTTCTTTAATATTTTCCTCGGTTAGCGTGCTGTAGAATGACTCTTTTGGTGGTAGTGATGCTTCATTCAATTTCCCCCAACTATCTGTATACTCAAAATGTTTTGAAGTTTCTCTAAACTTGTCGAATTCGGGTGTTATTAAATTTTTCGAGAGAAAGGATAAGCTTGAAGCCATGAATCTAAAAGTGTCTATAAATCGAAGGGTAAATTTGTTTGAAATATATTTACTAAATGAGATAAATTTCTCCTCGCTGTCAGGAATCACTGTTGTACTATGCTCATCATATCCCAACTCCATGGAAATTAAGTGCGCGTCATAATTACTTAATTTTGTAGGACACAAGGTATAAAATTTGGTGTTTGTAATGTTAGATTACATCTGTTGCAAATAGTTTGACGATACTGACCGGACAAGTGACAGTGGTCTCGTACTTTTCCGTTTAAAATTGTATACTCTTTTTTACACAAATCGCACGCTGTACTCCTATTATACTCGTTTTGTTGTTCCTCACTCATTATTATTGTTCTATTATGCTTTAAAAGGTTTTCAATTTTTCTGGATAAATCTACAACTGTCTCAACAAAATATTTTGCTACCTCCGTACGCGTCTCTGAACCTCGATAAATAATTACTGATGTAGGTATGCCATGTTTTTCAAGCAGTTCGCTAGGTACATTTTCTGCCGCTTTCACATATACACCGTAGCTCATAGGTTCATGCTTATGTATTACTGTCGTGCTTTTTCCCTTCTTCTCGTCTGTCTTCATCAAGATTGCTTCAAAATCTGCGTAAATTGCAAAGGGATGACGTTGTGTCTTACCCCAACCTTCAAACTCTAAAATACTCCCCTCTACCGGCATCACTGGTAATATTGGTTTATGTTCACCGCATATCTTTTTATGTTGATCCAAAGCCTCCTGTCCACTCAATTTATATTTATGACGCCTGTCATCAAAACTAGTAAAACACCTTTTACAAAATACTAATCTCTCGGTATGCGCAGTTTTCTGTTTACGTATAAGTCTTGAAAAATTTGAAATGTACACGTAATGCGAGTTTTCGCCGTCCGTCACCAACAACAGGTCGAAGTGGATCGGTTTCTCTTCATCAACTATACGCAGCGGGTACACTTCATACATTGGATATTTCCTCGGTGGCTGAAACTTTTTATCGAAGCCGTACACATTGATGGATGCATTTTTATTATTTTTCTCGAATTTTGCGATGTCTGATAGTGGTGTAGGGAACGATATACCTTCAAAATTGTACTTATTCTCATGCTGCTTGTACCTATCACCCTCCACACGGAATGTTGACGGTCCGGTCACATGCCTCGCTAGTATCGCCCACTTAAAACATTCTTGGTCGTTGTTCTGCGGGTTGATAGTGCCCCGTTTCCTATCGATATACGCCGGCAATTGTAAATATGATGAGCCGCCCATCGGTATATATTTATATACACCCACCAACAGCCCGTCTATGGAATCCATAGTAAATCCACTACCACGGGATTTATACTCTTCCACCTCGGTCATTAGCTTCATATACGCCCTCTCCAATAACTCGATAATATTACTCTCAACAAAAATTTCAATCGCTGAGGTCTTAAACGCCCGATTCTCCGAGGAGTTTCCCACATGCGGACGGCTGTATGTTGCTTCGAGTTTTAGGTTGAATTTAATAGGATGTTTCTGTACGGAGGTCTTTAATAAATTTTCAAGCTCAGGCAGTAGAAATCGAAGGAACTCATGATAGGCTTGAGAGTTGTCTAAATTCTTGGCATAGTACCATACTATATTGCGGTGTGCAACTGACGAAATTTCAACAAACCCAGATGACTTTACCATTTCCATCCTAGCTTTCTTTGCCCTAGCAGCTGATACGGTGTTGGCGGTAGAAACACGTTTTCCGTTAGCCCTCGTAGTTGTATAAGAATCTAATAAAATAAATTTAATAGAGAATCTATTAAAAATCTAATCAACCCATGACTGAAAAAATAAAATCTGATATTTCTTTTTAAAAATCTATACAACTTATAAAATCAAATGACATTTCTTTTTTAAAGATATACCTAACTTATAAAATAAAACTATGTAATTGATAAATATCTTTTAAAAATTTGATTTCTTTATATAAATAATCCGAGATGTGTAAAAATCTATTTAACCTGTTATAAGTGATAAATCTAATGAAACATCTTTTTAAATAATGTAGTAACGTACTCGTTTAAAAAATAAAAGAAAAAATCGATTTAACTTGTAATAAATCTGAAGATATAAGCCGTTTAATAAATATTCTTATAGGTATATCTTAAAAAAACATATAACTTTTAACTTGTAATAAAAATAATTTAATGGAATGTATTTTAAAAATCTGAAGAACTTGTAATAACTTTTGTATTTTCAAAACTGTTAAATTAAAGCATATAAGGTCTTTTAGAATAAATCTACCAAATGGCCTGACAACCGATGTAATGCCGAAATACTTCAACTATTACACCATAGGATGCGACGTATAAATCGATCGACATAATGCCGAAATACTTCAACTATTATATCATTGATCGTTTCACAGACTCATTTGATAAGTTTAAAATAAATAATTTATATGGTAAAATAAATGATATATATTATCATAAAATAAAAATCTCGTTGAAAAATAAAAATCTACCAATTAAAATAAAATTTATAATGTAGAATAAATGATATATATTATCATATAATGAAAATCACACTGTAAAACTATATTAACGGTACGTATTACAAAAATCTTACAGAAAATTTAATCTAAGTCTTTATATAATAATCCACGTCGGATAAAATCGAATCAATTCTGATAAATAAAACTAACCTATATCCTCAAATTCGTCCATGGCCTGCATACACAAATCATCCTCCGTTACCGCATTCGATCCACCGGCCGGGACATCGGGGACAAATATTTGCGGCGCGATTTGGATCTGAGGAATGACACTGGGAGCAAACTGTATGACGCTTGCTCGTGCTGGTTGATCGATGATTGGTGCAGTGGGTCTCAAGTGAGCCGGAACGTTAACGATATCTAGTAAAAAATAATAGATATAATGAAGAAAAAGAAAATAAGATATAATTTTTTTTTTTTTTTAAATGCGATCGACGATCTATACCAAGATATAATTTAAACTTTATATTATTAATACATACCATGAAGATTTTTCAAATGTTTGTTGAGGTTGGACTTGAATGAAAATGTCGATGGACATATGGTACACGGAAAACGTAGCCCCGCATGATTCTTTTGGTGGGCGACCAAATTGTCTTTGCGTGCGAACACTGATGGGCACTGATTGCAATTAAACATGATGTCAATGAAAACGAACGAAAAAAACACTTGTAAAATAAACACTGTAAAAAACGGTAAATAATACTGAGCGTTGAAATAAATGCGACGAGACTTTGAAAACACGGAGAGAGCAATGGCAATGTGAACGTATGGGTGTCTGGAACAGACTAATTCTATCTCGGCGGACGATGGAGCAAGTGTTCAGTAATCTCAGCATTTTTTTTTTTTTTTTTTAGGTGTGGGTAACATTTGGGTCACCAAAATATTAAATAAATAAAAATAAGTACATCACTAGATATTTACAGCTTTTTTCTGGACAGAGTAACGGTATAATATCTAGCAATTGACCTGTGCGTGTTGACAACAACGCAACGATGGTTTAGATCATACCGCTAACAATAGATGCGGCATTTGACAAACGACCCGGTTATAATAGATTTCATCCCAATATATTTCTATAGATTTTGAAAGGTTTCAGTACAACACACCACCGATGGACTGGTTGGGTCAAGTCGTGCACCTAACAATAGATGATAGATCTTAAAATTTTGACCGCTCAACACGTTTTATGGTAGGCGGTGTTATTTTACAAACTTCTTTGTAATATCTGGCGTATACACCCTCTCGAGAATAAAATTTTATATACATTTTATATACATTTTAAAAGTAAAATGTTTCAAGGCAGGGTATCTCTACCATCCCGAAATAATATAAACTGGTGTATGATGTAATAAAAAAGTTTATTAAAAAAAAAAAAAATTTAATTTAAACGTTGTAGCCTTTCTACCATAAATTCTGCAGCGTCACCGGTAAAGCCTAGACAGGCCAGAATCATGAATGCGTTATGCACCCAATCAACGTCTACATCTCCATTCTCCATTCTACTGAGCCCGTAAACTATCTGCATAAAGATGTAGTATTGGGTATGTCGAGTGACCCATCGCCGGAAAAAAAATGATTGAAATGTCATCTGCATCTGAAATGAATTTAAATATTGTATCAAAATGTTTTCATTTGAGACAATTTATTTTTCTAAATACGTGTTTCAACTTACTATTCTCTCATTAGCGCGAATTGAATCATCGGAATGACTATCACGCATAAGCAACGCTAATGCTCTGAATTCAATACTAAATTCTCTAGAAAGTGCGCTAGCACTCAACGTCCAATTCACCATTCCGTCAAATGAGATAGGCACCTCTAAATACTGATCGTATATTTCCCTTAAAGCCACGTCCAGAGAAATATGTGTATAATCAATTATAATTGCTGCATCTACCTCGCTATATAAAAATGAGTATATAATTAATAAAGAACATAATTAATTAAGAATAATCATTTTTTTTTTCACTTACCGCTCTTGAGGTACTTCACCATGGATCATGCTGATTTCCTCACGTGAGAGTAAAGATTCGTCTTCTCTAATTTGACACATACCGAAAACTTTTATAGAAGTGACTAAAAAGTAAACCAAACTCGCGATGGGGAATAATTCAATCTTTTGTGTCTAGTAATGGTATATATAAATTACATGTGTGGATACTCTAGAGTCGGATTGAAATGTAAACGTACGGGTGTCTGGAGCAGACTGATTATATCTCGAGGGAACAAGTATGTTCAGAAATCTCAGCATTTTTCGGTGTGGATGATATTTTGAACCCAGGTATTATAATAGCAATTACTGCGATAAATGCTGTGATGATGTAATATTTTACACATATACAACAACTGTTATGACTGTGTTGTACAACTCGTGCGGCAAAGGAATAATTGAGATTTCTACAGCATGTACATATATTAGTCCTCATATACACTAATATCAAATATATCACATATATATCAATACATATATTCAGAGGAAATGTGTATGTAAAAGGTCGTTTATTGGATGGGTCAAGTCATCCAACTAACAATAGATGCGGCATTTGACAAACGCACCGGTTATAATAGATTTCATCCCAATATATTTCTATACATTTGAGTCAAGGTTTTAGTACAACACAACGATGGACTGGTTGGGTCACAAGTGCCGCTAAAGTACGTGCTGGCGGCAAACATTTGAGGATTAAATATACAAAAGGCTCATCTAGGGTTTCTTAAATAACAGTAAAATATCCACAATGATTATGTAATAATAACATAAAATAGATTACATTGGTCATGTGATGCATGCGCATGCGTTTTCACCGGGCGGGCGCGGGGAGCTCAGGCGGCGGGCTTCGGCGGGCACGGTCGCGGCCGGTGGGTTTCTCAGGCGGGGGCGCGGTAAAAATACATGTTGGCAACATAACGGATACTAAGATGATGTGTATACGATAATATGGCGTGTACAATAATATAGTGATAATAAAATGATTATGTATCTCATGTGATTGTACCGGAATAAAATATATATGTCAGTCACGTGTGTGGCTATATATAATAATATTATAATATATCAATGTGTCAGGTGGAGGGGGAAAAATATACGTCACGCACGTGACCAACTGGGCGGCGGGTCGGGATGGTAAGGAGGTGGGGAGGAAATATACGTCACGTACGTACGCGACGGGATCAGGAAGGATCAGGAGGATCAGGTAGGATTAGGAGGATCAGGTAGGATCGGGAGGATCAGGTAGGATCGGGAGGATCAGGAGGATCAGGGGATAAGCCTTCAGAACATACCTTTTTATCCTACTCACCTTCCATTTGCCTGGTCGCTATCCCACTAACTAAGGATTTAAGATGTATAACGAGGTTTTACGTAAGTAGTTTATAGTGTAACCAAAAAATCAAAAAGATAAATTACAATTATAATTTTTATAGACATTTTAAGTCAAAATTTGGTCATTAGAATATCGACCAATTGCAAATTGTTTTGTAGTTAAAAATTCATAAGAATTTTTCTATTTACATTTAAGATTTGAAAATTGAACACTATATTCTAAATAAGTTTTTCTTACGACAACCGTAAAAAAATTCGATAGGAAAATACATAAAATAAATATAAGCGTTTAAAGTTAAAATTCTTACAAAATCAAGAAAATATACAAACTAATTTGTTTTGAAAAATGTATAACATTTTGAGAATTCATACCTTAGGTTTAAAAATATAATACAGGGTTCCTCATAAGTCATCAGAGCTGATCAGCGCACTACAAACCTGTTTTGGTCCGCCGCCGGGTACGTTCTTATTCCGGCCGGAGTATACGCGTAGCTAGTCATCTATTCTATTCCATGCCTATTATATTCACTCTGCAAACGCCGTGGAACATACTACGATTTGTAAATTTTGCTGTCACAATTCGTATGCTTTCACAAATTCGTATGATTGACATTAGCAGGTACGTTTTACGTTTGCAGGATTATTATTTTATATTATAATATATAGATTATATTATAAAATATTTTTACGTACTCGCGTTGTTGCGATACCGAGGTCTCGTGCATTGTACATATTTTATACGTGTTATTTTACGCGATTTATTGTTACAAAACAACAGCTACGTGCGGTGCAACTCCTTATGTTATAGGGAACTATATGCACCTATTATTACTATTTTAATACTATATTAATAATAATAATCATTAAATAATTGTATTATTAATATAAATTAATAATTATTTATTATATATTATATAATTATAAACATTTTTATTTTATTTTGACAATTGTGAGCTGTTAAGTAGTGTTTTTAACGCTATAAAAGGAGAACTTTCATTAGTCTCATTACGTAATTACAGCCTTATAAAATAAAATCGTATATTTAAAATCAAATATGGGTATAATTTTCTCGAAAGAGATACTCGTTCGCGAGTACTAAGTTCTAATTTGGCTCTTCACGTTGATCACATAATGTTTTTTCAAAACCCCATGATGCAAAATTTGGATACCCATTTTTCTGCTCTAACAATGACTTGCAAGCTCCACGTGATACGGATGTCCAAGCATTGCATACAGACAAGCATATACAGATTTTGCTTAAACCAATGAGTGTAAATGAGACGGATATTCATCATTGGGTAATGGGTATGCAGTTACTATAATGGTTATCAAATTTTCATTTTCGATACTTTAGCTGTAATCAAACCAGTCATATTAATTATGAATTAGGTTTAGGCAATCTTTTCCCCTCATATTTTGAGCTTGGTGGTTCTATAGAATTTCCACAGGTTCAGCTTCAAAAAACGGAATCTCTTGATTGCGGTGTTTATGATATAGCAAATGCTGTTGCGCTCCATTTTAGCTTAAATCCTGAGCACTTAGTTTATGATTCAGTAGATAAATTAAGGATTCATCTTGCCAACATATTTATAACTGAGGCAATTACTCCATTTCCTGCTAAAAAATAGCCGAACAGTGTATAGAACCCACACATCTCAAAAGGCGAGAAATTTGTGCTAATTTTCAAGCAGAAAACGCCGAAAAAGTACAACAAGACAATGTGCGCTCAAGAATAAAAAAGTCGAGAAGCTTATGCTAAGTTTAAAGCGGGAAATCCCGAAAAATTGCAACAACAAAACGCTCTCAGAAATCAAAACGAACGAGAGGCTTATGCTAAGTTGAAATTCGATAACAACAACAACTGGTGCTCAAAAATAAAAAAGACGAGAGGCATATGCAACTGAAAAAAATTCTAACCATTTACAGTTGAACATTGTTCAATTTCAAAACTTAATTAGACAAGTTTTGAATTATGAATTTTGCCCCATTCGTCAAATAGCCACACAGCAGTAATCGGCAGGCTGCCACCCGTCCCGAAATTGATGATACCCTGTATCGTGGATGCCCTATTCCCGATACACCCTCCACCTGCAAGAGCTGAGTACGAGAAAGATCCACCCTTTCAACAGTTCACTGAGGACGAACTAAAAATGGCAGTCCACCGCTTGCCCAACAGGAAAGCCCCGGGACCAGATGGAATCTCTAACGAAGTGGTAAAATTAATGGCATCCAAAAGCCCCCAGATGTTCCTGAGTACATTCAACCACTGCATCGAAACCGGCTATTTCCCAATGGCATGGAAATCCACCACACTTGTTCTACTAAGGAAGGGCGAAAAGCCACAGGACCAAACGTCAAGCTACAGGCCAATTTGTTTGCTGAGTTGTGTGGGCAAATTGCTTGAAAGACTGCTCTTCAATAGGCTAGAAGCCCATCTGACAAGCACAGATGGGCTTTCCTCACACCAATTTGGTTTACGCAGGGGCAAATCTACTGTGGACGCCATTAGCGAGGTACAAAGGGTAGTCCTCTGGTGCCTCAACTGCCCCTCTCCGCACGAGAGAATTGTGCGTGCTTGTCACACTCGACGTGCATCCTGGGAAGCTATTGACAGAGCGTTAGTCAAAAAAAATGTCCCAGGTTACCTAGTTCGGGCAGTAAGGAGCTACCTATCCGATCGATACCTGGTGTACGAAGACACTAGCAAAGCGTTGACCAGTGGCGTACCCCAAGGATCCGTACTGGGGCCTATACTTTGGAACACTATGTACGATGATGTCTTCCATCTGGATCTTCCTTATAACGTGACCGCAGTCGGATTTGCGGACGATATAGCCCTAGTCGGGACTAGGAGAACAACTCCACTTCTCGAGTCCGCTATGAACAAAGCTCTTTTGAAGGTAGCAGACTGGCTAAATGGCATCGGACTAAGTCTCGCTGCCCATAAATCCGAAGCTGTTATGCTGACTTCCCGGAAGGGCTACACGCGCCCATCGTTTAAGCTAGGTGGCCAGGTCATCGAGACGAAGCGATCTGTTAAGTACCTCGGTGTGCAAATGGACTCGTCCCTTACCTTCATTGGGCAAGCAAAGTCAGCGGGTTCAAAGGCAGTGAGCACAACCAAGGCATTGTCGAGGATACTCCCCAACGTCGGGGGCCCCTCGCCAGCAAAAAGAAAGCTACTGGCCGGCGTAGTACGTAGCCAGCTACTTTACGCAGCACCAACGTGGGCCTCAGCAGTAGTCAAACGTGAGCACTGCCTAAAGCACATCAGGGCAGTCTACAGAAGAGCTGCTCTCAGAGTGACGATGGCATATCGAACAACGTCGTACGAGGCAGTTACCGTGCCTAAATTACAAGTTCCATGACCCCCATCGAACTTTTGGCCATGGAAAGCGAGAGAACTAGGAACTGCACTAGCAAAGAGGGCTACCCCGACAAAATATCGCGAAACCATTATATCGTAAAAAAATAATACCGCCGTACATTATTATCGCGTCTGTATATTGCATTTAACTTTATCTTATCTATGATCGTATACACCTTTACCTAGCAATGCATTCAAGCACGCTGGTTTTTCATTTTATAATTTAGTAATACTTTGTACTGTTACTGTGACTGACGCTTTTACAGTTTCACACTTTTATACAGTTTTACGGAAATAAAAATAAGTCAAAGTATAGTAGAAAATCCAAATACTCCAAATAAAAAGAACAAGACAGTCAGTAGCCAGTAGGGCTGAACGAATAAAGAAAGTAGTAGCAGATTATCATAATCGAGAGTTTCACCAATGTTCTTCATAACTTGTTGTACGTTAAAATTAAAAAAAAGTTGAGTGTATGTGTCTAATAGTTTTTTTAAGCATCTAAAATGTTTTATTCAAATCTAAGAATTGACAATTCAACACTAGATTCTCTATAAGTTTTCTACCTTTCTAAAAAAAAATTTACCAGAAAGTCCAACTAATTTTTTATGAGCGTTTGAAATTATTAATAGTGGCAATATAAATATAATATAAAATATCCTAGGCTGACTCCGCTCAGAATCGTTTTTCTATCATTGATTATTTTATCATTGAATTCAAATTTAAGAGGACGCCACACACCCGTTTTTGCCATAAAAAAAAAATTGTAATATGAATTATGACCGTCTCCCTCCACTCCGGTAGGACTATAGTACCATTCTACAACATTTGAACATTACCGCTATTATACCTACTATAATTATAACAAAATTATATAAATATAAATAAATATGTCATACTATTATACTTATATAGTTATATATATCACGAAAACAATGATATCGGTTACGGAATATGCTGGGTCTATTTTATAAAATATGCATTTATTTCATTTGTGAATTGTGACCTGTACATCCAACAGTGAACGTCAAACGCTACGCGTAGCCTACGCTTTTGATTATTTTGTTATTGTGCTGTGAAACTTTTTTTTTATTATGTCTCCGTACAAAAAAGCAAGAACTGTTAAAAAACAAAAAAAGAGCGTACCTAAATTAGTAATGAAGGC
Source organism: Neotoxoptera formosana (assembly GCA_022818045.1). Taxonomy (NCBI): domain Eukaryota; kingdom Metazoa; phylum Arthropoda; class Insecta; order Hemiptera; family Aphididae; genus Neotoxoptera; species Neotoxoptera formosana. The sequence continues at coordinate 43,658,006 of CM040630.1, read as the reverse complement.
TCGATTAAGTATGGCTTGCAAGGCTAAAAAGAATCAGCATATGTATAAGTATTTATTTAATATTTAATTATATATTTTCTATTCATACAATAATTGCAAACTTAAATATTCTAAATATTCTAACTATGATACCTTTGTACTTATTATATTGCCAATTTCGTATCTTTTATGTACTTATACGAATCTTTATTTTTTGTTAGATGTTCTTTAGTAACTTCTACGTCTATAAATACTACTTTGTTGACAAGAAGTCTTGCTTCAATAAATAATATTTCGATTGATGACGAACCAAATATTGATAACCATAGTACAATTATATTCAATGAAGTACCCAGTACATCATCTTTCATGTATGATTATATTTAAACAATTTTTTTGTTGTTATATTATTGTAGTTATTTGTTATACAATTTTACTATTTTTGAAGTGAAAACTTCTTTAGGCACGTTGGGCATCCCGTTTATTCCCGTATAAGAAAACATTTGCGAGTGAGGAAAAAAGTATGATCTCGCGACACCGCCACCGCCACCGCGAGTAGATATATATACAGTGGTATATACATTAAGCTACGTATACACGATGATAGTTTAGCGCGATAGTTGCTATCGCGAGAGTATGCGATATTTGATCATCACGATAGTTGGTGTTTACAGGCTATCGATCGTTTTTACTACTATCACACTATCAAAGCAATAAAAACCTAGGTTAGCAGTATAAACCAGCCAGTAGTGCTGGTTGCGGTTTGCGATTCTAGAGTCTAAAATATGTCGACAACTGAAGTGACCTATGCAATTATTAATGTCATTAGTGAGATTATAAAGCTTAGACAAACTAAGAAAAAAAAGCAAAAACGTATTTGGATAAAACAATGGATTCAACGACGAAATGCATTGGGTGCATCGAGCACACTTACGAGAGAATTAGCATCTGAAGACCCCGACAGCTATTGTAATTTTTTAAGAATTAATGAAGATATGTTTAATATTTTACTCAAAAAGGTAGTATTAAAATATATAATTTAACTATAACCTATATTAATTTTCTTTGTTATAGGTTGAAAATAAAATTATGAAATGTGATACTATTATGAGAAATGCCCTATCACCTAAATTAAAATTGGAAATTACTCTGCGTTATTTGGCTACAGGAGATTCCTACAAATCACTTCATTATCTGTACAGAGTCTCAGCATCGTCCATTTGTAGTTTTTTACCTGTTGTATTTGATGCTATTTATGGAGGATTAATAGAATATATCCAGGTAACAATTTTGACAAAAAATAATCATGCCTTATATAATGTATTATTATTTATTAATTTTTATGGGATATATACTGTTTATCTGGAATACTTTTTAACAACTTTCATTCATGAATTAAAAAAAAAATACATATTCTTTAGAAATTATTATTAAATTGTAAAATTATTATAAAATAATGCTAAATTTGATTCTTGGTTTGTTTGATGAACTGGTTCTAAAGTTGTAAAACAATCAGAGTATGATGCATCAAATTCATCTTTTGTAGAATCATTACTTGAATATGAGATATTTGAATTGCTATTATCAGATGGTGAAGTTATGAATTATACCTCAGTTGTATTTGTAGCTGTCATTGCAATTGGGTTTGTGGACCCATTTGTCTCATTCATTGAACTAATGCGAGCTCTTGTCAAAATATTCTGGATATCTGATTGTGCCATGAGAGCCTCTTTTAAAGGAAGTTGTTCCAGTTGAGTTGCTATATGTTTCGCAAAAAATGTAAACTCATTTTCCATTGTTTGATTTTTACAAACATATTTCAGGGTTTCTACAGCATTGTTCAACGTGCTATCAATTTTAGTTTTTTTAAAAATATTTTTTTTTGACTTCCGTGGTGTACATGTGGGTGCTTTAAAGTTACCATCATCATCAGCTTTTAACCCAGCATCCTTATCAATCTGTACTTCTTCTTGTAGTATTTGAGAATCATCATTATCCATAGATGTTAAATCAACACTTTTATCATTTAATACCTATAAAAATATAATTTTTAATTTATTAATATAAAATTAGTTTGTTGTATATCAATTTTTATTAATTTTTTAGGTCCCAAAAAATGAAAACGAATGGAATAAAATCATTAATGGCTTTAATTCATTATGGAATTTCCCAAATTGCTTTGGAGCCATTGATGGTAAGCATATAGTAATACAATGTCCTCCAAATACAGGTTCCAGCTACTACAATTACAAGGGGTCATTTAGCATTGTTTTATTGGCCTTAGTTGATCATAGTTATAATTTCGAATGCATTGATATTGGTAATTATGGAAGTAACGCTGATGGTGGGATTTTTGAAAAATCCAAGTTAAAAAAGGCACTTGAAGAAAACATGTTAAAATTGCCAGATGGTGCAGTTATGTTGGGAGATGAGGCTTTTCCATTGAAAACTTATCTCATGAAACCATATGCAAGAAGAAATCTTATTTCGAGAAAAGAAAAGATTTACAATTATAGGCACTGTCGTGCCAGACGAATTGTAGAAAATTCTTTTGGTATACTGGCTAACCGATTCCGAATATTTAGAAAACCTATACCACTCGCTCCAGAAACAGTAGTGAAACTTGTTAAAGCAGCATGTTCCCTACATAATTGGATTAGAAAGAGTGGATTTAGTCAACACTCCATATCAGTTGACATTGAGGATTTAGAGTTGGGACGTTTAATTCCTGGATCATGGCGAAATGAAGAAGGTTCATCCGGATTCAGAGGATTAGGACCCCCCTCGCAACGAAATCCTTTAAGTGAAGCTCGAAAAAAAAGAGACAGTTTTGCAGAATATTTTGTTGGCGAAGAAGAAGTATCATGGCAAAATCGAATGATCGAATAATTAATATTATTATAACCTAAAATTAAGTAAATAAACATTAGCATGCATTTTAGTATAATATGATAGTGAGCTATTAAAGATTATACCTAATCAATAAATATTTTATAATTGTATTAAATAATAACTCTCCTATTGTTAACATGATTTAATTTCTCAGTTGCGTATCAGTTAATAAATAATATTTAAAGACATAAAATGTATTTTAATTTTAATTATAATATTATTTATTTGTTATTAATATTACCAAATTAGTGTCCGATTTATTATCAATATCTGAAGTTTTTTTTAAAAAACTATCTGCAAATGAAAACCAGGCCAATTTAGGTTTATATACTGTAGTCGACCCTGAACCTGTCCTCATTGATGATTTAATCTTGGCAACTTCTTGATTATAAGTACATCTATATCAAAATATATATATATAAATCTATTATTGCACTAGTTTAATAATTACCTAATTTATAACAAATAACATTTATAGTTTACAAATATTGTTTTCACAAAAAAAATTATTATATTATGTATACTAACAAGAAAAAAATACTGACCTTATACTTCTTATTTTTTGTCTTAACTCTTTGACATTGTTTATCCCACTTGTGATTTGCAACAACTCTTCTTCAGCATGGTCTCTTTTTATACGATAACTAAATTCAGGCATGCTTTTGTCCCACAAACAAGGGTACCTTTGGTACTCCTCAAGAAATTCAATCGTATTGAAATGGTTAACCATAATTACAGATTATAAACAATTAACTCTTGATAATTTAACATTTATTAAACAGATGAAAATTAGATTTATTAGACAGATGAAAATCAATGTGAATTAAAATATTAATAGCTATTAATAGCTTATATGTACAATATCCTACTCTCGCGGTAATAGAAAATCACGTTCACACGGCGATAGTTACTGTCACTCTCGTGAAAGTTGCTCTCAACTATCATGCATGCATGATAGTGTGATAGTAACTTCGCGATAGTTTGATAGTTATTATCACTCTGTTCACACGGCGATAGTATTATCACGATAGTGACTATCGTGAGAGCAACTATCATCGTGTAAACGTAGCTTTAGTGCATCAAAGCTGCGCGCGCAGCAGACGGCAGTTACGTGAAGCTATATATCAAAATACCGACACAGTTCTTTATTGCACAAATTATATGGATGTACATGCCAAATACGCCACGATGTTTAACACTTCTACTTCTGATATCGGCGATATGTGTATAAGTCGTTGCCACTGCGGCGATAATCAATTCATCATTATGGTTGCCGTTTACATTTCTCCTAATAATTCATTGCGTGCTATACGAGACTTCTTTTATGAAAATGTATTTATTTATTCTCATGGTGCATCTGCATTGCTTCACCAAAAAATTGGAAAAAGATTCGATGATTTGCCAATGATTTTGAGTGGGGATTTCAATATAAACTTTGCAGATGATAAAAATCTACCATTATTGGAATTTTTCAAAAATGAATTTGGTTTGAACATGTCAAATGATCGCAATCTTAGCACAACAAGATACAAAACTACTATTGATGCGGTCTTTACAAGATATTTGAATAAATTCGAATCAAAATTGTTTGTATCATACTTTAGCTACCATAAACAGATTGTATCAGTTTTAGAAATTGGCAGTGATGATGGTGCAAGAGTTGGTGAAATGATGGATGGAAATTGATTTTTCTGAGTGTACTTTAACTCATTTTTGTAAAGCATTTGTAATAATTTTGACATGTAATTTATTTTTCTTTTATGTAAAATAACTGAAATAATTATGTATAGTATTTTATATTGATAAATAAAACAATTCGTGGTACATTATTTCCTAAGCTTTACAAAATTTTTAAAAACGAAGTGAAATTCTTCTAGTATATATACACATACACGCTCACACTTAAGTATAACAGTATATACCACAGTATATATATACATGTACAATGTACTCTCGGTGGCAGTGGCGGTGGCGGTGTCGCGATTTCATACTTTTTTCCTCACCCGCAAATGCTTTCTTACGGGGTGCCCAACGTGCTTAAGAAGTTTTCACTTCTACCGGCAGTCCCCCGACTGGTTAGGGTTTTTTTTTTTTTTTTAATATTGTGTAGCGATCATGAATCAAATATTATTAACTACCTATAGTTTAAGTACATCAAATGAACTACCCGGTACATCATCTTTCAAGTATGATTATATTTAATATTTAAACAATTTTGTTGTTGTAATATTATTGCAGTTATCTGATGTATAATTGTACTAAATTTTTATCTTTTCTGTTGTGTATAGTAATCTTGACACAAATATTTTGAATGGCCGTAGAATAGTTGATATAGGTCATATTTTCAATGAAATTAAAAATAGTCGTCATAGTGGTGTATTTGGATGTTCATTTTTAGATATGATTTTTAAAAGAGAAGAAAAACAGGGATACTATTCAATGTAAAATGTGCGGTATTGAAAAAAAAATATCTTCTGAAAATACTAAATTTTTGAATGCATTCCAATAAATAAAGTAGTAGTAAATGCTACAATAGCTATAGGTAAACAATCAAATATTTAAAACACCTATAATAGTCCTATTTAAATAAAATAAAATTATATTCATATAGGTATTGGATATGCTCAACTTTCTGAACTTTCGGTTAGTATCGATATACCTCCAATGTCATCCAATACATACCAATAAATATTATTATCTGTTGGTGATGTAGTGCATGCTTCAGCATGGGATGAAATTAAAAAGGCGGGAGATGAAGAGAGAGAAATTGCATTAAAAAATGGTATATTAGTTGAGGATGGTACACCGATGTGCACCGTTATTGCAGATGGCCAATGGTCTAAAAGGTCTTATAAAACTAAATACGACGCATTATCGGGAGCGGCAACTATTATTGGTTATAATACACGCAAAGTTTTGTTCGTTGGTATTCGAAATCGTCACTGTTCAATTTGTCAAAAAGCATCGTATAGAGATGAAAATAAACCAGCACATAACTGTTTTTTAAATTGGACAAGTAGTTCAACGGGTATGGAAGCTGACGGTATACTGGAAGGGTTTTTGAACAGTGTTCAAATGCATGGACTCAAATATAATAAACTCATAGGTATTTAAAAAAAAACTTATTGTCCTATATACATAATTGAGTAAGTAAAATAAACAAGATTATATTACTACACAATTAAATAGGTGATGGTGACAGCAGCGTCCTCAAGCGTTTGAGTGAGGTACTACCATATGAACCTCATTTTATGGTTCAAAAAATTGAGTGTAGGAACCACCTGTTACGAAATTCTGGACAAAAACTGTTAGCGTTAACCAAAAGAACAGAATATCCCGTTCATTTAAGAAAATTTATTCAAAACAATATTCTTTGATTTAGAAGTGACATCACTAAAGCTGTACAGTACCTTAAAGCGAGTGATTTATCTATGTCGAACAAAATTGCAGGTTAATTAATAATTTATTATATAATAAAATTACAATAATTTATTGTATTCTTAAATTCTTCAGATAGTTCATTTTTTTTTTACTTTATTACCCATATAGAGCTACGAAAAGATATAAATAATAGCCCATATCACCGATTTGGTCAACAAGACAATTGTAACGGATATTTTTGTTCTGGACCAAAATCCAGTGAAATAAATTTAGTTGATGATGCAGAAAAGTGTGGATTGATGAGAGATATAAAAAAATTATTATTCGTCTTTCTAATAATGCATGCAGCTTGATTCAAGACGTTGACAATAATGTTTGCAAGCAGTTTAATAGTCTAATAAATAAGTTTATAGGTGGTAAACGTATTAACTTTACTCAAAGCAATACATATACTACTAGAATTGAAGCAGCAATAGTTTCTTTTAATTCAAAAGAATATTTACGACGTATACACAAAAAAAATGGTTTTTAAAAGTCCAGGTAATATTTTAAAATTATAGATACCTACCTATAACAAATGAATAGTAAATAAGGTAGACATCAATCACTTAAATTTATTAATTAGAACTGAAAATTGGTATACTTGCTTGAATCATGATACCGTAGATGATATGATAGAAAATAAGAAGTCTTTAACTCGAAAATAAAAGAGTTTATAAATTATTCAACTATTTTTAAATATAAGATTAATAAATCTAAAAAAATGCAGAAACTTAAGAATTGGATTACTACTGATATTGTAACTTCTATTAGATTTAGAGAGAAATTATATACTAAATTGAGATCTAGACCTTTTGACATGAGATTTAAGCAATTCTACAATTTGTATAGAAACATATTAAATAAACTTGTTCGTCTATCTAAACAATTATATTATCAAAATAGATTACAGCATGCCCAATCTGATACTAAATTAGTTTGGAATATAATAAATGAAGTCACTGGTAAACCGAACCAAATTGCCAATAGTATTAATAAGATAAGAAATAAAGATGGTATTGTTACAGAGTCTAAAATCGATATCTGTAATGAATTTAATGATTTTTTCGTTAATGTAGGTAAAAACTTAGACATAGAAAATATAAATACAGATAACTTACTACCTCAAAATAATACGGAAACTAATGACAGTTTATTTCTAAAAGAAATTGATAAGGATGAAATTATAAAACTTATTGGTAAAATTAAAAATCATAATTCGTATTTTGAAAATAATCTGACAAATTATATACTCAAAAATATCTCAAATTCTATTGCTTTACTTCTATCCATTATTTTTAATCATTCATTATCAACGGGTGAATATCCTACTACTTTTAAAAAATGTATAGTCATACCCACGATGTAGAGAAGATAAGGTGACACCACTTGTAAATATTCCGGTCGCAAATTATCTCGGCAGTTTGGTGTTTCTGGCAGGTTGCGCCACCATTCGCCCGAAGGCCGGTTTTTATATTGTGAATACATTGTTTTTAATGTAAAATATCAAAAATTATAAACATTTTTGTCGTTTTTTATATTATTACTTCAAAATTTTAAACAATAACCATGTAAGAATTATTTTAAAGTAATTATTCTATTCAATTAAAACATTAACAGTAACATTTAAAATAGTTTCGATTAAGGAAGTTTTATTATATATTTATATATTTTAACAATGTTATGTACACAATTACAAGAGTTTTGACTGCTTTGCTAAATTTTTTTGTTCTTTATTTTTTTCTAGTTTTGCGTTTTCTGCATCACATACAAAAAACATTCTTGATTGTAAATAAAACATAATAATGTTTTTGGTTAATACATTTTTATGTTCATCACACCCGATTAAGTTAATATTAAACTAACTTGTCTGTCCTCAGCTCATTTAATATTAAAAATAATAAATTTTTTTGTATTTTATTTTTTACAATAATTGAGCAAATGGCATCTTCGAGCTAAAACAAATAATAAAGGTAATTATTATTAGTGAATACACAAATATATTGTACATATTATACAAATTGTTTGCATATTTATATATTATATTATTTTATTACTTGGTAAATAATTTCATAAAAATCTTTAGATGGTACAAGTAAATAACCACGAGTTTTCAGTTCTAGTAATCTTTCTCTATTTAGTACTTCATGATCATCTGGGACACACAACATGGTATAACATTCCTGATAACATTTGGCAGGTTTTACTCTTCTCATCTTCCTTGCAACATAACCACTTAATACAGTTAAAGCATCTTCATTTATTTGGAGAGCAGTATAGTCATGATCAACTATTGTGATCAAATTATCGACTGGTATTTCATTAACATTGTCAAGTATGTCATCAATTTTATTTTCAAAATCGATCTTTTTATTATAATTGTCATCACCTATTACGTCTTTCATAGTTGTAATTGTCTCTAATAGTTCTCCACCTGCAGAGACATTACTTCCACGAGGTGGTCTTACTAGAGCATATGTTGAAAGTAATCGAAAAACTTGAATGAACAATATTGAGTCAGCAGGGGCGAACGCAGGGGGGGGGGGGGGTTAGGGGTTTAAACACCCCCCGAAATAGTAGGTACAAAAAATAAATTATCTGACCTACAAATGTATTACTAATAACATCTCAAAAAAATTCAAATAACTTATTAGTTATTAAAAAGTTTCCCTTCTCCCGTGGTTTGTAAATTAATGGATACAGAAAAATCACCAATAAAATGTATGATAATGCAGTTTCGAAGTGAGTATGACAGTATGTTATAACTTATTAATAACTGATCGACATCGAAGGCCGCCAATCCGATGATGTATGTAATGTTGACAGACGACGAGTGTAATTGCCGTCTACCGGAAATTCGCAATGACCCGTCTTATCTAGATTCTAGATAATTCTAGAAATTGTATCATTGTTTAATAATCAATATAATATTCAATAATATACCACACCGTCAACGGACGTCGAACACGACATATTATCTCGCATTCTCGCTGTACCGCTATTCACTAAAGTTTTGATTGTCGACTGTAGTTGTATACTCGTGTTTCGTATTATAGCCTGTATTGCTATATTAAAGACGTAATATTAAACGCAAATATTAAAAGTATATTAAAAATTAAAAATGAGTTCAATTTTAAAGTATTTTAAATCAGACAATAAAAATACTGTTAATACACTGAGGGAATCGCTGATGATCAAAAAGTTATTTGTTTGAAGCGAATTTGCTAGTTTAATTGCTTCGAGTATTGCGTAGTTTTCGGCGGTGAATATGTTTGTTATTGTGGGAAGCTTGTGTTTAATTGTCGTTTGATTATGAACAACTGCGAAGCCAACACCGTTTTCAGACTTTGAGGCATCCGTGTAGATTAGAGTGTGATTAGGGAAACGAGATTGGATAATTTCGTGGAAATGAGCTGTTATAATCTTGTGGCTTATTTCATGTTTGTGGAGTGAGAGTAAATCTGTTGATAATTTTATGTTCCATAGCCAGGGGGGGATTTTTTGAAAGATAAGTTTTTCTTCGACGGAGGTATGTATATTCATTTTATTGCATAAGTTGGAGTAGATGTCTTGTATTGTTGTAAGTTTTTTTTTGACATTGTGATTGATGTTTGAGTTTTGATTTAAGGAAAGAGGTATATGGCCTATGTGGTTGGGAGTGGTTTTTCTTTTGATACAATGTAGAAGAGTGGTTTTGTCTCTTATGAGTTGAAGGGGTATTTCTCCTGCATAACATAAAATACTTTCTGTGGGGCTTGTTCTGAAAGCGCCGATCGAGAGACGAATTCCTTCGTGATGTATAGGGTCTAGTATTTTGAGATGTCTTGGCTTAGCTGTATTGTAGATTGGAGATCCGTAATTGATTTGTGATAGAATTAATGTTTTATATATGTTTAACAAAGACTTTTTATCAGCTCCCCATGTATGGTTGGCGAGAGTTTTTATAACATTCAGTTTGGCTTTGCATGCAATTTTTAGCTGTTTAAGGTGCGTGATCCAGTTTAACTTATTATCGAAAATCAATCCTAGTATACGGAGTGATTTATGAAAAGGGATTTGGGTGTTTTTAAGGTAGAGGATGGTGTCTAAGTTGAGATTGAATTGTATGCCTTTGCTTTTTTGAGGAGAAAAAATGAATCCAGATTTGTTGGCCCATTCTTGTAGAGAATGGAGAGCGTTTTGAAGTATTTCCCGGGTAGTATTTATGTTGGTGCCACTGCAGTATATGTAGCAATCATCAGCGAAGATTAGGTGTTTGGTGGGTTTTTGAATTTGGAGAAATATGTCATGTATGGCTATAAGAAACAGGGTTACGCTGAGGACTGATCCTTGGGGGAGGCCATTTTCAGTAGGGTACAAGTTGGATAAATTGTGGTGTGCTTTGACTTGTATCGAGCGATTTGTGAGGAAATTTTTGAGAAACGTTAGGATGTTTCCGTTTATGCCCCACTTGTGAATGATTTGAAGGACTCTGTTGCGCCATACCATGTCATAGGCTTTCTCAAGATCTAGTGCTATAAGTATAAGATGTTGTTTATTATTTATTGCATTGCTGATATCCGTGTGTAGGCATGAGAGGTGGTCTAGGGTTGAATGATTTCGCCTAAAGCCACATTGGTTGCTGGGTAGAAGATTAGATTTTTCAAGAAACCATGTTAGGCGTTTGTTAACCATTTTTTCCAAAAGTTTACTTAGTGTGCTTATGAGGGAGATTGGTCTGTAATTGGATATGTTGAATATATTTTTGTTGGGTTTGGGAATCGGTATGATTATTGCATTGCGCCATGGGTCAGGGTAAAAACCTGTTTCCCAGATTAAATTGTATATTTGAAGTAGTTGATTTAGGCCATTGCTATTGCAGTTTGATCTAGCGTCTAACATTTCAGAAGTGCTGAAAGGAATGTTTAGGATATTTAAGTATGGGTGAGATTCTAACTCTGGTTCGTTTGTAGTATACTTTTCAAAATTGTCTTTGAAGGTGGCAAATTCTGGGTCGTAATTTGAGTCACTGCTATTTTTTTGGAAGACTTCCGCGAAGGCTTTGGTTATATCCGGTGGTGTTGAGAGTGAAGTATTATTATGTTGTAGAACCGGGGGTAAACGGTGGTGAGATATACCTTTTATTGCTTTGATTTTATTCCAGACTTCCTTTGAGGGAGTGTTAGAATTAATGGAGCTGGTATATTTTTGCCATGTTTCTGTTTTGCTCTTTTTGGTGATGTATCTGGAATGAGCTCGGGCTTTTTTAAGTTGAATATGGTCGAAAGGGGATTTTGATTTTTTAAATTTGTTGAGACATCTTTTGTACTGTTTAATTGATTCGTTGCATTCGTGATTCCACCAAGGAACTAGATTCTTTTTGGTGTTATGGTTAGTTTTACCTATTGCCTTAGTGGCTGCCATTAGGATAATGTGTGTGAAGTTATTTGTTAAAGAATTGATCGCGGTTTGATTGATGGGAGAGTCAATTTCTATTGGGTTCTCCGTGATTGATTGACTTATGAGGTCGTTGAATAATTCCCAATTAGGTTTTTTGGTGTTCCATTTGGGGGGGAAAGGTATTTGGGGAGATTGGTCGAGTAGCTCTATGGATATCGGCCAGTGATCGCTACAATTATAATCGGTGAGAACTTTCCATTTTGTTTTAGGTGCCAGAGAGGAGCTGGTTATTGACAAGTCGATAGATGAGAAGGAGTTAATCTATTTAAACAAATTTTGTAACTTTTTTAATTTTTTTTAATTTTTTTAATATTGTAATTTACTCTCTTTTTTTTTTTTCTTTTTTTTTACGTTTAACTTAAACAAATTGTTGGCTAATAACCATTGCAGTTGAAGCCTGTAAACCTTAAATAAAAAAATAAAAAAATAAAAATACTACCTCAGTTTCGAATGTTTCGATTGATGTAGATTCAGATAAATCGTCCGTAGGCAGTCCACCAATAAAAAGACGAAAACCCGAGATGTCGCAATTTGACGCAGATCGTAATGTGAGTTTTTGACTTTTTGCAATAATAATATTTTATTTATTATTATAATATTATATTATTGTTATTTGTTATATATTTTATTTATAGATTTTTCCGAATGATATTGCAAATTTTTGTCGTAAGCAATTGAATGACATTGAAAAATATGAAGTTCTTGTGCATAATTGGATACCTGATGTAGACTTCAAGTTTCCGACTTCTGGCAAACGAAATTTGAAATTTCAACATTCTTGGTTACGCTCATTTGTGTGGTTGGTGTATTCTGCTGCAGAAGACGGAGCTTATTGCCGTTATTGTGTCTCATTTGGATCAAATTCTGTTGGTAAAGGGGCTCATCAGAACACAAATTTATTGGTTCAGACTGCGTTTCAAGATTGGAAGAAAGCACTTGAAAAATTTAGAGAACACCAAAAAAAAAATATCACCTTGACGCCATGGAGGATGGACAACATTTTAAGTTGATTTACGAAAAACGGAAGAGTGACGTGATCAGCGAAATTGACAAAGGGCGAAAAATACAACAACTCGAAAACAGACATAAGTTAATTCCGATCGTCCGAGCCGTGTTGCTGTGTGGCAGGCAAGGATTAGCATTAAGAGGTCATCGAGATCAGGGCTCTTTATCATTGAAAATGCCGGTAGAAAACGACAGGAATTTCAGAGCGTTACTTCGTTATACCTTAGACAACGGCGATCAAGCTTTGGCCAATCATTTAAATACTGCGGGTGCAAATTCAACGTATTTAAGCTTTCGTATTCAAAATGAAATAATTGATGCAGCAGGGAAACAAATAACGACGAATATTGTGCAACGTGTAAACAAATCTAGATATTTTTCTGTCATTGCTGACGAAAGTACGGATGTGAGTGGCATTGAACAGTTTTCAATATGCGCTCGATTTGTCGATAAAATGGATGAATACAAAATTCGAGAAGACTTTTTGTGCTTTATCCCTGTTGAGGACGTTACCGGAGAGGGGCTTGCAAATACGTTGCTGACCACGATGGAGAACATTGGCATAAACCTGGCCAATATGAGAGGGCAAGGTATATGTTAATATTTATTAGATTATAACTTTATATATATAATAGTTTATGTTATATTTTCTTTATAAAACTGTTTAGGCTATGATGGGGCGCGTGCAATGAGCGGAAAATTCAACGGATGTGCTGCCAAAGTTCGAGAACTATATCCGGAAGCTATTTACGTCCACTGTGCTAATCATAATTTGAATTTGGCTATTAAACATGAGTGCAAAATATCGTCCATCCGAAATTGCATAGGCACAATTAAAGAGGTTGTAAATTTCTTTCGTCTATCCAATAAGGCAGGTCTAGTTTTAAAACAAAAAATTCAAGAGTCTTGCCCAAGTGCGAAGCAAACACGTCTTCTTAAATTCTGCGAAACGAGATGGGTTGAGCATTTGAACTCACTCAGTTTGTTCAACGATGTATATGAACATATCTGCTTATCATTAGAGTACCTGGATGAAAATAATTTGAAAACCATCGGAGTCAAACCTCATGCCCTGCTTGCATCGATAAAAACCCCTCAATTTATTATGGCTTTAACAGTAGTTAAGCCGATTTTCAGCATAATGAAAAATCTCAGTGTGTTTTTACAAAAGGAAGATTGTGATCTTAGCTTATGCATTGATTATGCAAATAACGTGTATGATGAGATGCGTTGTGATTCGGAGTTGAAATTCAAAAGTTTGTATGCAGCAGCAAAAGAAATGGCGGACAAAATGGATATTAATTTAGCACCCCCGCGGAATATTGGAATACAAAAGAACAGAGACAATTATGAAGGCGGTCCAGAGGAATATTTTCGTCGGTCCATTTTTCATCCTTTTTTGGACCACTTATTAATGGAGTTAAAAATAAGATTTCTTGAACACCGGGAACTATTGTCAAAAATTCAAAATATTCTTCCAACTAAGTGTTCTGAACTGAATACAAAAGAAATCAGTGAAACAGTAAATACTTTTGCAAAAGAATGGCCAAATGACATCAAGGGATCTACTGATGATTTTATAGCTGAGATGACCATGTGGCACAGGTAACAAAATATTAAATTTCTTATACATAAAAATATTTTTTGTGATCTATATTAAAACATAAAATGATTAAAATGCATTGTTGTTTCAGACATTGTTTAAATATCTCAAAGGATAAACGGCCTAGAACATTTATTGAGACTCTCATCAATTGTAATTCTGCATTGTATCCATCAATACACACATTTTTGCAGATTGGTGCAACTCTACCCGTTTCTGTGGCAACAAGTGAACGGTCTTTTTCTTGTCTTCGAAGATTAAAAACATATCTGCGCAACAGGACTGGTGATGAGCGATTAAATGGATTGATGCTATTGAACTTATACAGAGACGTGGAAGTAACTTGTGATGAAGTAATTGACATAATGGCCAAAAAACCAAGACGCATAGATCTCGTTTTATAATTTAAATTGACAAATTTTAATAATTAGTTATTATTATAATTATTAGTTATTATCTATAATATTATTTAATATGTATATTATATAATATGTATTATGTATTTTTATTATGTATATAGTATAAGTGACTAAAATAAAATATAGAAAAGTGTAACACAGTATGAATAATATGATATTTATGAATACCTACTTCAAAACCCCCCCGAAATTTTTTCCTGCGTTCGCCCCTGTGAGTCAGGATGACAACTCGATCCACACGCATCCCGTACACTCCCAAAAAAGTGCTGCAAAAATTAATTAATATCAATTGTATGAATTTAACTAACTAGGTAAATAATATTTTATGTCATGATTTTATTTGATCAAAATAATGATGTATTCACTTCTAGGGTGTCTTGATTTATTCGTCTTGTTAATAAATATTTGAATTGAACTGATTTTTTGCGGCAATATTGTACCATTGAAAGATACGGGAGTGTTGTCACCTTATCTTCTCTACATCGTGGTCATACCACAGAATAAGTTAAAGCAGAATGGAAACTGATAAGAAAATACACGGCTCTTACGGCCGCCCAAGAATATGGTCCGCCATGTTGAAAGGGCTCATCAGTGTTGACCTAAAATTTAATATGAAATATCTTCTGTACAATAAATATACAATATTTTTTTCAAAAGTTAATTTATTTTTACTTATAATTTATAAAAAAAATGTATATTGGTTGATATAAATACATATTTATTAATTACGTTATACATTCGATCATCGGTATTTAATAAAAATGATTTTTCTTTTTAACGTTGGCTAAAAAAATCATGTTTAAAAAAGTACAAACTAAATAGCTCATTAAAATAATTATTTAAGTATTTAAAACATTTTACAACATTTAAAAAAATTGAAGTGGGAACTTCTTTTATATAGAAAGAAGCTATTAAAAAAGAAACTGTTTTTGTTTGACTATAGTTTATGCAATAATAAACATTTTAATATTTTGGATGCAGGTACACTAATATAAAAAAATAAAAAAACATTTAAATATAATTACATTTTTATACATTTCAGTTTATTAGTGGAACAAACCATTACTCTAAGATAAAGACATAATATAAACAAAATACATTATTTAAAAAGTTTAAGTATGAATAACAACTTAAATATTACTAATTTAAGGTAATGAGCCAGTTACTAAGGCATTTGAAATATTGAACAATTTAAGAAAACCCTAGTGGTTAACTTGATTACTAGTTATATAATTAGTTATAAATATACAAAATAAAATAGTTATTTTAACATATATACAAATATTAATAATAATAATAAGAACAAACTATTAAGTATAATTGACAAGGTGTTACAGGTTTAATGCTCAAACACCTAAAAAAATAAATAAATAAATAGTAATAATAACAAATGAAACATTATAAATGGGATAAAATAGTTAATTTTCTTTTTTTAAATTTTTTCTCAGAAACTAAAGATCTATTTAACAATTTAACTGCTGTAAAAATTCTGAACCTAATGTATAAATGTAATAAAAAAGATTTGTCAGAAAGTGTACAAGGATGACTAAAAGGAACATAACTGAAGTCTGAAGTCTTAACTTCGAAGCATTAACGTTTTCCAAAGAAATGGATGGAAATAATTGTATAAAAATATTTTCCAACTCATAAATAAAATTGTAAAGTTCATCATGAAGCATCATCAAATTTCCAAATGTAGAGTTGTCTCTTGTGCGATATGCTTTGAGGAAAGATAAGTGAAGCGACTGGTCTAACTGTTTCTGATAACGAGCATAATCAACACAAATCTGACATAATGTATTATGTGCTTCTCCAAGCACTTCTTTATAATATATCCACAGACATATGTAAACGTGTTCCTCTCTGGTAATTCTAAGTTTTTATAGTCAACTGTACCGATACTAATGGGTTTAAATTCAAAAGGATTTTTTACTGGTTCAAGTATATCCAGAAATACATCACTCGCTATTTCTGAGTAAAATATTTGATCCAAATCCTCAATGCAATTAGCGCCAGAGGAAGTTTGAAAATAGTTTAAACAACTTTTTTTTAAATGCCTAAGTTAATTGAATGGGAGTTGGATTAAAATTATTGCCTTGTTGGGTATTACAACAGTTGTTGGCGGAAAGTACAAAATAAATTTTCTAAACAATCCTGATTTATTCTGCCAGTATATGGGACATAATTAAGATCATTTGGTTGGTCTAAAGAAGTATAAAGCATTTGCAATTCAGAAATTGAGATTAACCAAACTTTAATTTGAAATTCCATACGTTTATATTAATTATATATTGCCATTATTAATAATTTCAAAAGCTATTAAAAAATTAGTTGGACTTTCCGGTACATTTTTTTTAGAAAGATAGAAAAACTTGTAGAAAAACTTGTGTTGAATTTTAAAATCTTAGATTTAAATAGAAAATTTTTTATGAATTAACTACTCAAAAAAAACTTCAAAATTTCGTGATTTTTAAATATTTATTCGAAATTTCAATTTTAGATGCTTATAAAAAAAAAATTACACATACGCTTCACTTTTTTTTTAACTACCACTTACATAATACCTTATGAGTAGGGCTGGGATTTTAATGCCCTAAAAAATCCCCAAAAATGCCCTAAAAAAAATTGCTTTTATGACCTAAAAACTCTAAATAATGCCCTAAAAAAAACACAAAAAATGTCCTAAAAAAAATGCATTTTGGCATTTTTATATTAAATTATCAAAAAAAATTAACCAAATTAATTAAAATAATTATAATATACCTTTTTGATTTTTTTGTTACACTCTAAATACTACTGACGTAAAACCTTGTTTTAAATTTTCAATCCTTATAGTTATAAAAACTGAACATTTTATAGATTGTTAACTACAAAACAATTTATCCGATGATGATTTTCGGAGAATATTTGAAGTTTAAATGCTTATAAATAATGTTATTATTTTTGGTGTATTATTATTTAAACAACTTAGGAATCTTGTATTAAATCTTGTATTAAATTTTCAACAAATATGTCGGAACAACATTTTTTTTTATCGATAGTTAAAGAAAAAAAAAATAAAAATTTATTAGGCCTATAATTAGCTCAAAAATTAACAAAATCTTTTTAAATTTTTTTTGGTTCATATAAATTGGTAATCTGAACAAATTTTCAAATGTCTATGGTAATTCCTTTTTGAATTACATTAAAATAAGAAAATCGTTCCCGGAAAAAACTGGTGAACATCCAATTTCAAACGCTCATAAAAAATTAATTTGAGTTTCCGGTACATATTTTCTTTTTTAGAAAGGTCGAAAAACATTTAGAGAATCTTGTGTTAAATTTTAAAATTTAAAAAAAATTGCAGAATTTCGTGATTTATACATATTGTGTCGAAATTTTATCTTTAGACGCTTATATAAAAACTATTAGAGACATACGCTCAACTTTTTTTTTAATTTTCACGTACAGCAAGTTATGAAGAACATTGTATTACTTTTCAATTTTTTTGACTGACTAAATAATATAATACAATACAATAACAAAAAAAACAATCGAAAATTAATCATGTTTATAAATAGTTTAAAAATAGTCAAAACATATTGAAAATTTTATTGTGTAGGTATAGAAATTGCTTATATAATCATTTTGTGAAATGTACATGTATTTACAGTCATTATTTCTTCTGTTTCACCAAAAATAAAAATTAATTTTGTCAAAAATTGGTTTCCCGTAAAAATTTCCGTTTTTTCCTTAATTTTTTTTTTTGGTTTTCCCCGACGCGATTAAAAACTATTGAGAAATTTTTACTTTTGACCCCCCAAAGTACCAATTACATCCATTTTCCTATCAGAAAAGATGCTGATAAAGAAAATTGGAACACTTTTACTGCTCTTAATCGTGGTGACAGATACAAAAAAAAATTAAAAATTTCATATAAAAAATAAAAATAATGTTAAACAGTGTAGCCAAATAACACATAAATAGTATAGACATTTTTTTTGCTATATGGGAAAACTGGTGAGCCCTTTCAATATGGCGGACCATATTTTTGGGCGGCGAGAGTTTCCATTCTGCTTTAACTTATTCTGTGGTCATACCATACGGGCAGATAGCATGACGCTTAGATCATATACACTGGATAGAGCTACGATATAATATCTTGAAGCATAGCAGTTCAAGCCCGAAGTCATCATTGCGCATGCGCAAAACTATTTTATGATAAGAGATTACTGATGAATGCACAAAACATAAAATATTAAACAATATCCGTCGTGACGCACTGGCATTGTCACTTGTCATATTATATAATTTCTATTTTCCATTGAGTTCCTTTACCAAGACTGTGAAAATTAATAAAATTGACAAAATGAATAAACTTGGCAAGACTCACAAATGTTGTGTTTTATGTCTAAAATCACCAATAAAAGTACCCGGTCTTAAATTGCATCGGTAAGCATGCTTTATTATTATTATTTCGTTTTTACTTTTATTACTGCAGGGCCCAGATAGCTACTTATTATAATTAGCATTTTATGGTATAACATATGTTAATAGCTTATTTATTGTCATATATTTGGTAGTGTAGAATACATTGATACACTTTTTATATTATTAATCAATCGTTTGGAACTAATTCATTCAAACATATTTAAATTTATAGATTTCCAACAAATGAAGAGAAAAGAAATGTGTGGTTGAGTGCTTGTGGGTTAGGAGCTGATGAGTATTTGCGATATGGAAAGTTATGTTCCAGACATTTTGATGAATCCTGTTATAACAAATCTGGTTTTCGATTAAAAGTAGATGCGATTCCTGCAAAGCAATTAAAAGGGAAAATCATACGACCATTTTTTCAACAGTAAGTATCTACACTTTATTCAGATTTATTTTTCTACTATTTTTAAGTATACATTTTATATGTTAAATAGATCTGAAGACAAAACAATAGATTTGGCATTAAATAATGATGAATTGACTATTCAGCCATCGACATCTGAAACTGTAAATGTTAGTTCTGAAATTAATGAGTCAACTCAAACAGTTTTAAGTCTTCTATCTACTCCTGAACTACAAGCAACTCGACCAATTTTAAGTCTTCCGCGTACTCCTGAACTGCAAGGTAAATTATAAAGTTAATAATTATGTTATTTATAAATAATAAATATATCTTTGTTATTGCAGAAACACCAAAAAAAGAAAAACGTTTTGTCGGTGAATTAAAGACACCTGACTTTGCTACACCTCGAAGAGCTAGAAAAAGTTGAAAATTAGCTAAAACTCAAATTAAAATACAACAAAATAAAATTAAAATGCTTAATCAGAAAGTTAGGAGATTAAAAAAAAAGTTATCATCATTAGAATTACTAATGAAACATTTAAAACAAAAAAATTTTTAAGTGAAGAGGCCCATGATAATATTTTGGTAATTTTTGACAAGGTTTTTACTTGATATTGTAAAATGGACTAACTTTGATAATTTTTTACTGTTTTATTATTGTACTTTTTATTTTGGTTTCCGTGATATCAAAAAGGTTAAGAAACACTGCTTTATAAAATATTGTCAAAGTTAAACAATCCATAAGCATTAAGCGTGCGTAGACTTTTTTCGCAGGGGATGCCAATATTTTTTAAAAATCCTAACTCAATACAAAACATAACTTAATAACTAATAGTTAATAACTCGTCTCAATATAATATTATGTCATCTTAATATTCACCAAAATGTTTTAAGTTCTAATAATCTAATCAAAACACTTTTACAACCAACAATTATGATTAATAGGACTCTGCATGGCATACTCGGCATCCCCCGTGTGCACGCTTATGAAACAATCCTAGCTCATTGTCATTTAATGTATCAATAAAATGTTTTTAAATATATTATGTTTTTTTAATTTGTGTTTTATTTTATGTAGAATACAACAAATGATTCTGTTAAAGAAACTATAAATAGAGGTTTAAAAGCAAAGAATTCAAAGTATAGCCCAGCTATACGTAGTTTTGCTCTCACACTACAATTTTATTCTTCAAAAGCCTACTCTTTTGTGAGGAAAACCTTTAAAAATTTATTGCCCCACCCAGCAACAATACGTAAGTGGTATTGCGTAGTAAATGGGGAACCTGGGTTCACAAGTGAAGCTTTCCAAACAATAACCTTGCAAGTTCTAAATTCAAATGGACCAATTATTTGTAATATAGTAATAGATAAAATGGCTATTCGGAAGCAGGTATCGTTTATGAATAACAAGTTTTATGGTTGTGTTGACTTAGGTACTGGAAATAATGTAGAACAGGATAATGCAAAAGAAGCTACAAATGCTTTAGTCTTTTTAGCAGTTTGTGTAAATGGTCATTGGAAGGTACCGCTGGGTTATTTTTTAATTAACAGTTTTTGTGGCAGTGAAAGAGCAAATTTACTTTCAAAATGTTTAGAATTATTTTCTAATACTGGTGCAAAATGTAATTCAATAACATTTGATGGAGCACCTTCAAATATCGCTATGTGTACATCACTTGGGGAAAATTTCAATTATTATTCAGACAATTTTCAACCCTGATTCTATAATCCTTCCAAACCAGAAGAAAAAATATTTGTATTATGAGACGCTGCTCATATGCTTAAGCTTGTCAGGAATACGTTAGGAGACAAAAAGAAATTAATAGATGGTAATGGCCATAATATTTGTTGGGAGCACATAGTTAATTTACAAAACATTCAGGAAAGCAAAGGAGTTTATGCAGCGAATAAATTAAAAATCTCTCACATTAAATTTCGTGAAAATATAATGAATGTACGTCTAGCTGCACCGACATTAAGTAAAAGTGTCAGTGATGGTTTACTGTTTTGTGAAAACTTGAATTTACTAACAGGCGTAAGAGGTACAGCTACATTTTGTTCATTATTTAATGATGCATTTGATTTGTTAAACTGTAGAAACAAATTAAGTAAAGGGAATTACAATTATTCACTTAACGACATAACACTCAGCCGTACTGAACAATTTTTAAGTGATTTAAAGATTTATATCGAGAATCTTAAGTTTGAAACAAATGAAAAATACTCTAGAAGTGAATTTGTTTTGAAGAGTAATAGAAAAACTGGATTCTTAGATATAATTATTTGTTTAGAAAATTTAATTAATCTATACAAGACAATTAACAGAGAAGATATGTCTTACATACTTAGCCACAAGTTAAGTCAAGATCATATCGAAATTTTTTTTAGCGCGATGCGAAGCCGCGGTGGTTTCAATAACAATTCTAATGCTGTGCAGTTTTGGGCAGCTTATAAACGACTCTTAATACGTCATGAAATACAAGGGTCGATAAATGGAAACTGCTTATTATTAGACAATTGTAGCTTACTATTTGTTGGTACAAATAATCGTAAAGATGTCAATACAATAGTCACTAATAATAATAATGAATTAAATGACAAACCTTTTTTTGATGATTCTGACCACGATTATTATTTTCAACGATTATTGTGTATGGAGGAATATGTTGTGGATATAGCCAAATATACAAGTGGTTTTATAGTCAGAAAAATCAAAAGGATGAAAAATATATGTGGTATATGTGATTCTTAACTTACAGACTGAAAATGAGGAAACTTCCTCACTTTTAAAATTAAAAAACCGTGGAATGTTATTAAATACATCAAAAAGTGTAAGAAATATATGTATAACCGCAGAATATGTTTTTAGAATGGAACACAGTAATATTTTAACTAATAAAAATATTTTGAACAAAATATGTATGAAAACCATGAATGAGATTGGGCAAGATTCATCAATTTTCAATTCAAACACAATGATAGATCATATTAAAAATCAGGACATTTTTGATAACCATAGAAATCAATTAATGTAACTAATTACAGAGTACTATACAAGATTAAGATTACATCACTTTAGTAGGATGCATACATTTAACATTAAAGGAAATAACATCAGAAGAAAATTTTCAAAACTAATATTATTTAAAAACCAATAATGAAAAATATTTTAAGCTGTATTATAAATTATAATTTTCGTAAAAATTTAAGTATAATTAAACATTTACATTGTAATAATTAAATAATTTCTCATATAAATTAAAAAATACAAATATAAAAGTAAGTTTGTGTAACATTTCATTTTTTTTTTCACTTCAAAATTTAGCATTTGCTAAGAAATATCAATACCTAATCAGTACCTAATCACACATTACTAATTCCTACACCGTCCCGCGCGATCTATTTCATTTCTGACGCATGTGCAATAATTACATCGGGCTCGAACAGGTCTGCTTCAAACACGGACTACGTGAGATATACGCTGTAGCTCTATCCAGTGTATATGATCTAAGGCATGACGTAACATTTGTTATCAATGCTTATCATTTTTATCAATTTGATCCAAACATTCCTATCGAAATATTTTAAAATATACGTTTAGGCAGGCTTAATAGGTGGCTACTGTTTGAATTTGATGTTTGTTTAAATAAATATTCATTTTTTAAACATTATTATTAATATAATTGTATAACTACCTATTTCACTATATAATGGCTGGAAATAACATTTTACCTTTTTCGTCTATTTCGGAGTATTTTAAAGACAATATAAAACAATTAAAAAGAGGTGAAATTGCTTATAAAGATGGTCATGTTTTGAAGTTTCAAGCCGATCTAGATTTAAACATAATTGTAGGAGAAATCAAACCAAGTATGATAAATATAAGGTAAAGATGATGTTAAATGATAATTCTATAGTTGAGGCAGAATGTACATGTCCTCGTGGCCAAGTAGTTTGCCACCATTTAGCTGCCCTAGCACTTTATACTCACTATAATTTTAGCTCTACAGACAAATCTTGTTCATGGAATGTTAGAAAAAGTAACACATGTGTTGAAGTAAAAACTATCAGTCAGATTTATTGTGGTTTTGTTAGCCCTTCTACTATTATTTCAGATGAAGATTTTGCTACTTTCAAACATACTTTGGATAATTTATCTACCCCAGTTGGTTTTTCTTGGTTATTAAGACCTGAACCAGAACATATAGAATCAAATGAATCTTTAAAATTTCAATTAAGTTCTATAGAAAGTGTAGTAAATAAAGATGTTTGTAAACAATTAGTAAAGGCAGGAGATTTTGAAGCAGTAAGAAGTTATATAAATGAAAGCTGTTTCATTACTGAAGATATTGTTTTAAACATTTCTGAAATAACTACCGGTCAAAACAAAACTGAACTGTGGCATTATTACCGTAAAAATAGATTAACTGCAAGTCATTTTGGTCATATATTATCTGCTTGCCAAAAAAATAAATTTTCAAAATCTTTTTTTAAATCACTAAAGAATGATACCAATTTAAGTGGGGTACATGCTATTCAGTGGGGTTTAACAAATGAAAAATCAGGCATTAGAGTTTTAGAAAAAGAACAAAATGTAAATGTTGTACCAACTAGGTTATGGTTAGCAAACAATGGATTTTTAGGAGCATCTCCAGATGGCTTAATAAATTCTGATTTTATTGTTGAGATAAAATGTCCATGGAAGTTCAGAAATAAAGCATTAGATATTGAACTTAAAAATGATCACAGTTATATAATATATATACAAAATGATACTGTTCATATTAACAAAAAGCACTTTTATTGGCATCAGATTCAAGGACAAATATATTTAACTAACCGCAAGTTGTGTTACATTGTCATTTGGACACCTAATCAAACAATGATTACCGAAGTTGAAAAGGATCCAGACTGGTTTATTAATCTTAAAGTATTAGAACAATTTTTTATTAAGAAGTTCATACCTTTTCTTATTGAAAATTAAATATCCATATCATTAGTATATACACTTATAGATTATTTATAATATTAAAGCATTAAACACAAAAATTATTTACAAATTTCACATAATAAAAATATAATTAAATTAATTTGTACTTTTTACATTTTATCTTGGACTTCTTGAATAAGTGGATGTTGTAAATTTGTAAGTGCAGCAATAACTTTAAAAATTTGTTCTGCTTGTTTCAACATTTTAGAAGGAATGAAGATTAAAATTGAATAACATTTTATCCGTTGTATCGCTCTTTCAACATGGATCTTTGCTTTAGCTATTGCTTCAGTTTGTAACACTTGTTCTGGTGTAAACTGAGGAGTATCTAAAAAGGGAGGTAAATTTAAAGATACTCCAGGGGGTAATATATCTCTTATTAAAAAACCTTTGTCAGCTAAAATAAGATCTCCGGGAACTAATTGATCTAAAAGCCCACTTTTAAATGTTATTATTTTATCAGATGTAGAACCTGGAAATAGGCTGCTAACAAAAGTAACTACACCATTTGGTGAAATTTCCAAAAGAATTTTCCAAGTATTTCTATGTTTGTAATTGCTATAAGTATCTCTTTGTATGTTCATAGATTGCCTTGATACTGATGTATATATTTCTGTAGTCTATTATGATTCGGCAGTTCAAAAAAGGCTTAAGGGGGCTGCAGCACTACATTTTTTCCATACATTTAGACCAATAAGCGAAAGAAAATTAAACATACTTCCAGTAGCTCGATTTCAATTTTGAAAACGGAATTCGATTTGCATTCCTCTTTTCTAAGTTTACTCGGAAGTGGATTTTTATATATTTAATTTCGTCTCTATCTACAACTAAGTTAAGTATAAGTTTATTTTGAGAAAAATGTAAACTTATTATGCATTATATTATATTAACTAAAAATAAAATCGTAAATCTACTTCCGAGCAAACCTAGACAATAGACTAACGAATATAATCATCTTTTCAAAATTAATATAAGTCGATCAAAACAAGCTGAATTTTCATTTCTCTTTTGGTACTATTTGCATAAAATTGCTGTCCTAGAGCAGGAGCAAAAGTATTTACTTCGTGTTCATTGACTTGTGCATGCGCGTATGGGCGTTAGAACATTTCTAAGAATCTTAGTAGCCATAACAATAGTACCCTCATTCCGAACGATTATAAATCAATTAGAGCTAATGACTAAGGAAATGAAATAATAATATATTATAATCGATGGTGTAGTGGAGGGTATACGGCGTATACCCGAAACGCTAAAATTCTTAAATGCGTATAGGAAAGAAAATAAAATAAATACGCGGGTATACGGTCGTAGTCTTTTGAATGACAACCATATTACCACAATTTATATATGTTCAATTGTATACAATTTATATAAAAATTTCTGATTTTTTTTTTTTATTATCATTACTCCAAGAGGATAATAAATAATAATTGGGGTATCAGAATAGTTAATTATGGTCACGGTTGTAGATATCATAAACCGTGATTATGATTATTTATAAAATGATAAGAAATAAGAAAAATTAAAATTGTCCAAACGTCATATCTTCACAAATTACTCACGGTTTATTTATTTATCATCAGAAAAGTTATTTATAAACTATAAACATTGAATACTAAGTGAACATGATAAATTAGGCAGGGACTAGGTACTAGATAACACATGCTTGTCATTTATTAATTATTACATTTAAATATTTAATTTGATAAAACAAATATTTAAAATTAAATTAATATTACGACGACGGCAATATGGCATCAAACAGTAAAAAAAGAAGTATAAATGATTTCTTTTCAAAAGTAGCAAAAGCAAAGCCAAATAGTATCAAGGTAAGTTATTTTATTATATTATTAATGTATTATATTCTTGTAGTTGGACGTTGTGCAGCCGTGCAGGTATAGAATATGATTATTTACATTATATATGATTATTTGCAGTTCCTTAGAAGTGACAACGAACAAATTATTAATGATCCGACATGTAAACAGACTGAAATAATTCAAACTGATGATGTTAATACAAATAATACTGAAGCTGAATCTACCAATAATTGTGTATCACAGGTAAAAAAAATCACTTTATATTTTGTATTATCTTATTTATTTGGGAAATTGATTTACTATATTCATAACGGAATGTATATAAAAAAGTTTATATGATGATCAATAAATTAGCAGCATAAGCTATAGAGCTACCTAAACATTTGTTTCATTATACAAATAAATTAGATTTAAATTGTATTTTATATATTTTATAGCACTTATTGTTAGATATTTTTTAAACTAAATAATGGTTTTATAAGCTGTTAAAATTAACATTTAATTTTTATGTTGTATTATAATTTCAAAAATAAAAAGTATTTAGAACACTACATTAATACCTAAGTTTTATAACAAAAGTGACAAATTGTTAATAGTGTTAACAGTATATTAAATTTATTATTATTATTTAAAATTGTTTATAGATAGAAGATCAATGGCCAATGGTATGGACTTTTGATCAGTGGATTGAAAAAAAATCAAGGTATTCATGGTTATTTTATTCAAAACAAAAAATTGGCTGTGAATATTGCAAAGAAATTGGTACTTTAAAAACAGTTAAGAAGAGAGGTGTTGAAATTAGTAAAGAATGGAGTATGTGTACAGTTGATGAAGGCAATCATATAAAAAAACAAACTAGGTTGGCTAACTTAAGAAATAAAGTAAAAAAACATTCAGACTCATTCGCTCATCAACATGCTTAAAAAATAAAAAAAGAAAAAGAATCTGAAAAAATTGTAAAAAATTTTGAGGCGAAGTTACATAAAAACCATGTTAATACTGAGTATATTTTCCGCACTGCGTATTACATAGCTAAATATAATAGGCCATTTGACGATCATTTTAAATTAATTGAACTTCAAAAAGCTAATGGAATTTCTTTAGGATCAATTTTACATTCTAGATACTCTGCTACTACAATTATAGATCATATTGCTACTAAAATGAGAGAACAGTTAGTTAAGAATATTATCGAATGTAGCGCCAAATTGTCAGTACTTATTGACGAATCCACAACTTTGAGTTCAAAGACAAGCATGGTTATTTATATTAAATCTGCAATATCTAATGATGATCCTATTTTTATGTTTTTGGATCTTGTTGAGCTTGATAATCAATTAGCTGTCAATATTGTTGATAAACTTTTAGCCTGCCTTCATAAATGTGGCTTTGATGAAACATTTCTTCAAAAAAACTGGGTATCATTTGTCAGTGATGGGGCCAGTGTTCTCCTAGTTAAAAAAATGGAGTAGCCAAACTCCTTAAAGATAAATATCCTTTGATATTTAGTTGGCATTGTATGAACCACAGACTAGAGTTGGCTGTAAATGATTCAGTAAAAGATGTAACTGCCACAAATCATTTTAAAGCATTTTTGGATAGTCTTTATGCTTTATACAACAGATCACCAAAAAATCAAAACGAGCTTAAAACAATATGTACTGAACTAGATATGATATTTTTAAAAGTTGGCAGGGTGCTGGATGTTAGATGGGTGGCCAGCAGCTATAGAGCAGTTCAAACAATTTGGAAAATATTTCCAGCTCTATATAACCACTTATATAATGCTTCAAATAACACAACTAAAGATAAAAAAACTCAGTCCAAGTATACTGGTTTATATAAAAAATTAGGAAGTCCA
Source organism: Neotoxoptera formosana (assembly GCA_022818045.1). Taxonomy (NCBI): domain Eukaryota; kingdom Metazoa; phylum Arthropoda; class Insecta; order Hemiptera; family Aphididae; genus Neotoxoptera; species Neotoxoptera formosana. Next base: position 43,629,759 of record CM040630.1, on the reverse strand, counting down.
CAATTTGTTTTAGATTTGGCACTTATGTGTGATATTCTCAAGGAATTGTCTTATTTATCTAATCAATTGCAGAGTCATACAGTTACATTATTACAAGCAGATCAATTAATTAAAAGGACCATTAGAGTATTAGAATCTTTTAAGACTAAGGATGGAGAACATGTTTCAGAAGCAAAGGAAGCTCAAATAGTTATGGTTTTCTAAACAATCAGTTTGACCAGTAACCAAAAATTAATTTGTATCAACCCAAATCAATTCATAACAAGTGTATGTAATAATCTACATTCCCGTTTACTCGACAATAATGAAAATGATACTTTAATATTAAACAATATTCAAATTTTAAACAAAAATACATGGCCAATAGATGCTGATATAAGACATGGGGAAAACGAAATACAACAATTGGGCCGTAGATTTTTATTAAATACATCTGTACTAGTTCAAGGAATGAGAAACTTTATTCATAACAATACAATGAATGAAGAAATACAGGAATTAAATATACTTATAAAAACATTGCCAGTTTCTACTGCAGAATGCAAACGGGGATTCAGTTTAATGAATATAATATGTTCTGATCTAAGATCTAAATTGACAATAAAAAATATAGCAAATCTTATGTTTATAAATATAAACGGGCCACCTCTTCGTATATGGAACCCAACCAAATATGTTGGAAGCTGGCTGTTGCACCACAGATCGGCCGATGATAACCGTTCAAGGAAAGTGGAGCCATTAGAAGAACAAACAGACAAAAAATCATTGTGGAAAATTTTATAAATTATAAATAATAAATAAATAAATTTGCTATGATGGAATCATTATTATATATTTAAAATTTAAATAAATTTAGAATCATAGATAAATCTAAGTCAATTAGTATACGGGGGGTATGGGGGCGGAGCCCCCCACGTATTAAATATTTCGTATACCCAAAACAATATTTACGAATACACCACTGATTATAATATAATAATTGTCAAGTATAAAATATATGGTAATAAGTAAATTTATGTTACTACAAAACAAAATATAATTAGTTGTGTTCAACTACTCAGCCGGTTAAGTTCAATTTGTTTTTCTTGTCCGCGATTACTTTTTTATATTTTAAAATGAATGAAAACTGGCGTTTTGGTAAAAAAGCGCGTCTCAAGCTATGTGCACCACGGAAAAAACCAAATTTGGCTAACTTGAAACGGAAAAAACTCATAGATCATAAAAACAATGATGAGGTAGGTATTTATAATATATTGAATAGATTGATTTTTTTTTTTTTGTATCTGTTTACACGAATAACGTTATAAGATACATTAAAAACTTCAGTGGTTTTACGCGCAAATACAATAAAAAAAAAGATTCTGATTCCGATATGAAATATTTATAAATAAACTTTAGTTAAATTTTCTAGCACACAAAAGCACACATTTTATATAATTTGAACTTCAAATGGTTGTAAAAAATTAAAGTTCTGGTAAATATTTTTCTAAGCGGAGCGATTGTAATGTATTGATTTTACAATGCTGTGTGTTTTTTAGAACAATAATAATGCATAGATTTTCTTCAACAGTATCTTTCTGATAGGAAAGTGAATTTAGTTGGTGCTTTGGGGGAGGGGGGTCAAGAGTAAAAGTTTCCCAATAATTTTCAAAAACGTGGTGAAAAATAAATTAAAAATTAAAAAAAAAACGGGAAATTTTATGTGAAACTGATTTTTGACAAAATCGATTTTGGCTTTTCGTGTAACTCTAAAATAAATTACAGTAGATACATGAAATTTTGATTGAATGTTTATATAAGCATTGTCTACACACCATAACATTTTCAAAATATTTTTTTTTTTATAAATAACAATAAAATTTTGCTTGTTGGATATAAAATCTTGAAAATTTAATAGTAGGCTCCTAATATTATGTTTCAAAGGCAGAAAAAAAAATGCATTGTCACAATTTTTTATAAGCATTTAAAGTTTAAATTTTGACAAATTACGTAAAAATGACGAAAATTTGCAAATTATTTTCAGTTAGAAATTCATAAAAAAATTTCTTTTTAAATATAAGATTTGAGAATGTAATACAAGATTCCTCATATGTTTTTTGTCTACTTTAATCAAAAAAAAAAATTTGCACGCATTTTTAAATATTATTTATATTGTTTTAAACATTTAATTTAAAAAAATATATATATATTGCATACACTTCTTTTTAAACTATGGACAAATGAAATAATTGTGGGACCATCTACTTCGACTATATTTTGTTCCACAACCCCAGAAAATACATTGATTACTACAAATATTCTAGCCACACCAAAAAAAAAAACCCCGATGAATGTCTCAAGAAATTTAGAAAACTCTTTTTCATACCCTTCACAAAATGAAATCAGCGTAAAAGTTAATCCGTGGGAAACACTTGAAGGTAGACGAATTGTAGATATCAAACATCTATTTCGTTCACTGCAATCAATTTACCACCAAGGTTTTAATTGTACTTTCCGTGATTTAGAGTTTTTAAACGAAATACGTAAGGGATATCACAGCACTTTCCAATTTAAATGCAAAGTATGTGGCATTAAAGAAAATATAAATAATGAGGATGAGATCTGTAACAGTAAAAAATGTTAATATTAATATGGCTATAGTAAGTGCTACAGTTAAGAGGACGCCACACCTGTAATTTTCAGTGTTAAAAACACATTTACGCAGTCTGAGTATAACTCGCTTAATTTAAGTTTTAGAGTAAAAACACCTATAACAAAATTAAAATATGACAATATTTCGGAGGGCAAGACGGTAAGCTTTTTTTAAAAAATTAAATATTTTAACAGTTAAAGGTCATTTAAAAATGTTGAAATTTACGGTATTTCTAAATAATATATTGAACTTAATATTGGGAATAATGGAAAAAACGCACCGTCTTGCCCTCCGGGATATTGTCATCTTTTAATTTTATAATAGTTATTTATACTGTAAAACCTAAATCAAGCGAGTTATACTCAGACTGCACAACCATGTTTAACGCCGTGAAATGTAAATTTTGCGCCGTCAAGTGCTGCTCTTAGCAGCAGCTTTCTGTATCATATCCCCACCATTGTCGCATCATACTGCTTCCGACGCGGCTATTGCAAAGCGTCGTTATTGGTAATCGCGGTAAAATATATCACCGTCGTGACCTTGAAGATATCGACTCCATAGAGTAAAATACTGTATGCGACATCAGTTCGTATATTATCCTATATTTTAGTAATAATGTTATTATGAAAATATAATTATCGTCGATTTATACTTTAAAACTCTATGTCGCAGCGCCCGCAGCCCGCAACCACTATACATAATATTATTATCAATAAGATAATTATTATTTGTACCTTAGATCATATACAATGGATAAAGCCACTTGGTATATGCTTGTGTATTAGATTTGAAGCCAAAATGACTGAAAACGCTAGAGCCTTGGTTATTACTGCGCATGCGTAAATGACTGATAATAAATTAATATTACGTTATCACTTATCAGTTATCAGCTTTTACTAGTCTACAAAAATCGTTTTAATATAAAATTTTATATGCAAATTTTATACTTGCAAATTTTGTTTTTGTATTACAATTTAGTATTTATTTATTTATTATATACAACTATTTTTACTACCTACTTTCAACATCATGCCGAATGCGTGCAATTTACTTTGCTTGAAGTCATCAAAATCACACCCAGGTCTTTCATTGCACAAGTAAGTAAAATTCGTTATTATTTCTCTAAATTGATTTCCTAATTATATGTAATACATGTATATATCTAAGACTTAACGATAATGAAAATGTATATTTCTATAGTTGTCTTGCTGGATATAATATTCCTATTGTATTTCAGTGATTTTTAATGCATATTTATGCAGTTTTAATTCATAGTTGTCAATTAAAAATTATAAAAATAAACTTATAAGACCAGTTGTGTTATATTATGTACTTAATTAGTAAATTATCTATTTTTGATGAACAGATTTCCAACAAATCCCTTGCTACGTAGTAGTAGTTGGCTCAAAGCCTGTGGATTTCTAGATAGTGACTATGGACCTAATAGAAAATTGTGCTCAAGGCATTTTGAGGAAGATTGTTTTAACGGTACTATTAAACGATATTTAAAGCCTAAATCAATCCCTACACTACATTTAAAATGTAGAAAACAACTTACGTACAACATGCCAGAATTTTTGTAGGTAGGAGTTTGATAATTTTAAATTTAGATGATAAATATTTTATTTTATCAATTAGGTATTGATTAATATTTAAATTTATTAATTGCAGACATACAAGTATAACGAAACATGCTTGTGGTGTATCTGTATTAGAACCTGAAGAACTATTGTCAAATGTTTCAAATCATAATACTATTGATGAAACAAATGAACCTTTGCATTTATTATCAAGTCCTAATCTAAATCAATCATTTGATACAACACAAAGTTCTATAATTGGTATGTTATATTTATGAAAGATTTATTATAAATGAAGTAAATATTATGTATTATGTATGTATTTCTTTTATTGAAATTACTTTAGAAACACCAAAGAAAACCAATTCAAGAACATGTTTTAATGGTGATATTAAAACACCAGATCTTGATACTCCACAACGTGCAAAACATCATTTTAAACAATCTAAAATTAAAGTCATCAAACAGAGAAATAAAATCAAAGTTTTACAACAAAAAGTTAGAAGACTTCAAACCAAGTTGTCAAACTTTGAAGCCTTATTTAAACATTTAAAAAAGAATAATTATACAACGGATAATGCTCATGATTATTTACTGGTATGTAAATATTAAATTACAGTAGAACCTCATTAATCTGGTATACTACCAAAAAGTCTGAGGTAAAAATATATTAAATATATTTTTTTTTTTGACGACAGTTAAATACGCAATTTTTTTGTTATATATTGTTTATTATTATTTTTGTTTATTGTTATATTCTACAGCGGACTTTTTATGCCTCGGACTTTTTTACCTGGACTTTTTTTCCTAGGACTTTTTTACCGTGATTCCATTAATCCGTACTAATAGGGTCTGTGGTATAATGTATAATGTATATTGTAAAATAATAAATGGTATTTGTTAAATATTTTGATTTTATTATTTATAGAATAATACTTCAGAATCTATTAAAGAAACATTGAACAGGGAATTTAAATCCAAAAATGCTAAATACTCTCCAGCCATTCGAAGCTTTGCATTGACCTTACAATTCTATTCCTCTATAGCATACAGCTACGTTAGAAAAGTGTTTAAAAATGTACTTCCTCATCCTGCAACTCTTAAAAAATGGTATTCTGTCGTTGAAGGGGAACCCGGATTCACTAAAGAAACATTTAACATAATTTTTTTACGAGTAAAGCAGAATACATCAACACAACCTATAGTGTGCAATAAAGTTATTGATGAGATGTCTATAAGAAAACAGATAATATTTATGAACAACAAATTTTATGGTGGTGTAGACTTGGGTACTCAAAATAACTATGATCAAGATAATACACAGGAAGCTACAAGTGTATTAGTTTTTCTTGCTGTATGTTTGAATGGCCATTGGAAAGTTCCACTAGGGTATTTTCTAATACACAGTTTTAAAGTTTTAGAGTACGGATGGTACTCCCATGTGTACTGTAATTGCAGATGGTCAGTGGTCTAAGCGAAGTTACCGGACAAAATATAATGCTTTTTCGGGAGCGGTAATAAACTTTTTTAATATTATATTGTTATTCTTACTGTCATTGTTATTAATACAATAGCATAATAATTATTTCAAAAATATATATTGTATTAATCAAATAATTTTGTAAGTATAGGCTGCAATTATTGGTTATAAGACTAAAAAAGTTTTATTTGTGGGTGTACGAAACAAATACTGTTCTGTGTGTCAGAGAGCCCGCGCAAAAAAGGAAGAACCATCAAAACACAACTGTTTTTTTAAATTGGAGTAAGCCATCGACAGCAATGGAAGCTGATGGAATCGTAGAAGGGTTTATGAACAGTATAAATATGCATGGGTTAAAATTCAATAAATTAATTGGTAACCAATAATACATACAATATTCAGATAGTTATGCAGTTATTTAATTTTGTTACTAATAAAAAATGTTTAGGTGACGGTGATATTAGTGTAACCAAACGGTTAAATGAGACATTACCTTAAGGAAATGACTTTACGATTAGAAAAATTGAATGCAGAAATCACCTTCTGCGCAATTTCGCTACTAAATTAACAGCACTAACAAAAAATATTAGTTACCCGATAGTTATTCGTAACTTTGTAAAGTCAAAAATATTGCGTTTTCGGTCTGACATAACTAAAGCTATTTCATATCAAAAGAAACGTGATTTACCAATCAATCAAAAAATTTCAGGGTTTTATTGTTATAATTTACAAAAATTACATACTTAGTATTATTAATTATTATTTAATTAATAATGAACTATTTATTTTTGTTTCTAATAGCGCTGAAACAAGATATTGCTAATAGTCCGTATCATCGGCTAGGACAACATAGTGGGTGTGCAAACTACTTTTGTCAAGGGAGCAAAAGTGGTGAGCCTAATTTGGTCCCCGATGCTGAAATGAGTGGTTTAATGGGAGAAATTAGAAATACTGTTTATCGCTTATCAAATAATGCAGAAAGTTTAATTGAAGACGTTGATAATAACCCTTGCGAACAATTGAACAGTTTGATCAACAAGCATATATAGGTGGGAAGAGAATTAACTTTACACAAAGTCATAATTACCAAACACGAATAGAAGCTGCAGTTGTAGCTTTTAATTCTAAAAACTATTTGCATACGTTACAAAAAAAAATTACAACTAAAAGTCCAGGTAAGATTAATTACTATTAACTATAAAATTATATTATTAGATTATTCTGAGCCGAGCGATGAATGTATTGATTTTTCAATGATGTGTGTTTTTTTTTAACTTTTTAATTTTTTTTTTTTTGTGTCCGTCATCACCTTTTAGGACAGTAAAAGTGGTTAGATTTTCTTCAATAGTATTTTTTCTGATAGGAAAGTGAATCTAGTTGATGCATTCGGGGGTCAAAATTAAAAATTTAAAGCGCCGCGAAAAACAAAAAAAAATTGATGAAAATCGGGGATTTTTACGCAAAATCGGTTTTTGACCAAATCGATTTTTGTTTATGGTGTAGCTCTAAAACAAACCACCGTAGATCATAGAATTTTATTTTTTATTTTTATTTTCATATGCAATAATATTATATCATTGAATTCAAATTTAACACCTACATTACAGGGAGAAGTGTACCACTTGCAGGGGCGTCATTTCAGTTTTTTTTTGGGTGCGCCATTTTTAAATTTCACCAGGCCATTTAAAATTAGAGCGGATCTACAAGGGGGGATTCCCTTGTTACAGCAGGCCAATTGAGAAAATTTTAAATGTAAGGGGTGCCACCGCACACCCTGACCCCCCCCCCCCAAATGACGCCCCTGACCACTTGTAACCTATACTGTACTGCAGACCTACTGCTCTGACTGAAGAGTCACCTATACTTACCAGCTTTTAATATATTATCTATAACAATGAATATTTATTTACTACAGGGAATTCGCAAAAAAATATATGAGTAATATACAAAGAATAAGAGATAATACTTTTAAAAGAAGGAAAAGATTGTTCTCGTCAGGCATAAAGCGCCCAAAAACGAAATTTTCGTCAAGTGCTGCTGACAATAACTATGGGTTAGCCGAGCCATTGCTTGATGTAATAGATGACGAAGAACTAATAAAAAAAAAGAAATTTTTCTTGAAAAACTGTCTGAAGTAGACAAAGACCAATTGGAAAATTGACGAGAGAACAAAACCACAGTCAAAAATGGTTTAGTGAGCAGAAGAAGAGACTTACAGCTTCAAAATTTGGCGATGTGTGCAGAAGAGAATGAACACAAGCTGTAAGGTCAAAGTTCATAACATGTTATACAAGTCATCGATAACATGTAAAGAAATGACACACGGCGTTGAAAATGAATCTGTGGCGAGAACACAGTTTCAGGACTTGACAGGAATGACCGTAAAATTATGTGGACTTTTTACGGACAATGAATACCCATATCTAGCTGCAAGTCCAGGTAAAATACATTATTTTATATTAAATTGTATTAAAATTTAAATAGGTACCAAGAAAATTCTATGGCCAAGTAGACAATAGGTATATTATTTATTTCATTAGGAACTATCCTTTTAAATAAAATGTTGAATATTTTTAGACGGAGTAATTGATGACAACGCGATTGTTGAAATTAAATGTCCGTATACAGCGAGAAACACAAATAGTGCGAAAGAAGCAATTGAAAATAAACTTGTAAGTGTTATTAAAACAATTATATTTTAAATACATTTTATTTTTATTAGTTATAAATTATAATATATTTTTTAAATATTGTTTACACCTGCAGTTACAATACTGTATTATAAATAAAGACGAAACCATTAAATTAAAAAAAAGAGCTTCCGCACTTCTATCAAATAATTGGTCAGTTACGGATAACTGGGAGGAATATTTGTTTTTTTTGTAGTTCATACGAAAAACTGGACACATATAGAAAAAATTATTTATGATGTTGAATTTTGGGAAACTAAAATGGTTAATAAACTTAAAACGTAAGAATTATACAATATGGTTTAAAGTGTAAATGTTCTAACGATTAATATTATATTGATGTGTGTTTTTTAGGTTTTATTTGGAATGTATTTTGCCAGAAATAGTTGACCCATTGTACGGAAGGCGATTATAAATATCAGACATACGAGAACCACTCCATATATTAAAAGCACAGAAAGAAAAAAATAAAACAAATCGTTATTCGTTAAAAATTAAATAAGTATTAATTAAACCTATAAGTTATAACTCATATAAGTATATACCTACCTAAATACCTAATAAATAATAATGTTAAATTATATTTTTTATATTATATGTAAAATAATTTTACTATAATAAATTTCGAATAATAACCCTCTGCGACTACTATGCATTATAATATTATTTATTAATTACAAAATATATTTTTGGATGCGCGCGTGAATCCTATCTTTGCAATTCAATCGTAGGTATAAAAGCATTAAGACATTAATACTAAGATAAATACTAGGTAGACAGGCAGAAATTTTTAAATAATAGATGAATTTGATGAAAAAGAAAATTTTAAATATTCGTAATGTTTTAGATTCTGGACGTATTGATTTTACAATTAAAATTTAAATGTTTTTGTGTCTGTAAAATAACTAAAAAAAAAATTTCAAATTTTCGTAAAAATATGACCTTTAAACGCTTATAAATAAAATTGTGAGTCTACCTTAGCATACCTATTACCTAATAATATAATAATTATTAATATATATTATATTGATTTTATCAATTATATTTAGGTTTACTTCGACACCTTTACATGCATACGGTATGAATAATATTATAATAGATGTCAACATATCTGCTGTAGAAGAACAAGTTTCACAGACTGAAGATAAGCTTTATAATGAAAATGATAGAATTGCAACTAAGTATGCATATAATAATTAAGTGTTACATTATATTTGTTGAACTTATATTAATTTTTTTTCATGATTAAATAACAGGAAATCGTTGCTCTTTTATTTTATTAATTTAATATGATTATAATTTATTTTATACATTTTATGATAGTTATTTTTAGGCAGTGAATGTACCCGACCTCAAAAAATTCAGATTGATAAATAAAGATTTTAGAGCATTATTATTATCATTATGAGTATAATATTATATATATAGGTATAGTGTACCTACTAAACTACCTACATATTATTATTTAAAAAAATGTTTGTTATTACTTATTATCATTTGTCAA